>VWZL01005400.1:1096727-1109374 GCA_013396915.1 Stercorarius parasiticus | reverse complement strand
CGCAGCTTCGTCACCGTGGATGCTAATTTGCAAAAATAGATGGAGTCGGGGTCGGAGCGTGTCTCTCCCCTGACTGAGTGGCTGCGCAGCCCTCTATAGCGCGGTGCTTCTTGAGAAGAATGAAAGAAAGCAGATTTCACTTCATTACGTCTTCACCCGTCCCACGCTGGGCGCGGGGAGGCCGGGCAGCGCCAGCCCCGTGCCGAGGCCGGCTGTGCCGAGCAGCCCACCACAGCTCCACCGGCAGCCGGAGCCGGCAAGCAGCTGCTCCGGCTGGTTGCCGGCCCTGCGCCGCTGTAGCCCCTGCGGGGACCGGGATGCTCCAGAAGGCTGGAGGAGCCGAATGGGATGGGGAACAGGGCCCAGCACCCGCTCTGCGAGTCCCTGCTGGGGTTTGGGTGGGCTCCTGCCTGCTGGGTGCTCCCCAGGAACTCGGGGTGTGTGGGGGGGAACAGATGTTGTCTGCACCCCCTCCTCGCCGTGGGGGGCTTCGGCCCCACGCACAGGGGGAAAAGAGTTCATTTCCACCATGCATGTGGGGAAAAGGGCTCATTTGCCCCATTCACAGGGAAAAAAGACTCTTTTGCCCCATGCACAAGGGGAAAAGATTGATTTGCCCCACACACGGTGGGAAAAGGGCTCATTTGCCCTGCATATGGAGGAAAAGGGATTGTTTACCCCATGCATGGGGGGAAAAGGGCTTGTTTGCACCATGTACAGGGGGAAAAGGGCTCGTTTACCCCATGCATGGAAGAAAAGGGCTTGTTTGCCCCATGCACAGAGGAAAAGGGCTCATTTGCCCCATGCATGGGGGGAAAAGGACTCATTTGCCCCATGCACGGGGAAAAGGGCTCATTTATGCCATGCATGCTGGGGAAAGGAGCTTGTTTGCCCCATACATGGAGGAAAAGGGGTTGTTTGCCCCATGCACAGGGCAAAGGAAGGGGCAGTGTGCCCTGGCCACCCCCCACCCCGCCCCGGGAAGGGCAGGTTCCCAGGGGACCCGACGGGACCCCGCTCCCTCCTTCCCACGCTGCCGCCCCCCATGGGGCTCCCGCTTGTTTTCCAGAGAGGAAACCGGCAACCGTGCNGGGGGGGGGCAGCGGTGCCGGGTGCCGGCGGGCGCCAGGTGCCGGCGGGGCGACGCGGGAGGTGCCCGTCGGCCGCGGGGGGACAATGCCGGCGACGGCCCGAGGCGCTCGCAGCCGTATTGTGTGAGCGAGGAGGAGATGGATGAAGGTCACATCCTGCCACTCTTCCGATGCCCGGCACCAGGAAAAAGCTGCACTTTGTAAATATAAAAATAAACAACAAACTCTTCCCCCCATTTACCACCTTCCCCCCACCCCCGAAGAAAACAACAACAGCCCCGGCGGTATCGCAGCCACCTGCTCGGGGAAGTGATTTTTCATGTAGGCAGGAAACGGGGGGTCTAATTAAATCTGGGGTCAAGAACATAAAGGGAGAACGAAGTTTATTTAGGAGCCCTTGAGCGGGGCCGCAGGGAGATGTTCAGTGGGGCTGCGGGTGCATGTGACTCCATGGGATGGTGTTTCGGTGGGACCAGGGGGCACCTGGGTGCATTTTGGCTCCAGGGTGGGTTCCAGGGCATCACTTTCCTCTGTCGGGTCACCCCTGGTCCCCGCCTCCCGGTGTTGCTGGGGACGGCGGTGGCAGCTCAGTCCTCGCCAGGGCAGGGGTGCACTGGGGGAGTCCCCGCTGTCCCTGTTCACCGCGGGTGGAGAAAGGAGCCCGGGGAGCGTCACGCTCAGACCTACAAGAGTGTCCCCAGCCTTCAGCGAGATCATATGAGGTTCCTGTTTCACAAGACGGAGGATGGCATTTCCATTGTGCTCACCCGGGGATGTGTTGCAACGGGGCAGCCGCTTCCATCCTTTGTCCTCCTCCCCGCAGAGGAGGAGTCTCAGCCTCTGCCAGGGTGACCCGTCACACCCTGGCCCCCCCCAGGCCACCAAATCTGGCTCCACTGGCCATGGCAGCCTTCCCCGTCGGGTCCCGGACACGGGCATCGCCCGGACTGCCAGTGCTCTCCGGCTCCATGGGTGCCTCCTTGCTCCCATCACGCTGGGTGCCCTCAGCGGGGGGGTCCCCGCCGGGTGTGGGGACACTCCGTGACGGCAGTGCCCCATCTCGAGTCGCTCCCGGTGCTGCTCCCCGGCTGCCCCCGCTGCCCGCTGCAGGGCTCCTGCCTAATTTTCACAACCAATTAACAAACGAGGGGCCGACCCCAGCAAAGACCTACTGTGGCTCTCTGGGTGCTGGCGGTGTTCCTGGCTCCCCCGAGAAGATGTCACCATCCCAGCCCTGCTTCCCTGCCTGCAGCGGGCAGCTGCCCGCTTTTAGGAAGCGCTGCAGAAACCTTTGCCTTTGGGTCGGGCGCTCCCAGCCCGGACCCGCTTTCTATTCCCCAGCCAGGCCCAACATGCTGAATATAAAGTAAGGCAGCATTGTTACGAAAAATAATTAAAACCCAACAAAACGGCGAGCAGCAGCTGGAAGGGCTGAATTGGAGCAAGCCAGGCTGGCCGTAACCCTTCGCGGGCAGGCAGCACAGGGCGCAGGGCAGTCAAGGGACCAGCATCCTGCATCCCAGCTCTGCCCCGGTGCCTGCGGGAGCGGAAGGGGAGGTGATGGGCTTTTGGCATCCCAGCGCAGACTGGGCAGGACAGGGAACAATTCCCCATAGGCAAGGGGGCACTTGTGCCCTGGAGACTTACAAACCAATGGGATTTTTGCCCAGGCTTTAGGGATGCTGCGAGTGCTCCGGTCCCCAAATCCACGATGAAGGATGGGACACGTAACCTGGGGACCACTCAGCCCAGGGGCTGCCCACCCCCGTCCCCACCCCACAGCAAGGCGTCAGGTCCCTCCTGCCACCACCAAAGGCATGCAGGTGCCACCCACCGCGCCGGGCGGGCATCCCCTCCCTGCCACCAGCATGCCACGGCCAAGCAGGGTACCAGGGGCGGTGGCACAGGGACGAGGACGCGTCCCCGGCCGCGGGCCTCGCTCCAGCTGGGCGCTGTTTTGTAAGGACTCCTGGGCCTCTGCGGCGCAGAGATAAGCCCAAGAATTTGCCGTCGGTTCCAAATATCCCGTCCGCTTCCTCCCGCCGTCCTCGCCGCCGCTCCAGCCCGCTTGTCTCATTTCCGCAGCAGCGTGCTGGGGGGAGCTTCCTGTTTTCCCCCCCGGCCCCGGCCCCGGGGCGGCGGCGGGGGGCTGCGGGGAGGAAGGGCAGGACAATGGGCGCAGGCAGGGACGGGCAGCTGCCCACCTTCCCAGCTGGGGGTCTGCGCTGGGTGTGTGGGGGGGTGTTTCTCAGGGAGGGGGCAGGCGGGTGGCAGTGGGGCTGGCAGGTGGCAGCGGTGGGGTTGGGGGTCTTGGGCTGAGCTGAGATTGCGGATGGGGTTTCTTTCCTTTCCTTTTATTATGTCTTTTTTTTTCTTTAAGGGTTTTGCTGTAAATCAACCCAAGCTCCCTCCAGAGCATCCTCTCTGCGCCACGGGGGGGGTGACACCGGGTGAAGGCACCCTCCCTCCTCCACCTGGGCATCACCCTGGCATGAGAACGGGGATGGAACTGGGTACCACCGCTCAGCCTAGCCACGGTGGAGCAGAGCCCTGGGCTGGGGGACCCTGCCCTTCCCGGAGAAATAAACCCCCCTCCTTGAGGGACTTTTTAGGGTCCCCGCGGTAAAACCACCCACTATACCCACCCCCCCAGCTGCAGCGTGGGAGAGCAGCATCCCCACGGGACTGCCACCTCCCAGGGGCTGTGCCGCAGGGTGGGGGGCCGGGATGCTGCTCCCCATCCCAAACCGCAGCCGCGGGAAAAGAGGGATCCGCTTTTGGGCTTTGCTTGCTCTGAGCCTGGCATCCTGCCGCCGCAGGTGGGACCGGCCGGTGGGCAGCCGCGTGGCCCCCTGGTTTCGGGGAGGGGAGAAGGCTCTTGCCCCCCGGCTCGCGGGCCGAGTGTGAGTGTTTACTCGCTGCCTTTCTCACCGCTCGCAGCGTGGCAGGAGTTATTCAAAGGCGGGCGGAAGCGAGCGCAGCAACTGAAACAACAATGAAAAGGAAACGGAGCTTGAAAAATTCTCCGTTCATAAATCAACTGAACTGCAGGTGATCCCCGGGCAGGAGCGAGCCGAGGAAAAGACACAGCTCAGCATGGACGGCAGCCGGGCGGCCCCCGGACCCCCTCCAGGCAGGGATGGGGGGGATGGATGGGGTGCCCTGGGGTGTTTCTGAGTGATGCTGGGGTTGTGTCCATGTCCCCAGGGTTGTACATCGGGAGGGGGGGCTTCAGGACAGGTGAGGTGGAGGTATGGCTGGGTTATTTCTTAGTATATATAAGCAAATCTGGGTGAGAGGGGTGAAGGTGTGCTGGGTGGAGCTGCTTTCCGTAGTGAGGCCGGTGTTGCGCACACACACACACACACGCACACACAAGCACGCTCCTGCATCCCAAACCAGGGACATGCACAGGGATGCAGCCAGCCCGGGGGTGGGATAGGGCACCGAGTCCGTCCCACAGCCGTGCTGTGGCTCCTCGGTGCCAGCAGAGTGGGGAGACAGGGTTATCAGGGTGCTCGAGGGGGTGCAGAGCAGCCCCCCAGCTCTCCCATCACCTCCTCTGCAGCTTCCCGCCTGCCTTTTGGGGTGAAACACATTGCTTTTGAAGCAGTCAGACCGACAGGGTGGGGGTGTCCGTGGCTCCAAGCCGTGGCCTTGCTGCGGGAGATGCTGGGGTTAACGGGAGATGATCCAGGGCTCTCGGCAGCATTGGGCCACGGCTCCTCGCTGGGATCTTGTAAAGGCTTTTTCCTCCTTAGGAAAAGGAGCTGCCGTCTTGGGACGGGCTCCTCGGTGCTGGCAACATCCCTGCGCGGGCAGGGAATGGGCACGGACAGAAAACATCTCCCCCCCTCCCCCAGGTCCTTCAGCATCTTGCTGCAGGCGAGATGGGGACCAGTTTGGACAAACCCAGGCGTCCCCTCCTCACTGTCCCCTCTCTGCCAGCCCCTGTGAGCTGAGACCCGACCTTGGGGACACCGAAAAGAAGCTCGTGCCTTTGGGACCAGTGGATGGCCCCAAGGACCAGGCTGGTGGCAACTGGCTGAGCCTTAAGCAGAGGAAAGGATCCGATTGTGATCCCCGTGCTGGGAAAGCCAGGCGGGATTTTGTGTCCCCCTCTGCCGCTACCCGTCCCCCCATCCGCGATTTCCCTGTCATCTTGTCTTTCGGCAGAGCTGGAAAACAGGGAGACCACCATAAATAAATCCTGTGTCTTTAAGCCATTTTGTACAGTACAAGAAAACGCACTCGTTGAATTACAGCTTTTTAATCAAATACATGTAACCATGTCACTTAAAGTGCTCGCGAAAAGCAGGGGGAAAAAAAAAAACCAACACAATTGGAAGAGCATGATATTAAAACCAGCTGCCTGCTTACCCCCACCACAGTTAATAGTTTTTGAATGTTCTGAATGAGAGAGAAACCAGAGCCAAGCTCCACTTTCATGTCCATCTTTCTGATCAAGCCCTGTCAGACGGGGGGAGACGGGCAGCCTGGCACAGCGGCGGGGGACGCGGGGGAAGCAGGAGGGCTGCTCTCGCCTCTCCTGCCGCTTCTCCCTTCCTCTCGGGCTGTCTCCCCGCCGTGACGGGGATGCGGGAGCCCGTGGTCTTCCTGCAGGCAAAGCAGCGCAGCCCGGCCGGGAGCCAGCCCGGAGATGCGAGCACAGGTTGCCCAAGCCCTGCGGCGGCAAAGGATGCTGCCCTGGGCCATCACCGTTGCATGGTGTCCCCCACCACCGACTACAACCCAACTCCACCTCCTGGTGCTTCTTCCTGCAAGTTGGCATCGCCGCTGCCGCAGCTCATCCCCTGCGGGTGCCGAGGCGCCACGGTGCCCGTAGCATCCCTTCCTCCCAGCGTGCCGGCACGGTCCCCTGTGCCACGTCCCCGTGCCCCATCCCCTTGGGGCACACATGCCTGGACCACCTCGATGTCTACCTCCGGCCTCGCTGGCCCCAGCACAGCCTGCCAAACACCCCGAGCTGTGCGGTTCCCCCGTAACATGGACCAACGCTCATTAAGCGTGAGGGAGAGACCACCAAATATGTCAAAACACACTTAAAATTTATTGTTTCATACCATACGTTTGAGTCTCTTGAACGCAGGCCAGTGTTTCTCCCTCTCCGCGATGGGGCCTATCTGCTGTCACCGATGCTTCGCGTATATGTATAGCCCGCTTGCTTTCTGTCTCCCCCCCCCCTCCACTTCTTTCTTTAAATGAAAAATACAAACAATTGATGGAAAATGTACATTTGTTCCATATGGGATGGTCGGAGTGTGGAGAGGAGCCAGGAGAGTCATTTTTAGGCAGACTCCTCTCTCCAGCGGATGGCTGGACGGCTTCCCAGAACGGCCCCGCGCGGCCTGGCCTGACTCTCCTGACGAGCCTCAGACAGTCTGTGACGCTCCCGCGCCGGTGGGGGGGGACATGATTCAGCTCCCTGCCGGGCTCACCCCCCCTGGGGCTGCTGAGCTGGGGAGGAGGGAGAGGTTTCCACTAAGACCCCTGCAAAATCCCAGAAGGGTTGAGCTCGGCTGCATGGGAGGCAATGGGGAGGCTTGCTTTGCATGGGAGGTTGAGGTACTTGGGTTGGGTTGGGTAGGCTACGTTGAGTTGGTTGGGTTAGGTTGGTACAGGTTGGTTGGGTTGTGTTGGGTGAGGTTAGGTAGGCTAGGTTGAGTTGGTTGGGTTGGGTTGGTTAGGCTAGGTTGGGTTGCCTTCAATTCGGTAGCCTTCGGTTGGGTTGGCTTATTTTGGGTTATAAATGGGTTGTGCTGGTTTGTGTTGGGTTAGGTTGTGTTATATTGGTAGTATCGAGTTGTGTTGCATGGAGTTGGGTTGTATTGGGTTGAGTTAGGTGACCTCTGGAGAGCACTATCAAACCTTCCCATGATCCTTTGGCCTCCAAGTGCCTCTCAGCATTGCTGACTCAGCTCAGAAGAGGAGCACAAAGTGGGTCCGATGGATGGCTGTGGGGCTCAGCTCGGCTGGGAGCCTCTGGAGAGAGCAAGCCCCCAAACTCCCCCATGACTCATGCAATGAGGACAAAACCTGCCTCCCTTATGGTCCTGAGGAGACTCCAGCATGGTGTTGGGCAAGCGGATGGGTGGCGTGGGGTTGGGGGGCTGCAGGGCCAGGGGTTGGTGGTGGCTCCAAAGCTGGGAGAGGGATGTGAGGCTGGCAGGGGCAATGCTGGGAGACCACAGCCTGAACTCCACCAGTGACGGAGAGGCTGAACCTCGCAGCAAGGGAAATGCTTTAAAAAATGAGTTTCGGGCTGTGCAGACTTGCCAGGGCACATTAAGGACTCCTTGCTGGCTTATTTCCTTTTTCTTTCACAAAAACCGTAATATTTACGATACCGTGGCTCCAAGGTCCTGCAGGCAGCTGCCCTCCTCTGCCTGCAGCAGCCGGCGGAGCGGTGCTCGGCATGCCTGCCAGCACCCAGGGCCCGCTGCTGGGAAACTGCTGGGAAAGTGCTGGGGAGCAGAGCTGGGAAGAGCATCCATCATCACCCCGTGCTCCTCTGCCGCCCGGCTGGCCGCTCCGGGCATGGCCGCGGAGGAAATGGTGCCTTTCCTGTCCTGCAAGGAGTGTTGAGATTTTCCAACATTTCCTTTCCCAAACCGGGCTGCAAAACAGAAAGTTTGGGGAAGGTTTGGGAAGTTTTCTTCAGCTCAGTCAGGAAAGGTTGCGCTGGGAACATTTGAAACCTTTCTTCGCATTTCAACCTTTTCCCTTTGGTTAACCTCTACAAGATAGAATGCTGTCACATCTCGAAATGCTTTGACTCCCATCTAAAAAAAACCTGGAAACTTTTTTTTTTTTCCAATGCTCTTTTTCTCGAGTCAGGAAATGTTTTGGAGCTGTTTCCCACAAACAGGTTTGGTTTTGGTAAATCTTCATTTTTTTTTTAATTTTTTTTTTTTTTTCAGTGGAAGAGGGGAAAAAAATAATAAGAAATCCCATCGCTAGCTGTAGAGCAGCTGCCTGGTGCTGCGGGTCGGGGACCAGCACCGGCAGCATCTTCCCGTTCCCACTGATGTCCCCACCACAGGGATGCGTGGCAGGGAGCACCCAAAATACACAGACCGGGAAGCTCGAATTCCCCCTTAACGTCCCAGCTGAGATGACTTCATCCAGGCTGCGCGTCCACGGGCGCGTGTCGGCGTTCCCTCCCCTCTGGCGTGCTCCGGGACGGGATGGTTCCGGCTGCCCCGGAGCTGTCACCGGCCGCCCCAGCGGGTCCTACTTGCCCCTGGCTCCGCCGTGGCTTCGGCCTCAGGAGTGGTGAGCCCGGGGCTCGGAGTGCATCGCCGGGCCCGGCCGGCTGGCACATGCTGTTTTAATATTTGGGTGATGTCATCGAGCACTCTGTAACGCCGTAAAAAAACCAGAACGTCTATAAACCTGACCAGCGATCCTCCAGCAGAACACACACGCGCACGGGCGCGCACACGGACACACACACACGGATACACACACATGGATACACACATATGGATACACACACACGGATACACACACACGTGCACGCACATGGATGCATGCATGCTTGCATGGAGATGCATGGATGCACACAGATGCACACACACGGATGCACACACACAGACAGGGATGCACGCATGCATGCATGGAGACGCATGGATACACACCGATGCACACGCACAGGCATGGATGCACACGCACGCACACACGTGTGCACACACGCATGTGCTTGTACAGGCAGATGCACACACGCATACACACAGACGCACACGCGGACGCACGCGCAGAATCATGCACATGCAGGTACACAAACAGGGACATGCCCGCGTCCACACACAAGCAGCGATGCACACACACGGCTAGGCACACATGCACACACACACACACTCAGAGGCACGCACACGGATACCCGGGGATGCATGCGCACGTGGATGCACACAGTGATGCATATACACACACCCTGATACACACAAATGCATGCACACGCACACGTTTGCACACAGATACGTCGTGATGCACACATACACGGATGCACACACACACACACACACACAAACACACCCCTTTCATGCCACCCTGTCCCTCTCCCCGCTGTGCAGCACAGTGACAGCCGTGGCGGGCAGCGGGGGAAGGACGAGGAGGGGTATCCACGGTGCACACGCTGCCCCAGGGCCGGTGGCACTCACACGTGTCACGACATGTGGGGGCCTCTGCAGAAGCAGCCCCGGTGCGTGGGGCAGCGAGCCTGGGGGGATCCACTGCCCCACATCCCCAGGGGACGTGGAGGAGATGCCACCTGCCCATAAAGCCCAGGCAGGACCTGGTGGTGCCTCCCCCTCTCCCTGCCCCTGCGGCCATCCTGGGAAAGCCGGCAGGATGGGCCTGTCAGGATTTACGTATACCTGTCAAATACCTTCTCCATATTTCTGCTGTAACGACCTGCTAAGAGCCCCTCACTCCTCCTCCCCAGTCCAAAACCATCAGGCCCGGAGCTTTGGAGAGATTAAGTCATAAAAATCGGAAGGGGCTGCGTGGTAACAACCCCAGCCTGAGCCATAACGGCAGTGAAATCATCCCCAAACTATTTCAGCCCCATCCATTTCCAGTCCCACGTCACACCTGAGCCACCGGCTCGCAGCGAAATAAAACACTGGTGGATGGTTTCCTGGCCCCAGCACAGCCGTATAGGGATGGGGGCAGGGAAAGGAGGTGATGTTAAAAATAAAAAGGCTCTCCTGGTGCTCAGGGCTGGACCTCTCTGCCCGGCCCCGGTGCCTCAGTGGCGCAGGATGTGTCCTGGAGCGGGGGAGAGAGCGCTGAGCTCCCATGGGCACGGCTGGAGCATCCCATCCCATCCCATCCCATCTCGTGCCATCCCATCCCATCCCATCCCATCTCATCCTGTCCCATCCTGTCCCATCCCATCCCATCCCATCCCCAGCTGGGTTTTCTGACCCGTGGTTTGCATCGACTCACCTCGAGCTGAGCAAACCCCCGTGACCAAACAGCCAGAGCCCAGCAAAACTGGGAGACGGCGGATTTAGCATCAAACTGAACACGGCTAATTAGCGGGGTGGTTAAAGCTCATCAAGGAGCCGGCATCCCTAGGGTCTGCCTAGCTCTCTACCCTCCTGACGGGGCCGGACCAGCACCGGTGCTGACCAGTCCAGCCAAACCCTGGGTCTGGGGAGGGTCAAATCCTGCCCTGGCCATGGCTAAAACGTGATGCTGCAGCTCCGACACTGCGGGAGGGTTTCTGCCAGCTCGGTACCTGCCACACGCTGCCCGCTCGGAGGCCAGGCTGGAGGAACGGCCCCGCTTTGGGACACTTCTTGATTAATTTAACATTAAAACGGGGAGTTTAGGTGAAAAAGGCTGTGCAAAACCCTGAGTGATGGGAGGAGGCGGCATCCCCCGGGGTCTGGCACGGCTCCTTCTGCCTGCCGTTATCTGACCCAAACCCGCGCTCCTGTTTTCTTCCTCTCTCCTTTTCCTTCTCTCTCGTTTCCCTGTGACCCGGGGTAGGGCTGGCCAGTGGGACGGGGCAGCCGCGCATTGTTCACCACCTCGATCGCAATTAGGCTTTATTACTAATAAAAACACCCAGGGCTGAGTTAGGCAGGAGGGTTGGCAGGGCCCTGCCTGCTTTTGTGTAGAAGCGAGCCAGGGCTTTGCCGGCAAACGCCGGGCGCTGTTAAGAGGGCTGGGGATGCGGGGGAGCCGAAATCTGGCACTGGGTCTTGGTGACCTGGGGACGGGTGAGCACGGCAGGTCCCTGCACGTCTCCGCAAATCGTCCCTGTGAATCGCAAACCACCCAGGGTTTCAACAAGCTGCATCCCCGGTGCATTTACGGCTGGGAGGGACCATCCATCACCCTGTGGTTTTTGGTCTGGTACCCACCCCAGCCCTGCGGCAGCATCCTTGTGTGCAAAGTGAGGCGACACCCCCCCCCGCCCCAGCCCCCCCTCCCCAGCCCCACAGCAAAGTTACATTTTCAACAGTTTTGCAGCGCAGGTGCTTTGCGAAAGCTCCCGTCCGTGCCCAGCCACGCTGCCGGCACCGGCGAGCACACGGTCCCGGGGCACGCTGGACCCGAATTGCTCCAGAGTGAGGAACCGCAGCAGGAAAAACACCCCGAGGATTTCCAGCCGTCCTCGGAGAGGAGAGGCGAGCTGGCATGGCCTGAGCCGTGGGGGAAAGAAGGGAATTTTTGCTGCAGCAAAAAAAAAAAATGACTTAACGTTTTCCTCCGTGATGTGATCCGCTGCCGGCTTCCCCCGGCACCACGGGGCAGCTGGGCGAGGGCCGGCCTGAGCGTCGCTCCTTCCACCGGTGGGAAGTGAGCGCATCCTTGCCCTGGAAGGTACCTGGAAGCTGGGGGCTGGAAAATAAGTCAGGGCATTCTTTTACACACACACACACACACACCCCCCCACACCCCTCCATCTCCTTCCTCCTGGGCCGCTGCGGGGAGCGGAGCGGGACGGAGCCTATAGACGGCTGCTTCCTTTCATAGTCATCGGCGGCGGCACAGGATGCTTCTCATTTGGTGTTGTGTTTGTTTGCTGCGGCGCGGGATCTGGCACCCGCCGGGCGCCTGCCGGCCCTCCCGTGTAGGTAGTGAGGTCATTTTTCCATGTATTCCCCCCTTTTTGCATACTGTATATGGAAAGACAATGAAGAGCCGTTCTGGCGTGTAGCGGGAACACGTCGCCAGCCCCCAAAGTGGTCCCGTTTATTAGCGCTTCACATTAAACAACACCAAAAAAAAGTGAGTCAGGATTTAGTCCTGTTAACACTAATGTGAATTTAATTTAGGAGAAGCTTGAAAATTAATGTCATTTGTTAAATATCCATTTCCCCTAAAAGGCAATTCTTTGCCAACAAAAGCAACAAAAAAACTCTTCTTGTTATTAATTTTTTTTTTTTTTTTTTTTTTTTAAATAGCCTTTTTTGGCGATATCAGCCTGGTTTAAATCACTCGGCGTTCAAGGAACGGATGCCACCAGGGTTTTATGCAACAGATTGTCATTTCTCCTTTTCAAATTGAACAACAGAAAAAAAAAAATAAAAAAAATACTGTAAATCATAAAGTGATTCACAGGAGGGGGATGAAGCTCCGGCAAAGCACCGGCGGCTCCGAGCGGGCTCCGGATGGCCACGGCAATGGCTCAGCAAGACCCGCCGGCTGCCGGAGCCGGGAATCGGCCAGTGGGGATGAAAAGGTGGAAGGGCTCTGGCACACAGGGTTTTCTTCCAGCTCCAAGGACAAGAGCGAAGGCGTCGCATCAGCCGGGCTCTGTTTTTGGGGAGGTTTCATGGGAAAACGGGGTGAGGCGTGGGGGCCACGCACCGGCAGAACAATAATAACCACACCAAGGCTGGTTTCGGAGGAGGATATCGCATGTTTTTATTGTATTTGAATCTGAGAACAGCTGCTTTTCCTGCAGGGAGCATCTCCGGGCGGCACGGCGCGGTGCCGTGGGGTGGCCGCCAGCATCCCATCCCGCTGCCGGCGCTGCCGGAGCCGCCGTCCCGTCCCATCCCGTCCCGTCCCGCG
>VWZL01005400.1:1075016-1089414 GCA_013396915.1 Stercorarius parasiticus | reverse complement strand
TCGCCGCCCCCACCCCGGCCCCCGGTTTCCCTTCCTAGCATCCCGCGCAGCCCAGCACCACACCTAGCAGAGGAAGCGTGGCGGGGACGGCAGCCTCCGCTCCCCAGCACAAAGGCGTTTTCCCTCCCTGCCCCCAGCCTGCGCCTCTGGCTGCCCATTATTCCTCCCAGCCGGGTCCGATGCCGAGCTCCCACCTGCCTAAAAATAGACTCAGCACCACCTGGAGCACCCCAGGGGGTCTCAGGGATTTGGGAGTTCGAAGGGGGGGTGGTGGGGATGGCAAGAAGGTAAGAGCGAGCATTTCTCGCTGAGCCTGATGGTTATTTTTGCTGCTGATGGCTGCGGGCGGAGGCAGGACCCCCAGGCTGGGTTAGGGGCTGCATAACCAAATCCAAGGGATTTACCCCCAGAATTTGCATCCAGGTTCCAGAGGTGGATGCTGGCAGGGCCCCTGCAGCACAGCAGCAGCAAAGCTCCAAACCGTGATGGGAAAATTGCTTTTCATTCTCATTTTGCAGAAGGTGCAAGGCACAAGGGGAGCAGCTGACGGGGCAGGGGCAGGAACTGTCCCCGTCCCCATCCCCGTCCCTGTCCCCGGGCCCGGCTGCGGGCTCTGCACCCTCCTGCGGTGCCCAGCGCCTTCTCCACTCCCCCACACCGACCAGCCTCCCTCCTAGATGTGTCCACGCCGCTAATGAACTAATCACCACGCAATTACTGTGGGGCTGGTGAGCACAATTGGATGGATGAGATATTTCACAGGTAGAGTTTTGCTATTAATTATGGGTAATAATTACCTCGAGGGTGCACACCACACAGGTACCCAGAGCGGTGTGGCCAGGCGGGATGGATGTGACCTGCACCAACTCTTCCTCCCTAAGGAGATGCCCATTACCAGGGGTGGCAGAGGGGAGGGGGACATTCCTCATGCAATGGGGGGGACCTGCGCAGGGCTTCCCAGGCCAGAGGCTCCCCCGGCACCCCAAGAGGTGCCCCTGCGCCGGTGGGTCCCGCAGGTTCCCTGGGGACTGGGGCTGCTGCAGCCTTGCCGAAACAAAGGCTTCCCAAAGAAAGGCGCTTCCTGGAGAGCAAAGGACTCGGGGCTGGGGTTGTGTGTGAGCCCTGCCGGGAGGCTGAAATCATCTGCTGGGAAACGCTCCGCGTTTCGCTGGAGCCTCCCTCTTTCCAGGGCCCAGCTCAGCACCCGGTTTCCTCGTGCACAAATAGTTCAGTGGGTCAGGGAGAGCTGGCAAGCACTGAGCGACCCAGCCGGGGGCTGCCGGGCGCCGGCAGACACGGTACGGCATCCGTGTTAGGAGCATCCCAGCAGCAGCCACATGCCCGTGCAAGGGTGACATGTCCCCTGTGTCCCCAGACAGGGATTGGACTCTTTCCCGCCCAAATCGGGGTTCTGGGTGGAGAATGGGTGGTCATGGTCAGCCCCAGCCCTGGGAAGGAGGGGAGATTTAGATTGGATATTAGGAAGAAATTCCTTCTGTGAGGGTGGTGAGGCACTGGCACAGGTTGCCCAGGGAGGTTGTGGATGCCCCATCCCTGGAGGTGTTCAAGGCCAGGCTGGACGGGGCTTGGAGCAACCTGGTCTGGTAGGAGGTGTCCCTGCCCAGGGCAGGGGGTGGGACTGGATGATCTTTAAGGTCCCTTCCAACCCAAACCATTCCACGATTCTATGATTCTATGAATGGCTGTCTCAGCTCTTTTCTGCTCATTTTCTCTTTTTCTTCACTTCTAGCTCCATCCGACAAGTGAAGGGCACTGGGGACATAGTGGAAGGGTGCCCTGGGCCACGGTGTCTCTGTGCTGCGAGAGTGTGCCAGCCCAGGGGCTCACTGCCACTCACCCCGGCAGGTCCCCGAGGGCTGCGGCGTGGAGCCGGGAGCACGGTGCCGACCGCGCTGGCCAAGCCCGGCAATCAGGCACCTCATCCGAGGAAGCGGTGAAAGTTGTCTTTCTTTTTCAGTTCTTTTCAATAACCAGAGGTCAACCTCGTTTATACAGGATTATAACTGGAACGACAGCAGCCATACCCATTGTGCGAGCAGCGAAACCCACAGTTAACCCAAAAAAGCTGTTCGCTCCATACAAGCGCAGCCACCACAGTGTCCCGGGTGGTGGCCCGAGCCCTTGGTCCTCACCGGGGCCATCCTGCCTCCCCTTCTTCTGCCTTTTCCTTGTTACAACCCCTTATTGCACAGCCCTGGCTGTCCTCCGATGGTCCCACCAGCTCAGGGTCCCGCGTTTCCAGCCACATCACTCCGTGTTTGCTCCCCTTGAAACCCCAGGGGGGCAAGCTCCCACAGCCCCAGCGTGAGCAAAACTGCTGCAAATCCCACCCAGGGGGCTTACGGCCGGGATAACGCCGGGAAAAGGCTTCGGCACGACGCACGAGGAGGGCTGAGCGCGGCGGGGTGTGCGTGCTCGGGGCGCGCGTGTGCACGCTGGCTGGAGTTGCTTCCCCGGCAGCTGATTGCGGCAGCCGTGGTTGCTTTAATACTTCGGTTCCCATCACGGAGAGAGCCCAGGCTTTGAGGAAGGAAAGTCTTACACTTCTACCAACTATTTCAAGACTCCCATAAACACATTTTTGGTTCAGCATTAATGAATTACCTCAATGCAGAGCTGCTCATGCCAAATACATGAATACAGAGTGTAGAAAAGCTGCTGAGAAGCAGATTTGGCTGCCGTTCAGCTGCTCCGATCGGCACAATTTCTTTTCTCGATTATAGCAAGAAAAATGCGTTCTGCCTGTGGCACCGCGTCCTCCCAGGAACAGGCAGCTGGCCGACAGTTGGGCTGTGCCGAGCCCGGGCACGCCGGGGTTAGTCGCTGCTTCCATCACTCGAATTGGCAGAAAAAGCTGCTCGCTGGTGTCTGCGCAGGAGACGCAGCCAAGAACCGGGATCCTGCTCTTTCCGCATGCCCAGGCTGGCTGCTCCGGTCCGCCCGACCTCCTCTTGGGTGCTGGGGAAAGGAAAACTGCAATTAGGAGGATTTCTGAGCCTGTGTTTTTGGGGGGAGGTGGGTCAGGGCTGCCTGTCTGTGGCCTCGCATCTACCTGTGCCCACAAGCACCACGTCCGGGTGCAGCTCCACCGTGGAACAGTGAACCCTCACCCATGGCCTTGGAGAGCACATCCCCTGCTTTCCTCCGACAGCAACGGCCCTGCCACGCTGGTGACTGCCAGGCGATAACGTGCCCCCCTCAGGAAAAGTGCATCCCCCACTTTTGCAGAAACCTTTCTCGCCGGGGCTCTCCTGGTTCCCGACCTCCACGCCCCGCTGGGTGTTTGCTCATCCCTTGCTCTTCGAGCATCGTTCGACTGAGAGCACCAGGGAAAAATGGGCTCGTGCTACGTCACGGACGAGGATGCCACTTTCAGACAGGGGAGAGGAGGGGAATTAAGGAAGGCAACACAGCGATCACACCTTCACCACTTTGCATCTCAGTCCTCAGGGGCTCATCAGCTAGGGCTGAGCCGGTTATTGCGTCTCTGCTCCCCAAAATTAAACTCCAGCGGGAAGCGAACAAGGAAGATGGGGTGGCCAGTTGCACCCCTGCACCCACCGAGCCCCATGACCGGCTGCAGGAGGGTCACCCGTCATCTTCCTTGCCAGGAGAGCTGCTGCAGCGGCGCAGGACGTCTCCATCTGGGAAAGGTTTGCTGTTCTCAAGAGCTGCTGTGGCTCCCGACATGTTTTAACTTAGCGCGAGGCATTACCTCACCGGGCCGCCGCAGATGGCAGATGGCAGATGGCTGCTGGCTGCGCCACGCTCCCCTCTCCCCTCGCCCCGCTTCTCCTCTGCAGCCCCTGAACCCAGCGCTTTCCGCTCGGGTTTTCCACGAATTGGCCAGTTTGCTCACAGGATCCTGGGGAGACGTTTGCCTGGTTTCTGAGCATCACCCCAGACAGGGCTGGAGGAAGAGGAGCCCTTTGCAGCATCCCTGGGGGAAAAGGAGCCCTTTGCAGCATCCCTGAGGGAAGAGGAGCCCTTTGCAGCACCCCTGGAGGAAGGGGAGCCCTGCAGCATCCTTGGAGGAAGAGGAGCCCTTTGCAGCACCCCTGGAGGAAGGGGAGCCCTTTGCAGCACCCCTGGAGGAAGAGGAGCCCTTTGCAGCATCCCTGGGATGGAGGATCCCTGGGAGCCCTTTCCAGCATCCCTGGCACCAGCAACCTTTGCCGAAGCTCGCAGCCCAGCTCCATGCACACAGGATCTCATGGCCACCTCTCTTCTTCACCAAGGCTTTCACTGCCCAGCAGAAAGGACGAGGACGTTGCTGAGAGCAACCTCACCTTCACACAGACAGGGAAACCCTCAGTGCCAAACCCAAGTGGAAGGGAGGAATTTTGGTTCAGAAGGGGTTGGACGCTGCAGTGGCTCTGTGCCTCAGTTTCCCCATATGCAGGGCAAGGGGCAACCCAGCCTGTCCTCAGGCCCTTTAGAGACTAGAGTCTCCCCCCGGCAAAGGGCAGGATATATCAGGGTAATTTTGACAGAGTGCTTCTTTCCTGAGAGAGAACAGTAATAATAATAACTACAACAATAATACTAAGAATAAAGAAAAGGGCCCGAGTGCTTTCCCTCCCTGCAAGCAGAGGAACAACTTTGGCTTTTTGGTGCTGTATTGGGGACATTAAGGGAAGGAAAATGAGCACAAACGTGCTGGATTTGCAGCTCAAACCCCCAAGAACTGCGACATCCCTCCCGTAAACTGGCCTAAAAATGAGATTCACAAGCTTGCCATAGACAGCATCTTTTTCTGCACTTTCTGATTTCAGAGCATCCTTTGTGCTGCAGCCTGGGGAAAATGGCAACGAAATCCCCCGGCAAAGGAGCTGGGGCTGGGGGATGCCGCGAGCGGCTGCGGGGACACAGGGTGGGAGGAGGAGGAGGATGGTGTGGACACCCAGGGATGAAGGCTGCACCGATGCCGGGGATCCCTGCAGCTGGCGGGGCGTTGGGGGCCGGGGGCAGGAGGGAGGCGGCGGGGAAGGGCTCCAAGGGAAAAGGCTTTGTTCGCCGGCCAGCCGGGAGCGTGCGAGGGCCTCCGGGTTCCAGCGTTTCTCCTCCACTTCGCTCCCGCTGTGCACGGGAGCCGGGCCAAGGTGGAGCACGGCGGGGTGGAGCGGGTCCCCGAGGAAGGCAGGGGACAGGACAGCCACACATTTAGCCCTTAAATTGCCTGGGAAAGCGGCTCCATCTTTCCATCTCCCTCCAGTGCTCTTCTCTCACCCACGCCGAGGATGTTTCCCAGGCTTTTCGCCCCAAACACCTCTGCCCTCCTCCTAACAACCCCTCTTGCACGGCCTGTTCAACCTTGCTCGGATCTGAAAGTGCTTAGGAAGAATAAGCTCCCGACGGAACAGCCCTCCGTGGCGTGCTCGAGCTGGAGAAATAAGGTTAAAGGCTCTTATCTGATGGAGCCGCAGCCTTGCCAAAGCCTGTTGCTATCAGCTCGGGACACATGTGCTATTGGCAAAGCTTCGGGGACACAATAATACAAACAGTTTTCATTGTCGAGTCAACAATGATGGGAGAAGGAGCCTGGTGCTATTACCGGTATAAAAGACGCGCTGTAGGAAAGCTCAGGACAGGAGGATGCAGTCGGGATCAACAGCGGGGTTTAGCAGATTACAGTTATATTTGTACTCGGGAAGGAGAAACCTTCCATCCCCAGTGGGCTGGAGCCAGAAGGATGGAGCCGGGAAGGGGGAGGGGGGGCTTGGCAGCAAGGAAAAACTCTTTGAGCAGCACTGGAAGGAGCTGCAGCAAAATGCTGATGGCAGCGGGTTTGGGCAAGGGCAGGAGGCAGGTTTGCAGCGCAGCAGCCCGAGGTCGTGCTCTGCCAGCTCGTGAGAAGGGAAAAAAGTGGTGTCTGCCCATGACTGAGCAGGGGTTGCAGGGCGAGGGAGGCTGTGGCAACCCCAGGCTTTCGGGATCCCTCTACACCCTCTCACGGCAAAGTCCGTGTATTTGAAGAAGCCCTCGCCAGCGTGTGTGGGGTGGATGGGCGATTCGGCACACGCTGCACCCAGTCCCTGCTGTCATTTGGGCAGATACGAGGACGGCGGGGAGAAGGCTGGTGACTCTACAGGGGCTACTCCATGGGGGCCGTGCAGTACCTGTGCATTTTGGAGGGGGAAGCATCCTTCCGACACCCATGTCACATCCCCCCACACTCCTCCTCAGCCTTTCTGGGCCCCTGTAAACCCAAACGGGGGATTTCTGGAGCACACACACTCCCGGGCTGGGTTGGATGTGCGGGTGGATGTGTGGCATGGGAGGGTGAGTGGGATGGGGACACTGTCCTGCCCTCCAAAGCAGCACCTGCGGGGCTGACACATGTCCCTGGCTCTGCCTGCCCCGGCCCCGGTGCTATGCCATGCCCCTGGGACCAGGCAAGGTCCCGATCTGCGATGCCACACATCGGTGAGGGCACAGCCTTAAGGGATGGAGGACCCAAAGCGCAAGATGGAGGGGCTCCAGCCACCCGGCTCGCAGAGGGCAGGGAAGAGGTGGTCAGTAGATGGGACAGTGGGACCGAGCCACGGTGCCATCCCGCACCCTCGGAGCTAGACGGTGAGGTGACAGGGAGCATCGCCTCGGCCATGCCCGTGGCGGTGAGGAAGAGGAGGCAGGTTTGCCAGCTGTCATGCAACGGTGGCAGGGAGACAGTGGGCACAAAAGCCCCCACACCATGGCAGGGCTGGACCAAGCTGGAAAGCTGGGCAGGAGGTCAGGAACTTGTCAGCTGCTGTCAGGGACCGAGCAGGGCCAGGGTGGCCATTCCCACCGGGAGCAATGATGTCAGGCAGCGGCCGCGGCCAGGAGGCAGGAAGCCCGACGCAGCCAGCGAGTCTGTCCTCCCCGGCATTCCCCTTGTGTTCTCATGAACAATGCACCCCCGTGGCAGGGACGCCGCGAGGCTGGCCCTCCTGCACCCGCCAACAGCCAGCGTGGCCACCTTGCACCCGCGCTGGCACCCTGGCTGCTGCTCCGTGATGGGTGCTACCCCCCATCCACGTGGGATGTGGGATGGTGCCGGTGTTGCACCTTTTGCAGGGCGATTTACCCAGCTGGGGCAGGGTAAACACCCGCCTCGAGCATCCAGCTGTGCCTGCCTGGTGTCCAGATATTCCACCTGGAAGCAGCAACAGCAATTACTCAAATGTGCCGAGGGAAAGCTCCAGCAGTCTGAGGTGCCCAGTGAGGTGCTGTGAGGTGCATCCCCAGCAGCGTGAGCAGCAGGGCGAGGGGGGGGATTCTGCGCCTCTGCTCCTCTTTGGGGAGACCCCCCTGCAGTGCTGCCTCCAGCCCTGGAACCACCAACAGCAGAAGGACACGGAGCTGTTGGAGCGGGGCCAGAGGAGGCCACGGAGATGCTGGGAGGGCTGGAGCCCCTCTGCTGTGAGGACAGGCTGAGAGAGTTGGGGGGGTTCAGCCTGGAGAAGAGAAGGCTCCGGGGAGACCTTAGAGTCCCTTCCAGTCCCTAAAGGGGCTCCAGGAAAGCTGGGGAGGGACTCTGGATCAGGGAGGGGAGCCGTAGGATGAGGGGTAATGGTTTTAAACTGAAAGAGGGGAAATTTAGACTAGATATTAGGAAGAAACTCTTCAGTGTGAGGGTGGTGAGCCCCTGGCCCATGTTGCCCAGAGAAGCTGTGGCTGCCCCATCCCTGGAGGGGTTCAAGGCCAGGTTGGACGGGGCTTGGAGCAACCTGGTCTGGTGGGAGGTGTCCCTGCCCAGGGCAGGAGGGTGGGACTGGATGATGTTTAAGATTCCTTCCAACCCAAACCATTCTGTGATTCTATGCAGGAGAGCCTCCTTGGGCTGGGGGTCCACTGGGGTGAGTGGAGGCACAAGTCCCGTCTCCACCCTTGCAGCCCAGGCAGCCGGGGCTTGGTTTTGCCTCCTGGCCCCATGAGCAGCCCCCTGCACCCAGCGGGCACTGGGAGCAGGCAGGGTGACGGCGGCCAAGCTGGGGGCTGTGAATGGGGTGGCTGGGACGGGGCAAGGCGCCTGGTTGTGAACACCAGGAGGGAGAGGGACTTCCTGAGCACAGCCAAGTGAAGGATGGCCCCAAGGACTCCTGCTCGGCCTCTCCCTCCACCCGACCCAGCACGCCCTTGTTTTCGCGGAGGTGCCTCCGCGCCGGGGACGCAGCGAGCTGCGTTTGCCAGCGGCTGGCAGCAATGTCCGTGCTGGTGCCGACAGGCCGGCTGGCATGTTTTCCCCCAGGGAGGCTTTAGCAGGAGGCTGTGCATTTCTGGGAATTGTGTCAGGCAGGGAAGGAGGTTATTGTTCGAGCTGCAAGTGTGCGGTGCGCTGATGAGATCAGGGCTCGGTGCTCAGCGGTGGGGCAGCTGAGCTGTCTGCAGTGCTGCTGATGGGGCGATAAGCGGGAGAAGGCTCTGATCTGCGGTCCCATCGCCGCGGGGAGAGCCGGAGAAGAGAGGGCACAGCAAAACCCCAGGGACCTGGCTCCGTTTGGCCTCGCCGTGCAGTTAGGGGGGGATTCAAATGGAGAGATGGAGGCAGCAAGGCAGGGAGTGGGCTCCCTTCACCTTCTGGCATGCCGCGGTGCAGCCACTCACCCTGCTGACTTCAGCCATGCAGACCCTTCCTCCCAGTTCTCCCAGTTCCTCTCTCTCAGCAGCCCCCTCAGGTACATGAATCCCGGCCCTAGGAGCCCTGATAGCTTTTAGGTCATGGGCGCCCTCACCATGGGGGGAACCTGCCCCGCAGGGCTCCCTGCAGCCGTGCCGAAGCAGCTTTTGCTCCAGCCATGGACGGAGGAGGCTGAACACCGCCTGTTCCCTGCCTGGATTTCATGCTCTGCCTCGCTAGTGGGCAGCAGGAGGTGTGTGTCCATGCAGCCACTGCGTGGGCACCATCTTTGTGTCCCCATGGTGGTGTTGATGGAGGCACCAACATGGCCACCAGCCCACGGCTGAAATGCCAAGAGCCTTGCGCTTTGGCAGGGCAGCTCAGGGGAGGGTATTTCTGAGAAAAGGCCCCTCTGTGCCTCAGCCTCCTCAACGAGCCTCTTCTTCCTCCCTCTCTGCCAGTTGATCCCTGTCTTCAGCCCCTCTGAGGTCTTTGTCCCAGCCCTGGCTGCCCTGCCATCTGCTTGCTCCTTTGCAGACAGGACACAGGTCCCGTCAATCCCAAACTCTGTGGGAGACAAGATCAGAGCCCTCTTTGCAAAACCGCTGCAAGGAAGGGGCTGGGGGGGGTCAAACCCCTTTGCAATCCTCTGCTATGGGTGAGAGAGAGGTACCACATTAGCCCATGAGAAGCTAACCATCCTCCTCCCTCCATGTGCCATGGCTTTTGACACAGAGCAAGTCATGAGAGCTCGAAGAGGACAAAGCTGCTGCCACTGAGGGGCACCGCCATCCGGAGAGCTTCCCCACCGCCCTGGTCTGCAGATCGCGCTGGTGAGCAGGGACAGCATAGGAAACGCTACATGGGAAAGCCCTGTGTGAGAGCCCAGGAGCCCCTGCCTTCCCACAGCAGACTTATCAAGGCACCAGTTCAGAGTGGCGCTTTCCATGGGCCAAAAGGGAAGTGCATACACACCAGACTTCTCGGGGTCAAGGATGCTGGGCAAGCAGTGAGCCGAGAGGCTGCAGGGGGCAAGGGAGGGAACCGGGGCGTGGGGAGGGAGACACAAATAGCAAAATGAATGGCTTGAACTTCCTATGTTTTATGGAGGTGAATAAAAGGAGACGGCGAGGGGGAGAGAAAGGAGACCTGAGCACTTGCACACGCTCTCACGCACACACGGACCAGCCCAGACCCCAGAGCCCGTTGGTGGCCATGTGGCACGTCAGCCTGCACCCACTTAGCTGGCATGGCTCTGGGCCAGCTGCTTGTCTGGCCCCGCATCCCCCGAGAACACCTCGCGAAGCATGACAGGCTGCTGCTTAGCACTCATCCCTCCCCCTGTCATTATTATTTTGAACAGCAGCCAGTATAATTAAAATCGTTAGAAGGAGGAGATTTAGGGAACATCCAAAGTGCCTCGGAAGAGCATCTGCAAAGCTGGAGGTCCAAACTCCACCCTGGCGCTTGCAATGAGCAGGGCCCAGGGGAACCATCATCTCCTCCGCGTCCTCCCTTCCATGCTCCCTGTTTTGCAGGGTGGCAGAGGCTGGGCTACCACACGGGGTGGTCCTGGCCACATTCCCCTCCATGGCTGCTGCCCGCTGCAGCCAAATCCTGCAGCCCTTCCTGGTGCAGGACTTGTCCCAGGAGGTCCAAATGGTAGTGTCCTCAGGCATGGGCTGCTCACCAGCAGCTCTGGGACAGATGTGGTGGGAGGTTGTGGGGAGTGGAGGACACGGAGCCTCTGTGGGCTGCTCTGCTGAAGGAGCACGGATGGAGCCTGTGTTATCTCCTGGGAGCCATGGAGGTTTCTGTTGTGTTAGAAGGGCCTGTGCCACGAGACAAGGAGTGGAGAGGTCCTTTGACTCCTTAGAGGAGAAAACAGGATGATCTGCAAGACAGAAATGCAAGTCACCATTCAGGCCAAATTCTCCCGGTTTCTTAAGTGTTTGGATGGAGCATTTTGGCTTCCAAGGTCAAAAGTCCCTGGTGCCAGGGCTAGGAGATGAAGGACATCAGACAAGTGCAGCAAGGAGGGGGACAAAAGGCAGGATCCCTGCCTCTGTTCTGGGGCTGGCAAAAGCTCATGTCTAGGGGTTTGGTTCCCCTGTCTCTCTCCTCCTCCTCTCCCACATTTGACCTGCCCTGGGGTCAGGGAGGAACAGCAGAATGACCGTCCCCAGGGAGGTCAGTGCTAGGAAAGGCTTGACCATCAGTGCAGGAGGGTGGCTGGCTGTGGGCATCCTTGCCAGCAATGCGTGCAGGCAGCAGGAGCCCCGCTGCGGTGGTTGCTGGGACAGGTGGAGGCGGCCAAGAGCCAAAACCAAACCACCCAGCAGTACCACGAGCCCTTGTCTGCAGCTAAGGCAGGCTCACAAGGGTGAAAAGGAGGGGACATGCGTCAAAACCCCCTCCCCAAAATCAGCGTTGCTCTGGCAAAGCCTATGACAGCTGCTCCCATCTCCTGGCTGGCATTCGCGGTGCTGCATGAGGGCTCAGGGTCTACCAGCTACTTGCTGCATGGGGTCTCTCGCTACCAGCTCAGAAACCTGGTATGTTGCCCAGGGACAGACAACCTTCCTGTCCCTACCGTGACCCCAAGGCTGAGATCCTGGAGACCTGGGCACACCTGAAGTTAGGGGGTGTCTCAGGACAGCGATTCCCTGGGGGTCTCGTGGTGGGTAGGTGGGCAAGGCTGGGCCCAGGAGGGCCTCTGGTCTCTGCTTTCTCCAGAAGTGGACCAGATTGAGCCTCCGGTGGTTGGGAGCAAAAGAAAGGGTGGGGTTTGGTGGCCGATCTCCAACCAAATGATGGTGACTTGAATCTGCTGGGGATACTGGAAGCAAGAAAAGCTCATCTGACTTGATCAAGCCCATCCGCCGGGTCCAAATCAGCTGAGAGCCGCTGTAGCCCATGGGAAAACCAGGTGAGATTTTTTGGGTTTTTATTTCGCAGCAAACTCTTGGCTCCACCAGCTCTGCCTGCCGAGGGGAGCTGCCAGCAAGGCACCACATACAGAGACTTTCACGGTGCCTCTCAATGTGCAGGGGTCAGATAAAGCCCCCTCCCGACCTCTCCCCCAAGCCCAGCTCCAGCAACAGACTCTCCCCGCTCTGTTTTTAGCACATTCAAGTAGTTGCTTTCACAAGAGGTAAAACAAAGTTCATGGATCCGTTGACAGATCAGACCAAGCGGGAATTTCTCTGGGAATTCCTGCAATAGCAGGTTGGCTCCCGCGGAGGTGGAGTTTCCTCTGGATCTACCTCCACCCAGGCTTGGGGAGCGCTCCGGCCACCGGCTCCACGCTCGGGGGGCTGGGCTGAGCGACACCGCTGCTGCTTCCCAGCCAAGGTCAGCCAGAAACCCTCCCCGCTCTGCAAACGCCTGTCCTGTTAACCCTTGGGAAGAGCGGAGCCGCAGGCTGGCAGGGTTAGGCTGCAGAGCCGGCCCATGCCTGTGGGTGTGCAGGGGCAGGGGGCATTTTCCTCTCCCACCCTGCAGGCAGTGTCCGGGGCTGCCGGCGTGAGGATTTCATGCCATTGTGTTCCTTGGGGACCTGCTGCCAACCAGGCAGCCGTGGGGCCTGGGCAAGGACTGTCCGCCGCAGCGGGAGGCCGGCGTTGGCGGGGTGACGGGTTTCTCGCTCAGAGGCAGGGAGCGACGGGGTGACAGCTCTCAGCATCGGTGACTGTGCTCTCTGGAATCTGAGACACGTCCCCGGCCATACTTGTGGTCAGGAACCATCTTCGCGTTGCAGCGATACAAACCACATTCACAGTGGCAGCAGTGCTGCTCGAGCGCGCCTCTGACGCCAAGGACCGGCGTGACCCGACCCCACACACAGGACAGGCAGCTGCCCGCTTCCAAGGACCTCCAGAAGGTCCCCTTGTTGGGACTTGTTTCCTCCTCCCTCGCAGAGGTGGGCCTCTTCAAAATGGCACCCCCTGACTTCACGGCCAGACTCTGCCAAGGGATGGAAGCTTTCCAGATGCTGCAGAGGCTCCAGACGGCGGGTTGGAGGGAACTTGCGTTCGCAAACATGGGGCCAAGCCAAGAAGTTTCAAGGTAGCTCCAAGCGTCATGCCAGGGAGCAGGTCTGGAGCTCAGGTTTGGTCTGGGGCCACCTCTGCTGGTTTGGGAATGAATCAAAATGTGTCTCACACATCTGGGGAGCAGCTCTTGCCTGAAGGGATCCCACAGTTCTGTCCAACTCCACGCGAGCTGCCATAAAGAACAGCAAACTGGCAGCTTTAGGTACCTAACAGGCAGTTTTGGGGGACAGCCACCCAGCAGAAATTTATCACTGATCTGTTCAATACCTGCTCCTTTTGTGTCCTGGTAAAGCTAAACTCTAGCCTCAGTGACTCAGTTGCCACAGGACAGAGCAAGGTTGGAGCCGTGGTTCCCAACACCTAATCCTGCAGCTTGAGGCCGCACGTAGCACATCTCCATGCTTTTGCTAGATCTGCAGCCCCGCTGGGGCAGGACACGGCCGCTCTTTACCAGCACAGTCAGGGCCTTCTCCAAAACATCCGCGCTTGGCGAGGGCTGCAAAGCCGGCTGTGCAGGAGGAGGCATCGAAGTTCTTTCCCCCTGCCAGGAACCAGCTGGAGAGAGCAACAATATTCAGCAGCGAGTCCCAACGCGCAGCTCCCGGGGGACGCGCCGCCCTCGCACAGAGTACGAGTGCCACCTACAGGGGGGCTCCGCGCCCCGGCTTGGGCACCCCCAAACCATCCGTCCGCTCTCCGCCCTTCTGTTAATTAGTCTCAAGTCCCTAAGGCCGTGCTGGACTGTCTGCACGGCCCCACGTCTCGGTTTAGCCAGGCCAGGGGGGCTAACCGTGGCGCAGAGGGCGACCCGCCGGGGGATTGCAGCCATGGGCGATATTGCTGCGGTGTTCCATCGCTGCTGGAGTCGCTTCCCCGGTTGCTGACTTGTGTCCCCTTTCAGGCAGTGCTGCTGCCTGGGCCGCAGCGGCTCCATGGGCAATCAGCCCACCTGCAGCTGGAACATGGAGTGAAGCGAGGTCCACCTGTAACAGGGGCTGGGCAGGTTATAAAGGTCAGGGCTCCCCATTCGCTGCTCCCAGACAGGCTGGGCTGTGTGCGGGTGACCACCAGGGGCCTAGCTCAGTGAGCCCTTAGGGAGGGGGGAATCCATGAGGGATGGGGTGGCCTTCACCTGGGGGATGCTGTGAGGGAGCCGGCCTGGCTCAGCCGCCACGACGACAGATTGGGACAGGCGTGTGGTCTCCGCTGGCTCGGGGAGACCCTCAAACGGCACCGCGGGAGGGAGAGACCCCCGGGCCCCGGCGGCGGGCCGGCAGGGCGGCGGCCTGTGACTCCTGAGGGGACGGACTACAGCCCCCAGCGTGCCCCGCGGCGGGGCAGGGCGGGCGCAGGGCACGCCGGGAGTTGTAGTCCCGCCGCTCGGCGGCGCGCAGGGGATAGGCGGGCGGGCGTCTGGAGGACTACAACTCCCGTCGTGCCCCGCGCGCCGNGGGCAGCCGGGGCCTCCCTTTCCGCGGGGTCCCCCTCGGGTAGGACCCTCCCGCTCCTCCGTTGTGAGGCGGCCTCCTCCTTCCCCGAGGAGGTGGGGGGGCTCCCCCATTTTGCGGCCCTCCCGCTTTATGCAGTCATTATGGTGGTGGAGCAGAAGCTTGTCCCCCTACCCCCCCATCAAGGTGGGGTTCCCTCCCCAGACCTGGCTGCAGGTCCCTCTCCCTTCCCCATCCGTTGCGGTGGTGTGGGATCCACCCCCTTCCATCCC
>VWZL01005400.1:1054711-1074998 GCA_013396915.1 Stercorarius parasiticus | reverse complement strand
CACTGGCCGTTACTGGGGGGGGGGGACGGGTTGGGGCACCATGTTCCCACCCTCCTCCCCACCTGTGCCCCCCGCCCCAGGCCTCATCCACCCTCTGTCCCACAGCTCAAGAGCCTTGGGGCTCACCCTGTGCGGCCTCTGGGGTTGTTCCCATCCTGGGGAGCATCCTCAGCCCTCCTCCCCTGCCCACCTTGGGAACCCTTTAGGGAGGGGGATCCTCATGCATTCCCTGGCCACTGGCCTGGGGCTCTGTTTTGCCCCTAGAGCAAGCCCAAATGCTTCTGTATTTACCTCCTGCATCCCCATCCCATGAAAGCACCACTTCTGCTGGCTCCTCCCAGTGTGGAAGGCTGGCCTTGCTGCTGTCAGCACCCTGGGGGGTCTCGCAGGGTGGGTTGTAACCCGTGTGACTGTCGGGGGGGGGCAGTAGCAAGTATTTCCCTGCCTCATGGGGTATGTCAGTTGGTGTTCGTATGAGTACACACACCGTCTCGCAAGTGCAAAGGCAGCAGGCTGGTGACAAGGATTTGTGATGGAGGTAGGCTGCGTTTTTTGAGGTGGAGGAGAGGGCTTTTGGGGCCGGGGAGGATGCAGGGGGCAGGAGGTGATGGGAGAGGAGGAGAAGGGGTTCGGGGAGTGTGGTATTTGGGTGGTGGGATGCTGGGTGCTGTTGTCATGTGAACTTTTGGATGCCGTGGATAGGGGTGAGCTCTTGTAGCTGTTGTAACAATCCAGGAAAGCGTCTTTGGGCTAAACCGCAGCCTGTGATGTCTGTTCCCGTTGACGGCAGGTTTTCAACGCTGTTGTTGAAATAGGAAAGGAGCAACTTTGCAGAATTTGCTTCCAAGCTTCATTGAGAAAGAGGCGGCAGCTTAAATGAGCGGTATGCAATGTTTCCTCTTGGTTGGCATTTTGTATGGTACTGAACCGTACTGTGATTATTGTGTATTGGCTAATTTGTGAACTCTTCCTGCAGGACGGTTGCCTGGAGTACCTGTTGGTTGCTTTAGTTTTTTCGTGGATCCCCATTTACTGCCATTGTGCCAAGTGGCTCCCTTTCTGATAATGGAGACAGGAATCACACGGTCTTTTACTATGTTAAGGGCTGGATTTAATGGAGTCCATTTGGCTGTTGGAGAAACGGAAAGGTGTGAAACTGCCTGAGTGGGAAATCGCTCATTCTGGGTATGGTAACGCGTGGTTTATGCTGTTGTGAGTTGCTTGTGTGCACACTGAAAGCTTTGACTCTGCTTTGATTTGGCTTTCTCAGCATCTGTTCTGTAGGGCGGCACTGGCAGCTGGATTGCGTCCTGCGATGAATCGGAAACGGCCCTTCTGCGTAGGGAGGACGGGATGCGAGGACAGGGTCTGTCAGTGCAGGCTGCTTTGCTTCTCTACAATCGTAGGCTCTTTAGGTCTTGTGCTGCAAATGGGCTTGGAGTGGTTGGTGTTTTAAATGAGCTGTTAAATGTGAACACTAGAAGGCCTTGTTTGATAGAAGGGGGATGGGAGGAAAGAGCCAGCTGAATGGAGAGGGACATGCTCCAGGCTGTGATCTGCTGAGTGCTGCTGGAGGGAGACTAGTGCTTCTCAATACAGGCACCTCAATACAACAGAGATATTGAGGTGCTGGAGCGAGTGCAGAGGAGGGCAACGAAGCTGGTGAAGGGCCTGAAGAATAAAGCTTATAAGGAGCGATTGAAGGAGCTGGGACTGTTTAGTTTGAGGAAGAGGAGGCTGAGGGGAGACCTCATCACTCTCTACAACTACTTGAAAGGACATTGTAGAGAGGTTGGTGCTGGTCTCTTCTCACAGGTAACTAGTGATAGAACAAGAGGGAATGGCTTCAAGCTGCAACAGGGTAGGTTTAGACTGGACATTAGGGAAAAATTCTTCCCAGAAAGAGTGGTCAGACGCTGGAATAGGCTGCCCAGGGAGGTGGTGGAGTCACCATCCCTGAATGTGTTTAAGAGTCGTTTAGATGTGGTGTTAGGAGAGATGGTGTAGGGGAGAACTTTGTAGAGTGGGGTTGATGGTTGGACTCGACGATCTCAAGGGTCTTTTACAACCTAAATGATTCTATGATCTGTCCATGCCGTTTCTCTGAGTGACCACCAATTTTAGGTATTTACAGACTGCCTTGTTGGTTTTCTTTTTATGGATCTGGGTTCTGGAATGCAGAGCTGATGCAAGGAAGCTTCATATAGTGAGTTCCCAGTGAACAGCTCTTCAGCTTCACTGCTTCACGGCTTTGCTCCTGGTATCAGCTCTTGTCCTGAGCACAGTGGGGTATTAATATGAAAACTAGGAAACGGCTACGTGAAGTTTCATGCTGTAGAAAGAGGATACTTTTAGCTTTGGCTCTGGACAGTGATTCTGAGCTTTAGGTGTGTGACTGAAGTTCTTGCAGCTATGCTAAAGTATTCTTGTGAACTAATATCAATAATTAGGGTCCCCAAAATCGTGAGTTCGATAGTAGGATTACTCCTGCAAGCCCAGTGGTGTGCCGAGGGGACGGTTGTGGTTCAGAGTGTATTTTTCAGGTGTTAAAAAATATTAAGCTTGCCAGGTAAGGATAGTGAGCTAATGCTGCAGTTGTACCATACACCAGCAAAGATCTGTGGCACTCCAGTGCTCTTCTGTTTTGCCCATTCCAATATCTCGGGTGCCTCCACATCATAGGATCTACCGACTGTCCAGAACAGCAATCCCAGCAGTAATCTTACTGACGTTTTAGGGAAGGCTCATCGATGGTTTTTGCCTTTAAATTCAACTTTATGAATTTACTCCCAAGCTGTTGCATTTCTTTACTAAAAGGTGAGGCACTCATTCTGTTTCACTTCTCTTCTCCAGGATGGTGCAATGGATTTACTGAAAGAACTGAAAAGTATGCCTATGACTTTGGACTTACTGCAGGTGAGTTGCACAGTTAGGGTAAAAAGCTGAAGTCCCCATCTGAATGGGTTCAAAATGTCTAAATAAACTTAATATATTGATTTCCTCTCACTTCTTGCCTCCCTCAAAGCATCAAAATAAACTTGAAATCCAGAAAATAGTACTCAACCAGGGTTTTTGGACTGGCAATTAAATAGCTCTGAGCCACCATGTGCTGCCTGAAATTTGTGCACAGCTGATGAGGCAAATGTGAGTAACTGCTCAAATCCTTTCTGAGGCTTCAAAAAGAGGAAAGACCAGATTAATGTAGCAAACACAAAAGGCAGTCATGGGAGAAGTTCTTTAAGTCTTTGTCATGGTGATATTCAGAACACGGTGTGTGTGTCTGAACAGAACTACAATTTAGAGATTAAGATACGCATCTTGGATTTTTTTCACTCTGAGCCTGAACGTCAGTTATAAGTGTGTAGAGAAGGTATTTGTGGGTGACTGCATGTCTGGATTCTGATTGGTTTGAGTAAACTGGAGAATTTCATTTCGCTCTTCCAAAGTTGTAAGGAGATAATCATTCTGCAAGTCCTTCAATACTTCATATCTTGGTCATCACTTTGACTTTGTCATGCTTATTTCTGATTTCCAGTTAGTAACAAATAACGAATCTGTTCCCGAATGATTCGTTTGAATGTTCACTTGCAGTCCACCCGCATCGGAATGTCAGTAAATGCACTGAGAAAGCAGAGCACGGATGAAGAAGTGATAGCGCTTGCCAAATCCCTCATCAAATCTTGGAAAAAACTTCTAGGTAAGAAAATCAGCATGTTCCTGTCAGATTCAACTTGTGAAGGAGCTGGCTTCAGCGAGAGGCTGGGTTTCTCAGGAGAGCTTATCTATTGATCTGAATAGAACATTCTAGCAAGTCAGCCTTTACAGTTGCACCCTCTGTCTTTCAAGTTTTGTCTCCTACCATGCATTGCTCTAGATTTAGCTCCTGTTTTTCAAGCTCATCCTTGAAAGAGCATTGTAAGCTTCAGGACTATTCTTAACGTGTACCTGTCCATATAATAATTAGCGGTGTTATTTGCAGAAACAATATCTGCACTCTGAACCCTCCGCCCCCACTTGTGCTATGTGACATTAGTACAGCGTGTGCTGTCAACCTTGTGCAATGGCTCGGAAAGAGAAATGCTGGAATGCATTTTGGGTGATGAGTTGGAGAAGGACCTTAGTTTAACACCTTGTAGACAAATTTACACGGACTGTTTCCTGCTGGGAAGATTTTCATGGTGATGAGCGCTGAGAAGCAAAGCTTCTAATTCTGTCTGAGGAATTTTCATGCTGATATAGCACAAACTAGTGTCAAATTAGGGATGACAAATATGGTCTTAGAGGTTACCTTTGTGATAAAAGAATGAGGCATCTGCAGCGCTGAGGTTGGAAGGGCAGCTCTACCTGTGTCTTGCGAGCAAGACTGTGTGTCTCCCACTCTGTGCTTGTGCAAAGTGCCCCAATGCAAAATTCAAACACTCCTTATTCTTTAAACAGATTTTTGGGCAGCTGTGTGTAAAAAGAACAAGAGCGAGGTGGTGTTTGAGGCAAAGTGAACTGTGCGGCTGGCTCTAGTCTGCACCCCAGGGCTAAATGAGCGTTAGAAGCACTGTTTTCCTGTCCTGGCTGGGACTGTCACTTCCACCTTAGGGTGGATGTGTATTGCCTAGACTGAGACAGTTTACCTCTGTGTCAAACTTGTTCTACAGTGTGATGAAAGTCCTCTCCAGGGTTGTGCTATTGGCTTCCAACAGCACTTGGGAAACACTAGAAGTTGTATTCCCAGAAGGACTAGTCCATACTGGCCCTTCAGGTGCTGTTGGTTGGAAATGCTGCTTTTAGTGGTGCTTTAGAGAACTTGATCTAACCTGTACCCGGCAGCCAGGGTGTCTCTGAAAGAAACTTTTGTGATGGGGCATGTCTTGTGAGGAAGTTTATCTCCTAGGCAGGGAAGGTGATTGCTCTTTAGTGAGGAAAGCTTTTGTTTGAATTAGTTTCTACTTAGAGGCAAGCAAAAGGCCTGTTGGAAAGCATGGGAGGCCATAAAGGCGTTCTTTCTCCTGATTCCTTTTGGACAATAATAACTTGCCTTAGGCCAATGCTGTGTAGCGTTAAGACATTGATTATTGTGTGCAGGGTTGTAGCATAAAGACCAGTTCTGAACCCTTTGGCATCCGTTTCTCTTCTTTTGAATATAGATGCTTCTGAGGAAAAAAGTGAAGAGAAAAAGAAAAGCCTGTCCTTGCCAACATCTTCCTCAAAGGAGACTGGTAACTCAAGAGACCAAAGGTAACTTCCCTTTAACCAAAGATGATACTGTTACAGAATTTGAATTTTCTTAAGACATCTTATATCAATTTTTATTTTTAAGGACCTGAGTTGGAAATTTTGCATAGTCATATTCCTGGTCAGAAACATCAGAAGTGTAGGCTTCTTCAGAGGTGATCTGTGTGGGGTTTTTAATAAACTCTGATGCAGAAATGTACATCTACAAAATACGATGGCTTTAGTGCGTTTTTTGATTTTATTCACATCTTACTTCATGCTTTTCTGCTCTTGGTTATGTGTTGATTTTTCTATTAGTCCAACATTCCTCTCTTCTTTTTGTGTGTTGCATTTTTATATGGTTTTTTGCTTATTTCTAACTTTGAACTCCTTAGAATGAAGATTATTTTTGGCCTTTGCAATCTCAAGTGATGGAGGGGATTGATTCATATATCACTACAGTAAAACTTCCATTTCTTTGTCCTTGACAAGTCCTGGCAGAAGTCCTCTTTTTCCCTCTGGACTGATGTCCACCCATCTGGCAGGTCTGCTGCATGCTTGCTTCTTGCCAGGCCTTGAATGTTGCATCTTCTTTCCACCGTCTGCGACTGCACTTGCCAAGCTGTGGAGTGGAGGCAGTGATCAAAGGGGAGGGGCAAATGCAATTCGAAGCTTTGTTCCAGAGGCGAGACTTCTCTCAGGCTCACATCCCAGGAGGGTATGTGCTTCATAGGTTTGACCCTCAAGTGATTTAGTCAATTTCCCAAGTTTCCCAGAAGATTTAGAGTATTAAGGCTATAGTCCTGCTGGCTTGCAGGCTCTTCCATGATTGCAGCATGTCTCTGGTCACTTTTTTGTCACTCTACCCTTTACTTTTCCTTTTTTGCTCAGGTCTCTCACACTTTGGTGTGAGCCTTTGCAGCTCTACACAAAGCTGCTGCTGAAGGCTACTGATGCTGAGCTACATAACTTTGACCGGCATCTTTGATTATGTCTTACTTCCATAAAATATGAAAAAGAATTAGAAATAGTACTGGGGAGACTTCACAGCCAGAATTGAATCTTGTTGTGCAACATGGGAGCTTGGGCTGTCTAGATCCGTGTGTATGACACATCCAGTGGCGGTCTGGTGTGGGACAGTGGTACGGGATAAAAGCAGTAGGATGGAGTCTCCCCTGTGCTGTTTCCTTTTGCCCTATTGAGGGGAGCTGAGGGTTGGAAGTCAAAGAGCAGTCAGTGGTAGGAGAAGGGATTGCTTTGTAAGCTGAGAGAGTTAGTCCGAGCAGTATCACCATCCTTGCGATGCAAATACCTTCTCTTCATGGTCCTTACACTCTAAAGTGCAGACTGGTGCTGCCTTCTCCAGGGTGTGGACACGGGGAGAATCAGTTGTAGGGCTGATGAGGGTAGGAACTGAGTCAGTCATGTTAAAGATGTCCCTGCTTACTGCAGGGAGGTTGGACTAAGTGACCTTTAGAGGTCCCTTCCAACCCAACACATTCTATGGGCAAGAGCCTTTGCGTGTGCCCTTACTGGTATAAGGGGAGGCAGATTTCCTCCAGGGTCAGGGCAGAAGCCTGTGTGGAGGTACTTGTTGGCTATTCCTGGTGGGGAAAGAAGACACGTGTTTCTGACTTAGGAAGTAGCATTGTGGTTCAAAACAGAAGCTTCCCTTTTTCTTTGACCTTTGGAAAATTGACCTTGGGGAATGCGGAGCCTGGAGGGAAGGAAGTGTGAGGCATTCCCTGGGCACAGTGGCAGTAGATACTTCAAGAGCAAAACTAGCTGGTCCTGCTACGACATCTTGTTTGAAGGCTGAGGCTTGTAATGATTTCACTTGGAATAGGATCCTGGCTGTAGGTAGACAGGCAAAACCCCATTGTCTCCTTGCTTTTAGACAGTTATCGTGGGGTATGTCGAGTGGAGCTTTCTGGCTTGTGCTGCTAACCCTCCCCTGTGCCTTGAGGATGTGCTGCAGCTGCTGCAGGTTTTTTTTTTTTTCCCTTGATGCTCTCTGTGTGTATTCAGCCTCCATCTTCTGAATGGCAAAGCATCCCCTCGGTTGTGCAGGATAAACAGAAGCAAATGGATTAAATCGCTTAGCGTAGACAGGCAGAAGTGGTTAGCTGCTGGTGTCAGTCTGTTGAGCCAGGCTCTCTTTACAGAGACAGGAATGCTTATTCTCCAGTGCTGCAAAATAAACTACTAATCTGCCTTGACAAAAAAAAAATAAATTTATTAGCAGCAAAGAGTCTTTGTTCTTTGACGCATGGGCTGTGATGAAGGGAGTCTGACTAGCTGCTCAGCGTGGGATAGCTGGTTCAGATGAGGCTGCTCTCAAGACACCAAAGAGATCAGCTTGTATTCAGATATTTCAGCCACTTAGTCTGATAGGTTTTGGCTAGGCCTTCCTCTTCTGTCAGGGAGAAATACTTGAATAGCTCTTGGCCTGAAACGTCTTGCTTTCTGGAACACAGATGTAGAAATCCCTCTGTAGTGACTAGAGAGCGAGCACTGTGAGACCTGAAGGCTCCGAGCCAGCCAGCATGGAGCTGGCACCTGTGTAGTTACACACTGCATTACTGTAATCCAAAGCATATTCGGTTGTGCTGTAGTATTTTAGACCATTAGTGTAGTACATTTTAATGGGCTATGTCTAATGTTTCTCTGTCTCTGGCAGCATGAGCTTTTTCTTTTCCAGGATACTCTAAACTGCCTTTATTAGGAGGTTTTGGATCTGTGGCCTGAATTCAGCTCTTCCGTGGGATTTTCTTCCAGTGCAGCCCTGAGTTCTGCTTGCAGTCCCTGGCTGTTGCTTTGCCACCATTTTGTTCCGGCGTAGCCTTTTTCATGTATAAACTTCTGTTGCCTGGATAGATTTACAAGCTCTTTCTCCTGTCGAACAGGAACAGTGGGAACCACAAGGATTTCCTGAAGTAAGCCTTCTAGGTGTATTTGAGGTCTATTTCCCAGCTGTTCTAATTAGAAACTCACTTCTAAAGCTTAATACATAACTTTCTGTACAGTTTTTGGAATGGCTGAGAAGTGTTTCATGTAATTTGTGAGTGATCAGTTGTCATCTCAGGGTACGTGTGACATGTATGTGTATGTAGGCGAATATGTCTTTACTCATCAGCTAACAGAAGTGGGATAACCGTGCATCTTGTCTAACTTTTCTTCCACCTCTGGCAAATAAACGTACAAATATTTAAGTCAATGGCATTTGTAGATAGAACCTGCCTGAAAATCAAGTGTTACCTGTGCAAATATTAGTTTAAAGACCTGATGTTAAGCATTGAATGCGAAGGTCAGTGTGGAGGGTTCACACGCAGTGGTTTGCTCTGGGAGACCTTAGTGTCACTGTTGCTTGCAAAATGAGATAGAAGTTAAAGCCGGAATAGCTCTCAGGGAAGCTTCTCCTGCCACCCCTTCCCAGGACAGCACAACCTCTGCCCGAGCTCTCCCTGACAGGCTCTAAGCTCTTCTTTGACAACACCAAAAAACCACAGGGTAAGACGTTTCCACAGCTGCCCTTGGCAGTATCTTCTAATTCATAACTCACCGTTACAATTTGAAACTTGCTCTCAGTCAAAACCTGTCTTGCTAAGACCATTTCTTCATGCTTTTGTCCTTTAGGAAGTATGGAGGATATTTCCCACTGTCCTCCTTTGTAACAAGTTTTCCGGTATTTCAGGACTTGTCTCCTCTAAGTCTTCCCTGCTGCAAACCACTCCAGTTCCTTCAGTCTTTCCTTTTGTTGTAGGTACGTTTTCTAGGCTTTTTGCCTTTGTCCTTTGGGAAGTCTCATTTTTCCAAACCGCTTTATGCAACATGATCAGCTGTGATTTTTAAACGAGTTATTCCTGAGTTGTGTATGCTTTGCGATGTACACCCCCGTGTGTGCTGCCTGGGATCAGCGCATAGCTGCTTAAGCACAAAAGTACCTGATGGTGATTTGTACGTCCCAGATGGGAAGAAGGTCATCTCATTGATTATTTGCAAGCTAAATTCTTTCTTCTTTTTTGTAATATGTGCAGTGTAGATCCTACTGAATGTTTTGAGCTGTTTGGACACAAATCTATTCCTTAGTAGCCTCCTGTAGCGCTGACCGGTAAAACTAGCTGGTAAAAAGTGTTTTTATTCAGCTACTGGTCCAAGAGAAATGCAGTAAGCTCACAATATAATCTCTCTCGTAGAGTGCATCTATTTTATCTGAGCAAGAAATTAATCTGCTGCTGCAATTTGAGCCGAACAATTTTGAAGGTGCACTCGTGGGTGCTTCTTAAAAGGGCCTGGGGAGGTTTTGAACTGTGGAAATCCAGTAGCCCTAATGATGATCTACAGGCTTTGAGGCACTGAAGAGCCAGACTGGATTTGAACTTAGCAACAGCAGGGTCTCCCAGGATAAGTCCCTGAAGTTGTCTGGCTCAGTTTGTACAGCAGTAGATTCAGAAGGTTTTCAGCTTAGCGCTGTTTTTCTGTGGGCTGACTAATCCCTTCCAGGACAGTGTAGTGGAAGTGCCTGTTTGTAACAGATTTATTTTTGATGGCAAAGAACTGGCAGTAGTGACACAGCTTAAAAGCAATTGTCAAGCCACTTGGATCTTAAAGGAGATGTAGCCAGTGTAGCGTGGGTGAAATATCAGGGTTTCTTCTTTTTTTTTTTTTTCCCTTTGTCTCTTACTGCATTCATTTTACCAGGCATTGGCCATAAATACAGTGCATTTTATGGCCCAAACACCAAAGTCAGAGCAATCTCTGCTGAAGAACTTGCTGTTCTGCTGCCTAGATTTAAGGAAGGGGGCGGGGGGGGGGAAGCTCTATAAAATCATCTGGGAATCATAATAGCCCAAATCTTTTACCAGCAGTTTTTGCAGGACTAACTAACTCTATGCGCAGATGTTAGGCTTTATGGGCAAGATGTCTTCAATGCCGTGGGTGTACAGCCGGCTGAGCTGCTCAGTGAGGCTCCCCCTGCGGCACGCAAACCCCGCAGCGGTGCGTGATTCTTCACCTTGGGTCTCTGCAGCCAGCTCCCCTCGCAGGTGACCCAACTGAGGCAGCCACAGCAGGCAGGTGTTTGCATTCCCTTGCCTGTGCCTGTGATTGATTGCAGGTGGAAATGAAGTTATTTTTGTGAGTGAAGCAGTATTTATGAGTCCTCTGGCAGCCTGGCACCTGTGTGAGCCGTGTGTGGCTGTGTGGGGGTGATCTGTGAGATGAATAATCAGAAGAGTCTTGTCCAGATTACAGGAAAAAGGAAGATCCTCTCAGGTGTTATGCTTTGTTGTTGGGTTTTTTGTAATATCAGAGCTGAAAGAGTTTTCTTTCTTTTTCTTAGCACGGCAGTGCCACCTTCTGAAGGGGCTAGTGCAGGCTCCTCTGATTTCTGTCCCAGAAGGCAGCGTGCTGCACTCCTTGTCGGCTACAGAGAGCTAGAGTGCTTTTTTGTTCTCTTTCCTGCTGATGGCATCTTGGATGAGAGATAAAGAACCAGCGCCAGCACCTGCTGAGATTAACCTTAGTGGTGGCTTCTGCTCCCTTTCTGCTGAGCGTGGTTATGGACGTTGCATCTGTAAAAGTACCAAGCATCTGTGTGCTACGCTACGCTACGGGGCTGAGAGAGTGCTGACGGTCTTGGGAAGTCCTGAGTATATTTGAGTTACTAATGGTGTCCAACAGCTTCATAATATTTTCACTTAATGCCCGGTGGTGCAGCAGTTGTGATACGTGTTCGATAACAAGTTGGTTGGCAGGCCTGCGTCATGGATTAAACCCTCTGATTGCAGCCAGCAGAGTCCGCAGGAGAGCTCTTGTCTGGGTTGATGGTGTTGGTTGCTGTATTGCAGTATATGCTGATTCGGGGCATGTGTCTTTGCACTGTGTTCCTCTGACTAGTTTTGTATTATGATTAACAGGATGCTTGGCCGCATACCTGCTGATCCCTTCTCTGCTCTCAGTGACCCGAACTGAGACATTCTGACAGGTGAAGTTTCTCTTTTAGCTCCAACAAAAGGCAGGAGCCTCCGAAGACTCCGACCACTCCCAAAATCACCACCTTCCCTCCAGCGCCCGTCACCTGCGATGCAGTCCGCAACAAATGCAGAGAAATGCTGACAACAGCTCTACAAGCTGATGGTAAGTGCTGGGGGAAACCCTCCATTGCCTGAAGTGCTCCACAGCTCCTGGTGCGTTCTGACAGAGACCTCTGCATGTAGGTCAGCGCCAGTTCCTCTTGGACATGCTCTTCTGTAGCAGCCTTGTCAAGGGATTATTGCCATCGGTGCGGTCTTGCCACTGGTCACCCCTTTATCAGACCAGGTGGTGTTGCAGTGTTTGTAGGCGCTTGCTATGAAGTGGCAATGTGTCAGGCAATGGCTGTTAAGAACATGGGGTCTTCTGCTCTGCAGCCTGGGGTGGTCTGGCCAGAAGTTTCATCTTCAGGTATGCAGGTGTTTGCTTCCCTTTCTAGGCCTCAGTCTTGTCTGATTGCTGGAAAACAAAGCTGTCATCTCTGCTTACCCTTAGGGCACAAAATGAAGTTGTAACTCAATACTTGGAATTTGTCGGTAATGGGGCTTATGCCAGTTACCATCTGCTCCTGCGCTCCCCTGCCTTTGCAGACTGGAGCCCCTTAAATACCGTGGTCCTCTGGATCTGGGGTGGAATAGGTCTCTCTTGCACTCAGACTGTGCCATCTCAAATGAGAGGCAACTGCAGGTGCTTAGCATCTCTGAAAGTCAGATTTTAAACACCTCAAGCTGAGGACATGCTTGTGTCCAAATTGCAGATCCCTTTGGAAAATTAGGGCCGAAGCACTGCAGAGTTTTTTATTAATTTGGAGCCAAGGAATGTAGACAGCAGATGGAGAAGTTCACAAAGTCTTTATTTCTAGCCTTTCTGTGGGCACGCATGTGTTTATATATGCTGCATTAAATACTTTGTATAACTCTTAGAAAAAGCCTTTCCATATGAAGTCTGGGAAATAGTCCCCTCGAGTCTTTCGCTAAGCTTATCCCTGTTCCCTGCTCTGTGGTGTTGGTTACCATACCCAGTGTCCAAACTCATAGTAGTTATTGCATTCTATATGATGCTGTTTAATTGGCAAAAAGAAGCATGTGAAATGAGAGGGGAGGGGGAATAATCCTGAGCGGAGAAGAGAAACGAAGGCTTGACTGATGCTGTTGGGCCCTGCCAGACTCTTGGTCTGAGTAAAGCTGCTTCTCATTGATGCGGATATCTGATGAGACTCAATTCCTGCCTATGTATGTTTGATTTCAACTATGCCAAGAATATACTGGAAAACTGTGTGTTTTGAGGGCTAGGTTCATGTTAGCTTTGTCTAGTGCAGTCCATCTCCTAGAGAGGCAGAGGGCATAGACTGGTTGGATGGGTCTATTTTCATCACTGCCCTTTTCAAAAGGGTCAAAGGATAGCTAGAGCAAAGGCCAAGATGCCGTTTGATGGAAAGAGCACGCAAATCAAAATAGCAAACTGTCTAGATTTGTCTCTCGGAAATCCTGAGCCTGGGGACCCCTTGCCTGGTTAGAAGCCGTTGACCTCCTGTTTCTCCTGTCTTACAGATGACTATATTTCCATTGGCGCCGACTGTGAGCACATAGCAGCCCAGATTGAAGAATATATCCTTACTGTACAGGGCATCCTCAAAGGCCTGCAGGCCATGAAATTGATGTGCTCGGAGGAAAAAAAATGGGACAGTCTTTCTTTGTATAAGTGTTCTGCTGCAACTCTGCTTGTCAGGGCTCTGGATCTGGTTCCAGCTCTGCTCGGTTGAGTCCTGGGTCACTAAGGAACTGCCGGCGTGGTGTTGGGAGCTCAGGGCACACCCCTTGCTGGTGTGATAGACACGGTTATTTCCTCCTTGTTCACACCATGATGGAGTGTGATGCCCACTTTGTCCTTCCCGTCCAAATGCTATTTCCGGCTCTCATCTCTGCTTCCGAATACACGCAACTTCCTTGTGCCTCCCTGTTGAGGAGAGTGTGCTGATAAAGCCAAAAGCAATGGGAAGGACAGAGCAATGAGGATCAAGTTGCATGTCCATTTGAGATAAGGCAGGAGTTTGCTTGGTTTGGGGGCTGTGGGGTAGGAGGTGCAGCTGGCCTCTTAGCGGAGGGTTTTGTAGCTACCTGGCTGAGAGAAAGGGCAGGTTGAAGAACCTGAGCATAACAAAGTAAAGATTATTTCTAGCAGAGTGAAAAAGCCAGAAGTGAAAGCCCCTGGGCTCTGGGATTGTATACGCCTGCTCTCAAATCCAGTGTTAACCTCCCAGAGCAGACACTGCTGTTGGGTCCCAGCACCCTCATCTGTGTGCTGGCAGCGGGTAACGCTCCCCGCTATTCACGAGTGGTGTAGAAAGTGGTTGGAGGCCTCTGGGTTGCTTGCAGGCTCCTTGACTGCCGTGTACGCATATACCAAGATGTCAAGAACACCGACATGAAATACAAAAACCGAGTGAGGAGCCGTATCTCGAATCTGAAGGACTCCAAAAATCCTGAGCTGAAAAAGAATGTGCTGTGTGGGGTGATTACCCCCGAGCAGATCGCGGTGATGACCTCGGAGGTGAGGAAACCCGAGGAGCAGGGTTTGCTTCTTACAGGGGATGTGTCCTGTGGTTCAGCTTGAAGCAAGGGGCTGGTCTGCTGCCACGGTCGCAGATTTCTCAGCAGCCGCTGCCAGGGTGCACGGGGAGTGAGCTAGCAATGGGGTTTGCGTTGTGGAGCGTAGTCTGTTGGGCCTTCAGATCATCACGGGGGCCTGGTTATGAACCAGAAGCCAGGAATGAACTGTTTTCTGTATTAATACCCGTCTGTTAGGCCACCCTGTTCTGTTAACTCTTTCCACTGTAGTGGGGGTGGTGGTAAAACTGGACAGATGTGACTTTATTGCTTTTTTTGGAAGGAAATGGCCAGTAACGAGCTGAAGGAGATCAGAAAAGCCATGACGAAAGAAGCAATCCGGGAGCATCAGATGGCCAAGACAGGAGGGACGCAGACCGACCTCTTCACCTGTGGGAAATGCAAGAAGAAGAACTGTACCTACACCCAGGTTAGTCTGCCGGCTCCTACAGCCTCTGCGCCATTGACCTCTGCAGAGGACATGATCTGCCATGGTCACAAGCTCTTACCGCTCTGTGACAGGCCCAAATTTTGCCACTGGTGGAGAGAACCTCTTTGTACACTCGAGGCTCTCTAAAATGTGGTGATTTTGCACGCATCTTTCCTTGGAGCTTGTGTAACTTTTTTTTTTTTGTGGCCCGTTTGTACAAGAGCAGGGGTTGTGCAGCACCGAGGAAGCTTTTGAGCAGCACATTGAAAGCAGGTGCTGGGAATGTGGGGATTCAGACAAGAAAGGAGTGGGTGGTGTAGAGGAGAGAGACTGCAGAAACCGAGGCAGGCACGTTGATGGTATTAAAAGTGCAAATTCAGAATAGGTAAGCTGTGGCTGGACCAATCCCAACTTACTTAAAATCAACCATCATGAAACAGGTGAAACATGAGGAATAAACGACGCAGTGATGTGAGCAGGCAGAGGGGATTTTTCTTCTCAATGGACAGCTGCTGGAAGCCTTGCACATTACCAGTGCTTTTTAGTTCCCATGTTTGCGCCAGGCATCTGGAGATAAATGCGCCTTTGCTGTGAGTCAGTGTTTTAGAATGTGCAGATACCCAAAAATGCACCAGCAACCACGCAATTGCTACTGAGTGGGTGTGCACAAACTGCGTGTGCAAGTGCCGAGCGAAACTCCTGCGTACGCCTGGATGTGACATGCAAACGCAGATGAGAGCCAGGCAGCTGACCAGGGATTTTCCTTTGGCTCAGCAGCAGTCTTGCATCCCGCAGGCTGGCTCGAGCGAGAGGCCCCGCTCCGCGAGTGTGTCCCAGTAAGTCAGCTGGAAGCACTGCCTGGGCTGTCTCGCTCGCCTCAGTGGCACGTGGGGTTCTGTCCCCACCTGCAGTGGACTGGATTCAGATGGTCTGGAATTGGGGCAGGTGACGACAGTGTCTTCGAAACAGAAATATCAGAAGGCTTGCTTTGTTTTTATTAGTTTTCCAGTGAAATCACTGTTTGGTGACTGAGATGTTGTGCCAAGTGCCAAGTGGATGAACTGGCGTTTATGAAAGCGCTCAAAGCCAGGCAGTAATATCGTGTGAGAGTCACAGAATTTAGCTATCCAGCATGCTTGCAAAACATGCTTAATTTGTATCATGCAAATACTGTGACTCTTGCATATTGGGTAATTACACATGTAGATCACCATAATTACCCCTCAACATAGTTCTGCTGCCTGACTTGCACAGGGAGTGCCAGTATTTTCAGCATAGATCTGCCTTGTGGTATTCAAATGCCATGAAAATCTCATTTTTAGCGAAGTATGTGTTTCTGGCAAGAGCCGGTCAGAGGCAGCAGCCACATCTGGGTTAAATATCAGAGTTTCTTAACGGCTTAAATACAAGGCAGACTGGAAATGTGCAGAACCTGGTAACCCAGAGCATGTTCCTGTGAGGCCGGGACATAGGACTGGTCTGTAAAAGAGAATGGCTTGAGTGCTGCTTTATATGTCGCTGTGGAACACGTGCTTGATGGGCTGAGGGTTTTGTTTTCTCGCTGCCAGCTCCATCCCTTCCTGGGGGACAGTACAGGGAGGGACTGGCTGTGGGTATGTCCACCTCCGGAGCCACCCATAAGGATTGGGCAGCAAAGGGGGTGAGGAAGGGAATCTGCTGCCCCAAAATGTCACTCCAGGTAGTGTCAGGCTAGAAGAGGGCTTTTGTATACATACATATCTATATGCATGCACACACACATATAGAGAGAGAGGTGTATATCTGCGTGTAAAGCAACCAGACTCATTTTACAGGGAAGCTCCTTTTGCCCTCCCAAGGCTCGGTGTCTCATTGATTTCGGACAATGTGACCCCCAGCATGGATCCCTGGTGGCCAGAGGGACAAGGAGCTCCCTGTGAACCCCCACGGGGCTAGGCGTGATGCTCGGCTCTCATTTCCCTTGTGTCCTCCCCCAGGTGCAGACCCGCAGCTCCGATGAGCCCATGACCACCTTCGTCGTGTGCAACGAGTGTGGGAATCGCTGGAAGGTAGCGCACCAAGGATATTACTGGCACTGAGGGGTGTTAGGGTGCTGCACCCACGATGCTGCAGATGCTTAGCTGCTGCCCTCAGAGGGGCTTGCCAAATGCTGACTGGCTCTAGCAAGTGATCTTTCCTCCCAGCGCAGAGGGAGGAGCTCCTGGGTTCATCCCATCTCTGCAGACAAGCTGGGGTTGAGTCTCACTTTTGCATTCCCTGCCTCCTTCCTCACGTCCCCTCTTCTGCCATGACCAGCTTCACAGTGCTTTCCCTGCTCCCTCTGTCCCCCGAGAGATGGTGGTGATGACTTAAAACCGATCTTTTATACTGCGCACAGAGCTCGGGGGTGAGCAGAAATCTCCCGGTCAATGGCGAGCAGAAATGGCTCCACTACCAAGTGCCAAAGAGTCACAGCCGAGAGATTCCGACGGGAGCTCTGTTTGCCCCCTACTCCAGGGGCTGAGCCCTGCCTCTGCAGAATCCCCAAGCCCTTGCCAGCTTCAGAAACAAGACCATCACCTGGATAACAGTCTTCTAGGCAGCACACGCATGACCCGCAACTCCCCTTGGCAGTTCTAAACCTTCTAATCGGGGTTTAAACTCCCTTCTCTTGCAGTTCTGCTGATATGTGCCGTGGCCCGAGAGCGGCAGCCAAACGCAGATCAGACCGCAACCTCCATACGCCAGCACCCACGGCCATTGTGTATTGTGTCCCAAGTGAGTTTGCATTGTCACGCGCTGAGCGAGCGGCGGCGGGGAGGCCTCTCCCTCTCCGCCTGGGCCTCGGTGGAGAGCCACAGCGGTGGGCTGACAGGTTGGCAGGAGAGCTCACTTAAACACACTTAGTCGTTATTTTTCTCATCTAAGCAAGTATGGTCACTTTTTTCTTCAAAACTAATATTAAACATTTTTGTCAGTTTCTGACTTTTATTTGAACTGTGTGCGTGCAGCGCTTTGATTTTGCGGCATGGGAGCTTGACGGATGGACAGTGTCCAGATGGAAGAGGACTGAACAGTGCCTGGACCACCAGAAAGCGAGAAGCCGCTTGTAGGTACCCCCTCGGTGCATGATGGCTCGTTCTTAGTCAGCTCATGAAATGTAAAACACTGGGCCAAGTTCTGGGCTGGCTGGGTGGGCAGTACTGGTCTTCCTCACCTACCCGAGGAGACCTGTTGATGGAACACAGCTTTTGGGGCCCAGATCAGATGCCGCTTTCCATCTTAGCGACATTGATTTGTTTTTGCAGGGATGCGTATCTTCTTGTCTCAGGCCTTTAAATGCCAACAGCACAGGCTGCTGCAAGATGAGAATGTGCCGCCCAGGTTGTAACAGGCTGAAAGCAGGGTGACGCCAGCCACAAAAACCCGACCCAAATGGTTGGTTTGGGGGAGCAGGACAGGGAGGAAGGTGTGCTCGGCCCAGGCGAGGTTAATCTTGATACAGGGAGAAGCCATCAATAAAGGAGGTGGAGGGAATCCAGTGGGAGTGTTAAAAGGGGGTCCCAGGCACTTTCCCGCTTGTGTGTGCTCTGCTCTTAGCTTGGTGGCTGAAAGGCAGCCGGAATTTTCAGAGGGACATGCCAGAGAGGCTCAGGAGGAGGGGAAATGCTGCAAATACAGGAAATTTTCCAGAGGCTTGGACCTGGAGGAGGTAGGGATTGCAGATGTCGGTGGGAGCTGTTAGCACGTAGCTCTAGAAACGGATGAGGTTTGAAGTGAGCTCGGAGCTAGTGCTTGGAAGGGGCGAGATAAAGGAGCTAGTAGCAAAGCAAGCCTCAGTCGCCACCTCTGCAGACGTGACCCTGTGAGGGGAACCTGCAGGATCAGGCTCTTTCTGGGAGGCAGCTAGAACCTGGTGGGGAAATTTTTTCTGTCCTCGTGACGGCTTTCAGCCTGAGACTTAAAATCCCTCTTCTTTCCTTTTCCTAGCCTTTAATGGGGTGGTGCGGCATTCGGGGGACTCCAGTAAGCCTCTGAGTTTGAGGCCACTCGAGAGAAGTCCTCTGCACCGCAGCTCTTGCGCTGACAAGCAGTGCAGGAGCGTTTGCAGTCACATCTATGGCATCGCTCCCCTGTTCTAGAGGGAAAAACAAGTATTTCCACTGGCTTTTCAGCATGCCAGGCAGCAGACATTCAGCAGAGACCTTGGAGACGTTTAGAGAGGAGTAAGCAGCCACATGAAAGCAGCAGGGAACGTGCTTGCAGCCCTTTTGAGGGCTGCGCTCCTCCGGAGGCAGGGATCCCAACAGCATCCTTCGCTCAGGGCTTTCACTTTACGGGGCGCAGCCAAGTCTCCCAAGAAGGAAAAGATTCAAAGACGCTGACAACTCGTTTAAGCCTCACGAGTTTTGCGGCGAAGGGGATTATTCAAGCCAGGCTTGGGAGGGAAGAGCGTCCTTGCAGTCACGCTTAAAAAAAAAACCCTTCAGGATCTGGAACCCAGGCTGGCCGAGGCCCGCTGCCTTGTGCGCTGTGAACAGGAGCCAGCTCAGTGCCGGTTGCTGTTGCCTTTCTTCTTGTATTGCTGTAAGGAGGGCAGCTGGGCTTGGGTACCCTTTGCTGACAATCCTGAATTTAGGTATGGAGAGTGCTGAGCAGGAGGAACCCCTCAGACCACTGTCTGTGCCACTTCCTGGGATAACAGCAAGGAAGAGCCAGTGAGGGGAAAGCTGCTGGATAAAGAAGTGTCTTGGAAGCACAGATTCACTTACAAGGTGTGTAAAAGTGCTAGGACTGCGTTATTTGATGGCAGCAGGCTTCCCTGGGCTGAGGTGATGTGCAGAGAGGCTCTGACCCACCTGTCCCGCTCCTGAATGGCTCTAGGGATGCTCAGCCCCAGCCCTTGGAACATTTCCTTTCCTCCCAGAGCGAAGCGAGCACGCACAACCCAAACCTCCCTGGTGCAGGGTGGGGATGCTGCGGTGGTGCAGGCTTGGTACTCGTCGGGGGCGGGGCGGGGGGGGAACCTGCCAACAACCACCAAATAATAACAATACCAGCATTCCTCAACAAATGGACTGTCTCTGGTCTCTCTCAAAACTACATTTTCTTGAACTGTATTTCCAGCGTGGCAAACAAAACTAAATTTACTGACATGGATTTCCACCCAGTCACGCCACGAGGAAGGAAGGAAACAAAAAAAAGAAGCTGAGAGAAGTTTTTGGGTGGGTTTTTTTTTTTTTGTTTAAAAAATATCTTCAATAAAAAGAACCAGTGCTCTTTCTTTTTTCTTTGAAAGGGAGGAAGAGCGAAGGAGGAGGGGAAGGGGGAGATAAATAGGAAACCAGGGCCTGTTCTGGGTGAGGAAAAGCAAAGATGAGCGTTGGTTTTCTGCGGCAGGACCCTGGTGATGGCTTTGTTTGACTGCAGAGGGCAGGAGCTGCCGGCAGAAATCATAGAATCGTGGAATCGTCTAGGTTGGAAGGGACCTTTGAGATAGAGTCCAACCAACACTGACAACAGCCATCACCAAACCATGTCACGAAGCACTTAAATCTGGGTCCTGGGGCTCCAGTGAACCATTCCTTGTGCCATACAAAACCACACCGATATAGATCTTCCCTGTGATGTTTCCCATCCTGTGTGGAGCCCTGCCTGCTTGGTGCCAAGCTGCTCCGGAGGGACCAGGGCAGACCCCTGGGCTTGTCCCCACTGGTGGGACTGGCATGGGCCAGCCGGGAGACTTCGCTTTTGGGGTTCTGGTGCCTGTGGGTCTCTGCAAGAGGACAAATAATACCTGCACGGCTGACACGTGTGCTTTCCCCTTCCTTCAGGTCTGTGAAGTGAGGATACAGGATGCTCTGGGTTTGAGGTGACAACCCCAGGGCTGGAGCTGTGCGATGGGGACTGGTGGAAGAGGCAGCAGTAGGGTGTTCCCTGCCTGCCCTCCGAGCACATCCTCGTGGCCCCACCGTCCCTTCTGGCCCCCCCACAGCCCCTCAGGCAGCTTCAGAGATGGGGGGGCTGAGTCTCG
>VWZL01005400.1:1037709-1049059 GCA_013396915.1 Stercorarius parasiticus | reverse complement strand
TTTGCAGGCGGCAACCTGGGGCATGGCAGGCGGACAGAAAGTGGGCAAGAAAAGGAAGTGAGAAGGGAAGGAGGAGGGGAGACGCAGCGTCAGATGCTCTGCCAGCCCCACACATCGCCCAGGACCCCCTCCCACGCTCCCACCCCATGCTGCGGGGTGGGTACAGGGCTCAGGGCCGGCCTCGTGCACCCCTGGCCGTGCCCCGTGCCGTGGGGAAGCGCAGCCAGACCCCCCAGTGGCATGTTCGGGCCCGGGATGGGGAAGTCGGAGCCGCTCCACGGCATCATGTGAGTGGAAGGAAACGGGGAAAGGGCAGTTTTCACAGCTCCCAGCATTAAACCAAAACTTGCCCCGTGCCAAGCGTTTGGCCGAGTCCAGCGCTTTGCACCGCTGCTGCAGAATGGTCCCCCTGTGCTCGCAGCCCTGCCTGTCCCTGCCTGCACCACCGGCCCAGCACGGAGCAGGGATGCTCCTGGGCAGGAGCGGTGCCGGGGCTCAGCATCCACCTCGGTGCGGAGTGCTGGTAAGGGTGTGCTCACGGCCGGTTCTGCCCCACCAAGGGCAGGAATGGAGGCGAGGGACAGTGCGCAGGGAGAGCCCCCGGCCGCCTCAGCCCCACCATCCCTGTCTCGAGCTGCCGCAGGTCTCATCACTTTGGGTTTGAGTCCTGTGTGGACTCAGTGAACGGGCTGGAGCCAGGGTGTAGGTCCCAGCTGGGGACAGGGCTGTCCCCAGAGCCCCCCCTGAGCCCACGGCCGCCCCAGTGGGTGCAGACCCCCCATCCCCGGCACAGCCATGGCCCGGCAGCGCTCCCCATGAGCAACTCCCCTGGGCCCTCGCAAACCCTCCCGTTGGCTCCCATCGCTCCCGCAGGAACGAAAAAGGAGAGAGTCTGCGTTTCGCTCCCAATTGTCCCTATTTATAGCCCCGAGTGCTGGCAGGACGGCTGTGACCTTGTCACCCGCCTCAGCAGCAGGCTCCACTCCCTCTTGCACCGCGCTGCCCTCAGGTCCATTTAACCCCCAGCTTTTTTCCCTTTCCTTCGCTTCCCCTGGACCGACCGTCTTCCACTCCCGGTGGCCGCTCTTCCCCCTGCGCACCCCTGGTGCCATCCCGTTGCCAACCCCACCTGCCCCACGGCGCCACGGCCGCGCTGTCGTGCCTGGGGGGCTGCAGCCCCACGCTGCTTGCGGGGGGGAGCCAGGCTCCGGGCACGGCTCCCAGCGGGGCTGCGGCACTAATTACAGCGAGCGGTGACGAGGCTGTGGGAATGGGGCGAGCGGGAGGAAAACCTGAAGGCCGGGAAAACCCTGCTTCCAGCCAGCCCGCCCCGAAACGAAGGCAGCCCCATCTCTGCTGCAGTCCTGGGGTGCAAAGCAGGCAGACGAGGGGTGGCCAAGGGACAGGGACGTGGGGACAGCGTGTGGCATTGCTCCAGGAGGACTCCCAGGCACTTTGCTTCTGCAGCGGGTACTCAACCTTGGCCGGAGCAGACCCTCAAGCAGCTGAGCCAAAACACCCTGGAGAGGGAACGGCGTGGAGCAGCGTCCCCCGGCGAGGAGCATCCCGTCCCCACGCCCATGGGGTGCATTCAGCATCCCCCAAGGAGGCAGGATCAGCTCTGCCCATCCCGGGTGCTGTGGCACCCACCCGGGGACACCTCGGCTGCGTGGGCTGTGCCGGGGGGGGACAGGGAGGAGAAGGCGCGGTGTGGAGCTGCAAAGGCCCCCCTGGCCCACGGTGCTCTGGATTTGCAGGGCCGGTTTCCCCGCTCCAGGCACCCCTTAATGTCCCCACAACAGCCCACCCCACCGTGCCGGCGGGGGCCATGTGCCATGGGGCTGTGGGTGCCAGCAGATAAGGAAGCCCCGGCGGCGGCGGAGCCTCTGAGCGCCGGAGGGAAGGCGAGGGTGTGCGCGCGAGGCTGCGAAAAGAGGAAGGATGACAAAAAGGGGACGTTTCCCCAGCAGAGAGAAGAGACGCCCCAAAAGCCGCCCTTGCCCCAACCCCGTGAGGTCCCCAGGCCCCCCCCGGGAGCCTTTGCCATCACTGCCCAGTGGCCGCAGCACCCGGCCTGGGAGTCCCCATGTGCTGGGTGTCCCCGGGCCGTGCCAGCTCACACGCCCGTGACGTCCCCACCGAGCCTGGCACCGCCCCATCCTCTCCCCGAACGGAGAGGGGACCCCCCCACGCAGCCAGACACAACAAGCACTCCCCAAAATGGTTTTGGAAGGGAAACCTCCCCTTGCACCGGGCTGCTCCTTGTCGGGGTGCTGGGTCAGCCCCGTCCCACGCAGCCGCACACGAAGCGCCCTGTGCCCCGCTCACCCCGGGCAACGCAATCCCCAAAATCACCCTGTGCCAGCTCCCACGGGAGATGTGGCATCAGAGTGCCCGGGCGGGTAAAGCCAAGGTGACAGCAAACACTGGCTACAGGGGTGACCCCCCTCCATGCACCCCACCTTCCCCAAGTGCCCTGGCCATGGATGATGCCCCAGGCAGCGTGGCATCCCCCTCCGGACACCCCTTCCTCTGCAGAGTGGGGCACAAACCGGTGCCCACCCTGGTGCGGGGGCACAGGCTGTGCCGAGCCCCCGCCATGCCCACCCGACCCCGTGCCACGGCTGGTGGGAGGACCTGGGGGGGCATGGGGGGAGCTGTCAGCGTTGTGTCCCTACCTGCAGCCTGGCCATCGTGGCGGTGGTGGCGGTGGGTGCCGGCCAGGGTTGGCCGGCTCAGGGGGCGTGCGGCATCGCCAGGATTGCCGGGTGTGAGGGCAGGGAGGTGGGAGAGAAAAGAAGAGAGAAAGAGAAAAGAAAAGCGGCCGAACACATCCTCTCACAGGAAAGGGAGTGGTAAGGGAAGTGGCAAACTCAACCGAAGAGTTCAGACCTTTTTTGGGAAAGCCCCGGCAGGGCCCGGCTCCTCTCCTTGCCGCTCGCCGCGGGGCCGGCCACCCCGACGGGGCAGGAGCAGGGCACAGCGATCCCCGCCGGCGGCCAAGCTGGGCCGTGCTCCTGCTTCCCAGCCCTTGGATGGATCCGGTGGCCGCCGCAGGCACCAGAGCAGCCGCGCCAGGGGTCCCTGGCCAGGATGGGCACCCGCTGCCGTGCCGGCTACGGCCAGGCGTCTCGGAGAAGGCCTGGGCACATCGGTGCTGGAACAGCCCCGTGGCCAAGGAAACAACCAGCGTGGCTTCCCCGAGGAGGAGCGATGGGCAGGATACGTCCCCGAAGTGGTCCCCGGCACCCAGACAAAGCCACTTCAAAGGGACGGTGCTTTCTGCCACAGCAGGTGGCCCCGGGGCTCCGGCGCTGCCCGTGGCGGGGAGGATGCCGGCGGCGAGAGAAGGGGGCCGGTGCCCGAGGCTGGGCTGAGCCAGAGCCTCCCCCCGCGCAGCATCGTCCCCGCGACGCGGGGATGTGCCAGCCCCTGCCACGCACGGCGAAGCCCGGCTCCCTCGGCCAAGAGTGACTCACAAACAAAGTTGGTTGGGTTTTTTTCCCTCTTCAGAAAAAAAAAAAAAAACCCACCCAAAAACAAAAACAAAAAAAAAGAAGAGAGAGAAAGAAATCAGATGCCCAACCTCATTGCGTTGATTAAATTTGCCCTCGGCACCACTGCGGGTGGAGAAGGCTCCAGCCCCGGCACCACACCGGTGACCGAAACCAGTTTGTGGTCTCTGCTGGTGGCTGCCCCATCGCTCGCGCAGGCTCGCCGCAGGCGGAAAAGGGGAGAAAAGGGGAGAAAGAGGGCCAGGGGGTGCCGGCACCCCCTGCGTGGTCCCCCAGGGCCGTGGGGCCAGGCCAGGCGTCCGTTATCAGCCCGGCCCAGTGCCCGGCTCGGCGCGGCCACTTCCCTCGCCTTCCCCAGGGACACGGAGCTGTTATCTCCTCTCCTCCCAACGCCCCACACCCCGGCACCCAGAAACCAACACGGTCGCGCTGCCGCCGTCCTCAGCTCCCCCCCACACCCCCCCCTTCCGCACGGAATCCCTCCATCACCCAAAAGTCACCCTCCGCTTCGGTAGCCCCTTCTCCTGCCGGCGCCCACCCCACCATCGCTGCGGTGCTCAGGGGCACCTACTGGGGCTCAGCGGGGCTCTGTTCCTCTCATCACCTGAACCTCATTTATTTTCCAGATGGTTTTCCAAAATTCCCTTTGCCGCTACCGGGCAGGGCCAGCTCCGAGAGCCGGGGGCTGTCAGGATGCGGCCACACTCCCACCGGGGAGCCCCCAGCACCCCCAGCTCACCGGCCTTGGGGCACCCACCAGCAGCGAGGATATTTTTATCCTCTGCCCGTCTCCAGCCATGGTATGAGCTCTCCACCCCAGGAGGGACCTTCCCTTCATATTTTATGGGCCAAAGCCAGGAGAGCAGCTTTGCAGGGATCGCTCGGCTGGGGGCGACGCACAAATCCCCCCCCGGTGCTGAGGGAAAGACCATCCCCAGCTCGGCTGAGCCCCCGCCGCACGCCAGCAATGCCTCGGTGGGGAGCAGCGCCGGATCCGGCCCCTCTCCGAGCCTCGGAGGAGCCGCAAAACACCCGTCACCTGCGGGCCAAGCCGGGCCGTGCTGGCTCAGTGCGAGCAGAGCTGGGCAGCCCAAGCCGCCCGCATGCCGCAGTGGGATTCTCCAGTGTCTAATAAGGGCTGAGCCCAGCCTGCAGCTTCCCCGCCTTCTCCCGGGAGGGACCCAGCACCTCCGACCTCTGCCAAGTTTGGCTGAAACCAGCCACCGAGAGCAACCAGATGTGGGCCAGCCCCACAGGCAACCCAGGCGGGTGATGGGGGGCTGGCATCCCCTCGGGCCCCCCTCTGCTGGGGTTACCCCGTGGGCAGGCACCGCCGCTGAGCCCCACAGCTGCTGCCCGCCCCCGCAGCCTGCCCCAGCCACCTGCCAGCGGCACAGGAAGTTTTAGGAGCTATTTTTAGACATGGCTTTTTCCCCCCCTTCTTTAGCAATCTATTCAAAAAAGACTAAAGAGGTGAGGCTCAAGCCCCCCCAGCTCCGTGGGGACGGGGACGGGGCTGGGCTGACCCCCATGCTGCCAGCACGGAGGTCCCATTGGGACGAGGGGATGGCCATGCTCACGTGGCCGCGCCCCGGCCGCCTCCCCGTCGAGCGCGTGTCGCTGATAACGCCCGCAGATGTGCCCGCGCACATGGTGGCGGAGGTGGCGGCGGCCAGCGGATGCCTTTTGGGGAGCTCCTCTGCCCGGCAGTGATTTTTCTGCCATTCCCTGAGACTGGAAAGGCAGGTCCTGGCGACGGGAACTGGGAGATGCTGCAGCGTGTCCCAACACTTCCCTGGTCCATTCGCACTGCGAGGGCCGACAGCCCCATGGGTGATGCCGGCGTCCTTCTCAGCCATCTCTGCTCCCTGCCCTTCTCCTCGCCTGTAGCCGGGGTGTATTTCTGCACCGAGCACCCTCCGAGCCAAATCCCACCACGAGCCCTCCCGAAAGGACCACATGAACCTCTCCAGCACCTGCTGGGAAGAGGTGAGCGGACCTGTGGCTCTGCCCCGGCACGGCCACCATGGCTGAGATGGCCACCACGGGCTGCCGGGTGGCACGATCGGCACAGCACTGCCGGCACCCGCCCCTCTGGCCCCGGCTCTTGCACTGAAACGGAGTTAATTATTTCATAGCATAAAAATAGCACCCGCCACAATCAGCTGGGGGATTTAATAAGGCAAGCCCTGACAATTATGTTTCTATTAGTAGAGGTATCGCGGCGTTGTTAAGGCAGATTCCTATTAAGCATTTGGTAATGATCCATGCGAAAGGAGATGAAAGATCACGGTAATCAATACTCAGCAGGGGCTAAACCGTGCGGACGGAGCCCCGCAGCTGACAGGAGGGAAGGGAAGAGGAAAGAGAGGGATACGGCATCGGCGCGGCTGGGGGGAGAGCTGAGTCGGAAGGGTGGTGGGGTGCTCCTTGTCCATGGGGTGCTGCCAGCCCAGAACCTCCTCATCCCCATCCCAGCACATGCCAGCGCGGGCAGCACAGTGTCCCTCTGGGAACATTAGTGGTAACCTGGGGGACAGGGATGCCAGGAGGACCAAGGATAAGAAGACAAGAAATTGCCCTTTCTGAGGAAATAAGGAATCAGGCAGAGAATCAACCCTGGATCGGGATGAAAAGGAGGGACTGCACATCATAGGGAAACGCCGGATCAAAGGGGTCTCTTACCACGGCTCCGAGCGCTCCCCGACGCAGCTGAGGGGCGATTTTCTCCCCAGCCCCGGCACAAGACCAAACCCCGTCGGCTGCATCCGGAGACCTGCACCAGCACGGGAGCCACCGGCCGGGCACAGGAAGGAGGTTTGGGCAGGAGGTGGGTCCGTCCGGCTGCGCCGAGGACAAGTCTGGCCCTGCTTCCAGCCACGCTCCCTGCCCAAAGCGCGGCATTGATGTGGGCAGGGCAGGGCTGAGCCCGGCAGCCGGTTCAGCCAGCGGTGGGACTGGCCGGGCAGGGGCCATGCCAGCACGACGGCTGGGGAGAAGGCAGACCACCCCCTAAATGCTGCACCCTGGGGACGTTTGCCCACCGCGGTTTATTCACCCGGGTGGCAGTGGGCCCCGCTGCCTGCACGCTGCCAGCCCTGACGGATGGTTTTTGGGGTCTGGCTTCAAGCAGATGTCACACCTCGCTGCTGAGCGCCCAGGGATTGGATGTCGCCCCGGCCCCAGACCCAGTGTCACCGCGGGTCCGGGGACCAGAGCTTGCAGAGCCGAGCTTTTGCTTGCACCAGTAAGAAAACTTCTTCCCATGTTAGACTGTGGTCCAATACTAAAACAGTGAGGGAGTGCAGGAGTCTCCCAGGAGACTGTCCTGTGGGCAAATACACAGGACAAGGGGGATGTGGTGACCCCGTCCCGACTCTGGAGCATCCCAAGGGACATCTGTGACCCCTGTGCTGCGGTCACCACAGCCTCACCGGTGCTGGGGCAGCAGCGATGCTCTGCCCTGCCCCAGCCGTGACAAGCGACGGGGAGCTCTGTGAGCAACTCGTGTCCTCCAAGACCAGCCGCGCTGGTTATTTAAAACCCGACCAAAGGGGAAGAAAGACGGCGGGGTTCGGCTCGGCCATCCCCAGGGAGGAGCTGGCAGCGCAGGGAGGAAGGAAGCGCTGTCACCCTGCGTGGCCCCTGTGCCACAGAGGCGGCCCCCGGCCCCGGGGCCGTGCCAGGCAGCCGCAGCCGCTGCATCCCGCTCTGGCTGGGCACGTTGCTGCCGGACAGGGCTGCGGGAGACGGACGGGGCAGCAGGAGCCCAGCCACGGGTTGATGCCCATCGCAGGCGTTCTGGGCTCAGGCTGCAGTAGTGGCCCTCACTGGGGATCTCAGCGAGATCCCCGATGTGACAGGCCACAGTGACGCCCTTTGCCGAGCCCCTGGGATGCTGCAGGGCTCGGCTGTACCATCGGAGGACACGGCAGCTCGCCTGCCACTGCTGTCATGGCAATAAACTTCCCCAGCCCCAAATCCGCTTTGCGAGCTCTCTCCTCACGGTGAAACCCACACCGGACTCACAGGCAGCATCTTTCCTTGTTTTTTCTTGCTTTCCAAGGCTAGCCTGAAGCTTTCCCTTCCTTTTCCGGGGTTCCTGCCCGCTAATGCCAATATGTACCTGTTTGCTCTTCTCCCGCCCTTTGCACTGAAACGCTGCTTGGGCATTTGCCTTCTGTTGGAGGAAACTACTTTAGCCCCAGTTGGGTTCATGCATGCAGGAGGGGGAGCAATGGGAAAACCCAAACCCTTAACCCCAAACCCCTTTGCTGGCTCCCTGACCCCCTCTATACCGAGCCAGCAGTAAATCCGTCTCCGGGAGCGGGCTGCCAGCACACCCTCAGCACGTCCTCTGTGCCCGGAGCCACGGCCACACGCGGGGACGTCACAGGCTCCGCTCCCGCTCTGCTCGTCCTGTCGCTGCCCCGGAGCCTCCGGGATATTTCTGCCTCTGGAGCAGGCAAGTGCCGACAAGCAAGTCTGGAGCGTGGCAAAGCTGGGCCCCCAAACCCAGTGGATCCTCAGAGTCTGAGCAAAGAGCCCTCAAAAGGTCGACTGAGGCTATTTCCAAGCGGTTAGAGAACTGGAAGGGCGGCTTGTTATAAAACTCTACCGTACATTTTCCCGATGTCAGGAAACCCCCTTTTTTCCATGTCTAAGGTGAATGTTAAACCTGAACCCCAAAGGACTTTGTTGCTGTTTTCGGTGCTGTTGCTGCTCCACCCTCCCCCCGGTTAAATCTCTGCTTCCACGAAATGGCCAAAGGCAGGACGGGCGAGAGGCAGAGCGCTCCCCGCCACTCCTGGTAAACTCATCCGGGATGGCTGAGGTCCCACAGACCCGGAGGAGCTGATGGGGTGGGCTGGGGCATCACCCTCTGTGGCCACCCCAGTGGCTGGGGAGGGGGGGAGTCACAGGCGGGAGGTCCCTGTCACCCATCTCCCCCGAAGAAGGAAGCCAGTGGATTTCAAGCCAAAAATAATAGAAATCAAAACATACTCCATGCTCCCAGAGAGTGCTTCCGCAGAAAGGCAAGGGTCGATCAAAGCTCAGGAGTTGCTGCCTTGTTTTACACGACGCTCTGGCTCCAGCAAGAGCCAGGATTTTGCCTTCACTATAGTTTTACCCCAAAGCCACCGGTTCCTGCGTCCCCAGGTCCCACGCAGCACCCAGACAGGCTGCGCAGGGGACTCACCCCGCGGCTCACAGATTGGCACGGCCACAAAGCAGGACAGCGGGGCCGGCGGCTCCTGCAGCACATGCCCAGCGGCATTTAAGGCATCCGATCCCTGCGAAAAGTTACGGGTGTCCCGAAACGCCTGGGCACGGCCGGGAGAGCTGGCCGGTGGAGTTATTTGCCGCAAACAACGCTGCGGCTCAATGCTACAGTCGCACGGTCGCGGGAATAAGGATTTGGGACTTTCTGCTGGTCACCCTCCCTGTGTTGCACGGGGCAAGCGGTGGCGAAGCAGCTGGGGAAAGAAAGGGGCTGGCCGAGCCCAGTACTGATGGAAACGAGCTGGAGGAGGCTCGTGCGGCGCTGGGTGCAGGATGGTATGAAAAGGGAGATGCTTGTGGGGCTGGATGCCCATTCCCTGAGCCGGCTGGAGCAGGGGCCATGATGGCCACCACAGAGCAGCTTCCCGGTCTGTGACGGGGTTACCGAAGTCCCCACGAGCTGGTGAGTTCAGCTTCTTCCCCTCTTACACCACAGAAGATGTCGGACACTCTTCCCCCATCCTGTCCTCCCCACGGGCAAAAACCACGCTGTAACACATGGGGGGATGAAAATAACAGGTGATAACGTCCAGTATCTTCCTTTCCCCCCAAATTAAGAGGTAGCTATAAAATAATGCATATAAACAACGGCCTTTAGATCCACCCCTCTCTGAAGAGCTTTTGTAATGGAAATGCATAGAGAGATGTGCAGAGACAAATAAGGAACTGAGTAATAGGAAGTCTCGGCGAAGGCTGCGGGCACCGGCTCACCCGGAAGCCGCTGTTATTCCAGGCAAGAGCCCGAAGCGCCGAACCCCGCGAGTGCGTGGCACGGCGGCACGAAGGCGGCGATACCTGTCAGCCTCATCCTGCCACGACCGCTCTGCTTTTGGGGTGCTCAGGCATGGCTTGGGTGAGGGGGGGTTGGCGCAAGAAACCGGCCCAAGGAGCAGGAGGAGCAGGCAGGGAAAGGCAGGGCACCCCACGGGATGGCTCTTACCTCCTCTTGAGCTGACTTTCCAAAATAGTTTTATCCAGAGGATAAAAATTTGGAAAAAAAAAGAGGAAAAGGCACGTCAGCTGGAGCCCGCCCTCTGCAGAGGTCGGGGAGCGACACGGTGGCCGCTTTGCCACTCCGGACCTGTTGCTCACAGGGAAGAGCCCTGAGCTCACCCGTCCCCTTCGCACGAGCCTAGTGGAAACTCAAGATTCTGTCGCCCAAGTCCAGCCTAAAAGTGAGATTACAACCAAAGATAAGCAAAGACAGGAGGGGATGCACCTCGGGAGGTGGCAGAGATGTGCTGCTCCTGCACCGCGGGCAGACTCAGCATTAATTATTCTGCCAAGATATTTTTCTCCCTTACCCTCTCTGGATTTGAGTTGCATTATCTGATTATCTGCCTTCAGTTCCTTCTTTTTTTTTTTTTAATAACAATATCAAAATGGGCACCCACACCCTGATTGAGATATATTCATGTCACTAAATTCCTGCTTCTCCACTATAATCTTATGAGGTGGAGTTTGTTTAATTGCTCAAGAACACGACTGTATTTTGATTAGCGGCTTGAGTCATTTGTGGGGAAGGGCTGACGCGGAGGAGCTAAAATCCTTGTAGGGAAATCTGATGTGGCGCTCTCCCTTGGGAGATATTCTGAAATATGTGCCCACTGGGGTGACCCGTTTTCCCAAAGAAAAACGATATCCACCAGGCCAGCAAACGCCACGGGCTCCGCTCATCCAGCGTGACACGGGATGAGCGTCTCTTATCGACGGGGATGGTGGAGATGCATCTAGAGGGGAATGAACTCCCCTCGCAGCAGGGAAATCCCTCCCACTCACTTAACACTTTTTGTTTAGATTCTTAAATAAGGCCATGGATCCGCGCCAGAGCAGCCTCATGGAAGCGGCGGGGAGAGGGAGCTTCCCGGGGGAACCTCTCCATGCCCACAGACGCACCGCGACCCACAGGCGGAGCAGCTGCGGCGGCCGCGCCCGGCCCTCTCCATCCCTCGGCCGTGGGGACACGACGATGAGCCGTGGCATCCCACGACACTGCCCATGTGAGGAGCTCGTGTTGGGCGACAGTCAGATGTCACATCCCTATGAGGGAGAGCTGTGTCCTGGCCACCACGAAGCTCTGTCCCTCTGACCAACCCTTTGGCCGTGCCACTGCTGGAGGAGCTGGCAGGGACCGGAGCCCGCCATCACCCTGACCTCAGCCAACCTCCCTGAACCCTGGTGTTCCCCGCTGCCCCGGCTGGCCAGGTCAGGGCTCCCCATCACTGCTGCTCTCTATGATGAGGAATGGCACCCCTCTGCACTGGGGGCACGGGGAGCGCACGGGGAGGGAGCCTGCCTGGCCAAGCTGGTGCATGGATGCTCCAACGCTGCCCTGGCACCCACCTGTGGGTGCAGGGAGGGCCGGGGCAGCCCTGGGCCGGGGAGGCCTCTGGGAGGAGGAAGATCCTCCCTGCAAGTTCCCCCCCCTTGGGCTGGGCAAACCCTGCTGCAGCCGGCCCTGCGGCTGGAGGGTGCCCCCCTCCTTCCCCCTCCATCCTCCTCCTTCTCCTCCTCCTCCTCGCAGGAGCCCTGCCCTCCCCCGGGGTGATGCG
>VWZL01005400.1:1003962-1037326 GCA_013396915.1 Stercorarius parasiticus | reverse complement strand
GAGGGAGAGGGAGAGGCAGCGGGAGCGGAGCGGAGCGGCGCGGCTGCACTGCGCAGGCGTCCCCCGGCCCCTGCGATTGACTTCCTAAAGCAATTGCAGCTTTGGCACTTCCTCACGTCAAAACACACACACACACACACACAGCGCCCAGCACCGGCACCCAGTATGGGCACCCAGCACCAGCACCCAGGATGGGCACCCAGCACCCTGCACCAGCACCCAGTATGGACACCCAGCACCAGCACCCAGGATGGGCACCCAGCACTCTGCACCAGCACCCAGTATGGACACCCAGCACCAGCACCCTGCACTGGCACCCAGTATGGGCATCTGACACTGGCATCCTGCAGCAGCACCTTGTAGTATGCACCCAATAGTGGCACCCTGCACCAGCAACATGCACCCAGTACTGGCACCCTGCACCAGTACCCAGTATGGGCACCCAACACCAGTACCATGCACCCAGCACTGGGACCCTGCACCAGCAACATGCACCCAGTGCTGGCACCCTGCTGGCACCCTACTGGCACCCAGTACCAGCACTATGCACCCAGTACTGGCACCCTGCACCAGCACCAGGCACCAGTACCATGCACCCAATACTGGTACCCAGTACTGGCACCCTCCATCAGCACCCAGTACCCAAGACTGGCACCCTGCACCAGTACTGGGGGTCCCCTCTGCCCCCACGGGCTCCTGGCCCATCCCTGCAGCATGGGGCAGGGCCGCCTGTGGAGCTGCTCCCGGGAATGCTTCCCCGCCAAGAGTCCCTGCCAAGGAGCGGCTTTCCCTAAATCAGTGGTTTCTCCATTTGGTTGTTTTTTTTTTTTTTTTTAAAACGGGGATTATGCATCGCTAAAAATAAAGGGTGATAAAACTTTGGGAGAGAAAGGAGGCATAAAAATTTCATGATCTTGCCAGCCAGGGAAATTATCCCACTTTATTATTTAAAACCTCATTAAAAACCATTTCCCTGGGAGAGACAATGATCAAACCACCGTCTATTTCAATCCTCAAGACGTGCACTCTGCTACGTGGGGAACGCGTTTAAAATAGGCCCCTACATGTGACTGCTCAGCTGCAAACACCAACCCTGACACCCGGCCACGCGGGGGGATCGCACGGCACCCACTGCACCTCCCACCATTTCAACCTGCTCTGTCCAATACTCCGTATTTTCCTCGTTACCCATCCAGCTCACTCCAGTGGGAGCCACAAAGTGCCTGCCCGGGGAGGATCTGCCCAAGGACCTCGCTGGACGAAGCAGGGTCCTTCCTCTGATTGCAACTTTTCCAAATCTTCAGAGCAACTCCAGTGCGGAGCCGTGGCTGCCAGGCTGCTCCCTCCTGCCGTGCGACCGGGCCGCTGGCCCCTCCGATTTGCTTCAGCGGTTCATTTAGCTGGAAGCTCACAAATTCCCGGAAAGTCTCCCACATCTTCAGGAACTGCTTTGTAATGTGTGTTTGAGATTTGTAAGAAATCCCCATGAAGATTTGAGCTTGTGATTCCTTGTGGTTCTGGAGCGAGTCTGTCCCTTCGGATGGTGAAAAGACCATGAGTGTTTCGTTTAAAAGAAGTCCTCTTTTTAAAAAGAAAGTGTGGATTGGGAGAAAAGAATTGGAGCTCCTAAATCACCTGCAAAGCAGTGGTGTCAATGAATAGCCAAACTCTTTAAATACACACACTGGGGAGGGAAACCCATCTTTTCTAGCTATTGCAAATGCGCCGATAAATAGCCAGGAACACTGCTCCTGTTCGGCTTTGAGGTTGGAAGCTGCTTTCCCCCCCTGCCAGCCTGGGCTGGGAAGCAGGGATGGGAGCAGGAGCTCCGGGGAAGGACAGGCAGCATCCTGCCTGCACTCGGAGGCACCAAGGAAGGCACGGACAACCTCGCTTGAGCTGTTTCTGTGCTAAATGGTGACAGTCGGTGGCAGAGGCGCTGCCTGGAGCCCCCCTCCACCCCGTGCCGGTCCCGCAGCATCCTCTCCGGCTGCGCCCCAAGCTGTTAACACATCCCTGTGCTCTCCCACCCAAAACCTGCCCAGCGCTTGCCGTCTCCAGCCGGTTTCCAGCCCTCCCGCCCGGCTGCAGTAGCGGGGACCGCCCGCAGGTGCCGCCCGACTCCGCCGGGAGAGCGGCGAGTGCCCCGGCCCCGGGCCCCGGCTCCCGACCGGGGGGAGACGGGCGGTCTGCAGCCAGGGGAGCCTCCGCTGCCTGTCGCAGAGCAGCTCCAGCACAGGGGCACTGGGGCAGCCGGGGCACCATCCTGTGAGGTGCTGGTGCCGCCTCCGTGTGGTACCCGACAGGCGTTTCCGAAGGGAGAGCGTGTGCCCTGGAAGCACAGAGCAGGGCCTTCCACCGGCTTTGACTCTAATTTTCTGGTGGTGTTGCCGTAAGGCAGAGCTGAGTGAGAAGGAGTGACCTCTGCCTGGAGAGCATGGGCAGCAGGGAACCGAGAATAACACAAAGCAAGCACCTGAAAAGCTTGTTTTCCTCCTTATGGAGAAGAACTCCAGCAACAACTACCTGAAAGGAGGCTGTAGCGAGGTGGGGGTCAGTCTCTTCTCCCAAGTAACAAGCTGTAGAACAAGAGAAAACAGCCTCAAGTTGCACCAGGAGAGGTTTAGATTGGATATTTCTTCACCAAAAAGGTTGTCAAGCATTGGACCAGGCTGCCCAGGGAAGTGTCTGAGCCACCATCCCTGGAGGTATTTAAAAGACGGGTAGATGTGGCACTGAGGGACATGGGTTAGTGGTGGACTTGGCAGTGTTGGGTTAACGGTTGGGCTCGATGATCTTAAAGGTTTTTTCCAACCTAAACGATTCTATGATTCTATGAGAACTCCAGGCAGGGTTCTAGGGAGCAGGAAGCCTCTTTTGATGAATGTCTGAGAGGAGTCAGCCTGCGTCAGGACTGAGATACAGCAAGGCTCCCCATGGGTCTGCAAAGCACCATTTGATGGAGAAATCCTGTCAACCGTTGCTCAATACTCATCTCCAAAGCACTCCGCAGTATCAGCCTCACTGGTGCGACAGAGTGGGCTCATCCCTCCCAGGGTGTTTCCAGTTAGCGTGCTCCTCAGGAGGTTGGCAGGTAATGAAATGGGATGCATGGAGGCTGGTGAGGTGTTTTACTTTAAAACCCCCTCTTTCTCCCACCAGCTACCTGGGCCTTTTAAAGCATTCTAAGTAGCAGAGGGTAGTTTGACTGGAATGACCAAAAAAGACGCACCTGGGACTGGAGACCTGAGGAAGCGACAGTACTTGAGCTACTACAGACCAAGTGGGGGTTACAGGAGAAGCAGCTCTTGTCTGTCACACCACAGGAAACGCTTGTCAGAGCTGAGATTGTAAAGGCCGTGTTCGTCCTGTCCCTGAATATGCATCTCCTGTCTGCCAAGGTCAGCCCGAGGACACGGTGAGGTGAGGCTCACTGCACAGGCCGTGCCTGCAAAGAGCTGGCACGTGTCGGGGCAGGAGGCAGAGCTGCCCTGGAGACCAGCCCTGCTCCGGGGCAAAAATCCACCCCCTGTGTCTCAGTGCAGAGCTGTCCTTGTAGAATACCTGGTTTGGGCTGTGCAGTCCCATCACAGCTAATTTATTCCCTTTTGGGAAATACCTGGGCACCCTTTATAGCCTCTTTACTCTCTTAAGGCCCAGGGAACGTCAGAGCCACATTTCCCATACTGATCGCTACCTCAGGTGTGCCGCAAACCTGCGTATCTCCGTGGCTCCCCGTGACTGCTCGCTCACGTGCTGGCGTAAGAGTCATTCTGGATGGGGTCACGTTTTTCCCACAGGGGCCTGAAGTGTAAAGATTCTCTCCTGTACTCAAGCTTGAAGATAAAGCAAGAATTTGAAGTTCTGGAGTGTGGCGCTCTGCAAGTTGTAGAGCAAAGTTTAAAAGGGGCTTTTGCACTACCAGGAGCAACACAAGTACAAATTCTATCACATTTAGGGGGAAAAGGGTCGATTATTTTGGTTTCCTAATGTAACAGAGCTTGTGCAATCACATTGTATATCAGCACGCTCATATTCTTCCAAATTCTTCTCTTGAAAAACTTTTTAACCCTTTGGCCAGTTTTATCCAAAACTGACAGAGGTATAAAGCTCAGTTCCTGCATTTACAAACAGCTGGGTAAAGAATGACCCTGCCAGGGCTGCAACTGTGAGAAAGACCAACACACGTTGTCAGACCTTATTAGACACTAGAGAATCCGCACGGAGCTGACATTTGACTGACGCCCAAACCGTGGGAAAAGCTTCAGTCAGAATTTGTGCCCTCTCAGGCACCCAGGTCAGTCCCCCGAGAGACGGCAGCCTGTTGAAAGCCAGACTCCGCCAATTCTGCAGCGCACAGAGCTGTTGGTTTGTTTTTTTAGTGCCAAGCTGGGAGGGGGCGGGCAGGGAGAAGGAGCTTAGCAGAAGTCTTAGCCAAAAGGGCTAGTGCTGGTGTTCCAGGTGTTCCAGGATGGGACAAAGAGCAGCACAGCCACCGCAGCCCCAAACCCTACCTTTGGTATTGTAGCGATGTCCTCCTTAAAGGAATCACTGGGTATTATCAGCTCTGATAATTCGGGTGCTGGGTGGTAGAAGGTGACAGGGCCTTGGGGGCACTAATTCATGTTACCGCTGCGGTTTTCATCAGTGATCTACAGACTTTCCCTCAAACTCTCAGCACTGGTTGAGAGATGGCTGAACAGTTGTTATGAAGCACATCAGAAAGAAGTCAGGAAGTGGTGTCAATAAGGACAAAACTGAGGTGGCTGGACTCTTCTGGTTACTTTTTGGCTAAAACCAAAGCAGCCAGAGACCTGGACAGCTGTGCCCTTTCCTTGATCACAAGATGGACAGTGGGAAAAACTGGACCAAATCCAGTCTGTTCCAACCTCTATCTGCTGTGATAGTTCAAAAGCATCTCTGACTTCTTAAAACGTAGAAGGAGTTGAAAGACGCTTTGGAGACCTTCCACCTGTAAAAACAAGCACAGTTTGGTCAGGGCTCTGTACAAAGTCTGCAGGCAGGGGGAAGAGCTCCTGCTGGTATTATGGAGAACTAGTGGAAATTCGCTGCTCTTTGGCTGCAGGGGAAAGGTGATGTAGATGATTAGAGATGGGAAGAGTGAATTTGAAGGGAAGGTTCGAGAAGTCAAGGTCAAGTGTCTATAATGAAAAGAACATACTTTGCACAAGAGGGAAAGGTAAAGATATTCTTGGTTGCGTAATCTAGCCTGAGAACTATATTCTCTGATTTTTATTCTACTTGCATGAAAAGCATCTCTCCATCACTTCCTCATCTCTAAATTGTTTGGTAGACATGATTCATTAGAAATTCTGCTCTGTTGAATAGCAAAGTAATGAATCTTTGTGCTTTCCATTTCCTCCATCTGAACTGGAAAGTGTTTTTCTCACACAATCTCAGTCTTGAGCAGTAATAACAAAACCACAACTTCTGTTGCAGTTCTTTATTTGCAGGTTGGATTCCTCTGTGGACACATCTAAACACAAGCGTACACGACCTGCTGGCTACAAGACAGCAGACAAAGAAAATGATGGTTATGACTGTGTGAAGAAATATCATTCTGGTATTTCTGTTTTAACACAGCAAGGTCCAGGACTCACTGTCAGGAAAAACTGCTCATGGTTTTGAGGTTTCTCACTTAGATGCTAAGCTGAGAACAACTTCTATATGCAGAACGATTTTTGTATGCGATTTTTGGTTTAACGCCATATAATCCCTATTTCTAATTGATCAGGTGGTACCGAAATGGGTAAAGCTTTGATTATGGCTTGATTTATGTGCATGCAATTCCAGAGCAAACACAATCAAGTTGCAGAATTTATGTTAGTAAGAGATCCTGGGCTGGTTCACGTGGCCAACCTGCCTGTTCCTCTTCCACACTGCAAGCACTGAAGGCCCATCTACTGCAGCTGAAGCTGTTGCACAGGTTGGGAAACAATTTTTTTAACTCAGTAGCTGAAAAATCTGGCTATTCCTGGTCCCTTATCCCAATCCATCAGCTGTCTTCAATTATTCTAAAGAGTTCCTCAAAGTTTCAGCATCTTCTAATTAATTTTCCACCTCTTTCATCTTCTAGTATTGCCTTTACGTGACTCCTCTGTAACAGAAAAGCGATGTGAGATGATGGAGGAAAGGAGAGCAGGGTGCTGTGCACTGAGGAAATGTTGGCTTAGATGCTAGTTCCCAAGTTACATCTGTCAGTGGCAGATTCACCTCAGTCCAGGGGAATAAAGACAAAAAGGAACATAGATGGTTTCTCGCTTTCCTCTCTTCTTTCTGTAATGGCTGTGGGACAGAGGAAAGATATTATTTGACATCGCTGCACTCTTAAGATGTTTTTCATTACAGAAGTGTCACAAATAAGAACCTCACCCCTGCCTTAAAATGCTTGGTCCAGTGTGGGAGGCACTGTTTCTAAAGGGAAAAGGTTTATTTTTTCTCAGTCTTGAATCAATCTTGGCTTTCCCTGCTGTGACTGCTGGAGGAGGAGGGGAGGGCTGGCAGGCTCGTGTGTGAGGATTCATTTCCTCCAGGTCACTGAACAACCATCAGCTAGCACTAGGGTTCGGCTGCCATGGGCCCACACCGAATTTGAAACGGAGGCCCCGTATGAAATCCCTGCAGCCCAGGGTGTCTGGGGGAGGCACTCCTGCCCTGCTGCTTGTAGCAAAACCCCCACCTGCTTCTCCTGCTGTTGGAGCACAGATCTCACTTTCCATTTTCCAAGACCTGTGCTGGGCACAGACTTAAAAGTATCCCTAGAAAAAATTGACTGAGGCATCCTCTTTCTGACACGCTCCTGGATGAGATGAAGGGAGCCCTTTGCTCCTTCCCCTGCCCCTTTTCTCGGTGACACAGATATAGGCCATGCAGCTCTTCCTCTGTTTTGGCGAAGGGAGGGGCAGTTTCCTGTTTTTCTACAGAAATTAGATTGATCCAGGATGCCTTTGTGCTGCTGCTGGCCTTGATGCACGCAGACGGGCTAACAGTGTACGTGGGCTCTGTGGCTTTTACTGCAGTTTTCCTGTTTGCTGCTAGTATCAAGCCTTCGCCCCTCGCTGCACTGCACCGTGGCTAGATCCTCGGGGTTGGGATGTATGGAGGGACACCCCTCCGACTGGTGCAGGAGGCTCCCAAGCACCAGTAACAAGCCTTTCCTGCAAAAACGGGGTCTGCTTTTCCGGTGGCCCATTCCATGGTGTTTGCAGGTTCCCAGCACAGTAGTGCAGCTCCATCCTGCTCCAGCCAGGGGACTGCTCGGCCAAGGCCAGGGCTGTATCTGGCATTAACATCCCAGGAATCTGCTCCAGGCTGGCAGGAATAAAGTGGAGAGACATGTTTACAGCTGCTGGGGGGGGCAGGTGGGGAGCACAGGCAGGGGAGCAGACACAGCCCAGCCTAACAGTCTCACGGTCTAGCTGTCGCTGTCAAGGATTTGGCCTTGAATAAGGAGAAATGGAAAGCAAGTAGCAAATTGGCTTTGCTCAGTGCTTTGGCCACAATTAATAGGGAGGGAACTGGGCAAAGGTAGTGTATAATTAAGTTGGCCGATAGCAGAGTTCTGTCCAGAGCAGGAATGCGTTGCATGCTGTCACGCTATAATGAGCAACATTTTGTTATAGTGCTTTTCCTTTCCTTGAAGGATCTCAAAAAGCTTCACAAAACGCGCTCAGTTAAAAGTTGCCAGCTCCTCTCAAGGAGAGAGGCACCACGTCTGCAATGCCCTGATCCTGCGCAGTGGGACGGCGGGGGGCAGGCAGAGGAAGCAGGATGAGTCTTTTTCTCCGAGCTGGGGGACACAGGGTCTCTCTGCCTGGGGTGACCAGTGAAATGGGTGACTTTGCCTGTGAGAAAGCTGGAGCAGGGAGAGGTGAAGTGGCTTTCTAAGGTCAGCAAGTGAGTCATGGGTAAAGCTAGGAATAGAAGCCAGCAGTCAGGCTCCCAGCTGCTGTACCTATGGTTATTTCTATTTATGCTCTTCACTTCTCTTGCCCATGGTTTACTGAGTGCATTCCAAGAGTAACTTGCCTGCCAAACTTCCTCCCCTTTAAAACCAGAAATGGACAGATAAGATAGTAGAAGAAATCAGTTTAACTGCTGGTATGTGCACAAACATACCTGAACCCTGTCCAAGTCATCAGCCTCTTTTTTTTTTTTTTAATACTCTTTTGGGGCAGGAGAAACGCCTCCAGTCTCAAAGTGCCTATAGCAGTTTGCTGGCAGGATATCAGATCATTTATTTCCTTCGCCTGTGGTCAAAAGAAGAAAAAATTAGAAAAGCAAAAAATACAGAAGGCAATCATGTTAGACATAGCAAAACCCGGTCAAGTGACTCCAATATAAATCCCATGAAGGCAATGGGAGAATCGTGACTCTGGGAATTAGAAGTTTAGACTGTAAACCAAAATAAAACTGAAACCCCAAATAAATGCTGCATTCTCCCCCAGTAAATACCTTATCTCCCCCAGAATGCCTTATCTACCTCTCAGTGAAGGCATTGAGAGTTTCATCCATCAACTTTAGCTGTAAATCAGATTGGGCCTAAGGCCAGAGTACCGGAAAAGCCCTAAAGCCAGGAGTAGGGATTTGGCTCCTCATTATTCTTGGGGTGAGCAGAATTCGACTGCTGTGTCGACTGGTGTTCAAAGGCGGGCATTAAAAGGTTAATGCAGGTAGGAGGACTGACATGAAGTCAGAGTTTTATATCAAACGGAAGCATGGTAGTGGCATGAGCAACCAAAAATGCTATGCTGTATCTGCTATCAGTGTGCTATCTGAGAGCAGGCGCTGCGGATGGAGCCAGGCTTGCCTACTTTGTGACATGAGCTACCCAAATTCACTCAAACTGCCCTTAGTCGTGGATCAGCAGATGGGCTGTCCGTGTACTCTCGCATCCCAGCGCAGTATCCCGTCACTTCTTCACACTACTTGGCGCTCTCTGCCTGGCTCTCCTTTCTCCTCTGTTTTCTTCTTTTTGTGTTTCGCCCTTTATTTTTCTATTTGCAATGTTTTAATTGCAGTCTTCTCTTCATTTCCTAACTCGAGAGGTGATCTGCTGTGTAAGGCATGCAGAAGCTACTGCTGCTGGCGCGAGTCCCCTGGAAGAGCAGAGAGGTGCCTCAGGCTGCCGTCTGAGCCTCAGGATGCAGCCGTGAGCTTTTCCCCCAGTGACCTGCACCATGGCAGCAGGGACCCACCTGATCTTTGAGCAGGAGGGATTCAGCACTGTGTGTTTTTTGTGTTTCTTCTGTACTCTACTTTTGTGGATTCTTCCCAGCCTTCTCTGGGATCGTTGCAGAGGGATGAGACTGCAATAATGTTGGTTTGGTTCCCAGATACCTTTTATGCACAGGCTATCCACTTCTATGAGCTGACTTTCGCAGAGTGTCCCAGGCGTAAAAGCTGACCTCTCCTCTCTGCCCTCGCGGTGATTCCCTAATGCTGGAGCTGATGAGCAGTGTACAACCGAGCTCTCCCTCCTCCTGCCCGTCCTGGCTCTGCACACTGCAGTTCCAGGTCCTTTCACGGAAATTAACATTTACTTTAAGAATTAAAATAAACAAAAACAAATAAATCTCCTAACAAAATAAGATCAATAAAAACACAGCCAAGTGCTTTGTTTTGCTTAGAAGATGCATCTTTGTGCATATCCACTTGTGTGTTGCCAAGTTTTGGAAATCAGCAAAGGCTGACATTGTTTACTGCAAATTAAAGACCCTCTGGAGACACTCTGTCTTGCTTTCCAGTATAGCCTCGGGCGGGGGGAGGGAGGCAGTTGGACAGTAGCATAGAAGAAACCCTGTTCCAGTGTTGCTAACTATAGCATTAATTTCAGAGTCATAAATAACTTCAGTACCATGGTTACAGCACTAGCCAAGTATGATATCATTTAGTTTGGGATTAGGGAAAAATATCTTTCTTGAGGCTGTGGGTTCTAAAATAAGCATTTTCCAGAATGGGTTTTCTCCCAAGGACTACACAGAGAAACTCCAGCCTGTAGCTGTAAATTAGAAGGATTACTTTGCTAAAACTGGCTGGATGAGAAGTGTCAGCAGGTAAAACAGCTCAGAGGGTAGATTCTTCTAAGTTCCTCAGTGAATGACAGCCTGGCACTCTGTCGGTTTTCTTAGAAAACAGCACTTTCTGTGAATGAGAACAAGCCTAGTCTTTTCCAGCCCGACTTCTGTGCTATGGAGAAATGCAGAAGATAGGTTCCTTCAGAAATCAGACGCCACTAATGACCATTAGAAAGATGGATTGAGAGATCAGCGCTGGGAGTTCCCATGGCTGCATGGGCAACAGTATAGTAACTGCGCAAGCAAATGACAGCTAGCGTGCATCCATTGGTCCAGTCGAACAAACAACCGTGATATTTGTATTACCAAATTTACACACAATTACATGCATATACAACTCTGCAGGACCACGCGAGCAACAGCAAAAAGCTGATCCTGAATATGTTACATATAGTACAACAAGAAACTCAAACGGGACAAGGGGCTCATGTTTGGAGGCATAACAAGAGAAAATTTTATGGAGAAACAAACCCTTTAAACATTGCAAAAATGGTCATAGGTTGGTGATACAGGAAATCGGGCTCTAGGGCTCCTAGATACAAAATGCTAGACCACACAACCCAAAGCACTGATCCCATTCAAAACTGTTCAAAAAGTTATGACATTAAGTCTGTATTGGTAGGCTTTATGCCAGATTACATATTGTCTTTCTTCCTGCTCCCGGCATAAAGCCAGCATAAACGCCGTATTATGTACTCTGGCTAATTCAACAGAAACATAATTGTGTGCCCAGGCATGATCTGGACAGAATTCGTCCTGCTAAATGATCCAGTAGTGCTCAAACCTGGTATAAAAGACCATAGAATTGTGGTACAAATGCCCATTTCAAATTTCACATCTTCTCTAATGTAAGGCAAGAGAATTTTGCCACATGCAAACATCTATGATAATTGTTGAAATGCTTTCCCTTAGTTTAATGCCAATTCACAGCTCAGATTAGAGGGTGCCCCCATGAAAAGCAGTGGAGAAACTTGAACACATGGAGGGAAAAAAAATTACTTTTTATTTCTGCTCTTCCTTTATGGTTCTTCTATACGCTCTTCTCCATTATGGTTCTAATCATAGAGAGAATATCTGAAAAGTGACATTTCAGGATAGGCTGAACAAGTCTGATACACTGCGTTCATTAGCCCTGCCCCTCACTGCTACAGCCTGATCCCTGCTGAGACATCCTCCGGTGGTTAACTTACCCCCAGCTCTTGACAGCGGAGTCTCAGCTTTCAAGGTGATCAGCCTCTTCTGCAGCTCTGAGCAGCCTGAAGACCCTGGCCTCTTTCTTTTGCTCTTTGTCTATGCTAGGCTTGGCTTCTTTGAAAGTAAACTGTTATCCATCATGAAGATGTGGGAGGCCAGCATGGTTCTCATTTTCTCAGCAGCGGGCTGAGCAAATACCAGATACCTTGCCCTCTCTCAGGCTGTGTTAAACGGAGGGATGCTTTTGGTTTGGGAATAGTCCTCTGTGATTGTGAATCTCTCTGTCTTGAATTCATTTTTATTTCAGATGAGAATTGCAAAGCAACCTAAAGGGGGGAAAAAAGAGGAGGAAGACAGGAGAATTATATTCGTGTATGAAAGCAGAGGTTTCTTGAGTTACCTGGCACACTTTACAGGAAAAAATATAAAGGCCATCTGGCCAAGTGCATGGCTAGAAGAGATTTCACTGACATTAGTACTAATTTACGGTACCAATAGTTTCTTTATTATGGCCAGTGAATAAAAGTATTGCTTTCAGGCTCAGAAGATACGCAGCTTGCTGACCTGCCCTTTAACTCTAGCAAGCTGAAATCTTTGTCATTTCTCATACTATGCCTGTTTTCTCCACACTGATTGCAGGACATCTGTTCCCTGCCTAATAATACAGGACCCTGACCTAACACTGGGATTTCTACCACTGCATCGGGCATCATGACCCAGTCTTATTTTATCAAGGTTATTTAGAGCTTCACTGTTTTGTTCAAATCCTCTGCTGTCAGGGAAAAGATTCAGGTCTGGGCCACTTGAGAACTTTTGCAGGTAATTAAGATGCAATATGCCAAACAGCCTGATCTGTATTTGGGATGGGGCCTGGATAGTCCAAGGAGCCCTCTCTCCTGTAAGGAGAAACCATCTGCCAGAGCTGTGCGTGCATCTCTACTTGGAAGCTACTGAAAGCTGTTCTCAAGTGTAGTTTGGAAATATGCGGACAATTACATATCACTGCTGTTGTACTAATACTGCCAACTGTGGGGTCAGGTTGTCCGCTTTGTTTTCCAGTAATTACTATTTTTAGTTCAGGTTTCATTCGAGTGTAATGTTTTCAGATGAGCCCAAAGGTCCTCTGGCTGTGCTCTTTACAGCTTCATAGAAGACAGATGGGGCATTACAGACACAGTGTACTTAGTCCCCGCCACTTCATGAGATTCAAAGTCAATTCAGTTCACTAAAGAATGATGTTTTCAAGTTCTGAGAAAAGCCATCTCTGGATGGAAGCAGAATATCTGCAGCAGAAACACAATTTAACAGGGAATAATTTCACCAATAATTTCACCTGCACAGTAAAACAGGAAGATTGCAAATGTTCAGGGATCACAGGGCAAGTCTGCCATGGCTTGTGTTTTGTTTTAGTAGCTCGGGCCATGTCAGCTTGTCAAGTGCATCTTGAGAGATTCATGGCCCTCCTCAGTTCCAAGGCAGTTTGTGACCTAAAAGAAACTGAAATCCAAGGAAGGAAACAGGCGGCCAGACACTGGCCAGAGTAAGTCAGCGCAGCTCCACGGTGGAGCTGGAGCAACCTCAGTTCACATCAGCAGGGAAGCCAGGCCAGGCAGCGTTCCTGGAACTGCAGTTCAATCTCAGTCCAAACACCGAGGTCACCAGTGGCCATCCCAGCTGCAGCGTGAGCTTATGGCATGAGTCAAAGCCACAAAAGGCTGCCACGACCTTGCCAAGTATAAAAAGCGCAAAGATGCTAGACACTGCTTTGTGTTTGCTGATTACTTCTGGTTGAAAGGGATGGAGAAGGTACAAGCCACAAGCCATCAAATACTTGGGCAATCAAGAAATCCCAATACATCTGTTGTTCAAAAAGCATCATATATATTCTAACCTTCCACATACATTGACCAGCTGATCCTTAAAAGAGGCCTGGGAAGGTCCCAAGTAGCACAATCCTAATTTTACTGAGGCCACAAAGAGTAATTAGCTGACTAAAGATTGCAAACATTGGCATCCATATTAAAATTGGGACTCGGAGAATTCTTACGCTCCTCGCTTGCTGCTGCTGACGTGTACCTGTAGCATGGCAGCTGGGGAGCACGGGCCAGAATCCCGATGTCGAGAAACCGCAGCTCTCGAATAAAGGACAGCCACACAAACGCAGGGGTCTCACATTTAGGATGTCGTCACGACAGAGAAGCCCAGACAGACAGGGTTAGGTCAACAACACTCTGTGTAAAACAGAAACTACTGCTGAATTTAGCTTGTTGCTACCGAAACGGGTTTCTTGGAGTCATACCAGTATTCTAGAATAAAACCTGAAGTCTAGCTGCTGGTTTCAGCCCTCAGTGTAAAACACAGCTGACTGCAGATTAACACAAGGCAGCTAATGGCTGTAGGTCAAAATTATACTAAAGGTGGATTAAACACAGATGTTATGGCTGAAATGTGGCAAGATGCCTTTTGGAGCTGAATGACCTGTGGAGAATGAGTCCAAATCCATGGACGAACGACAGAAGCCGAGATTGTTTTTCACCAAGCCGTGTGAACCAAACCTGTCAAGTTTCACACGAAGGGCAGCCCAAGGCATACTCGTTTAGTTCTCAGAAACTGGAATTTGTGCATAAATATGTGACAGCCTGTGGTAACCAGAAACTATTCTTACCACAGGAAATGCTGTTGGTCAGGAGCAACAAATGCGCTTGGTCCCCACAGTACTAACAAGCCTTTGACTTTGCCTATGCTACACAGATCCTCGGGTTTATTTCATTGACAGCGTTCTTAATAACAAAAGAGATCGAGTAAATTGGTTTGACTCTAAGCAGACAAGCCAACAAGACACGGAGAATAATGTGTTCGGAGCAGAGGGATATGGTGGAGTCTCAGCAGTCTGCCTTTGCCTCAGCTGGCTTCTCCTTAGATTGATCTGTACTCAGATGAACATGACTAGCAGGAAGGTAAATTGATTTAATTTGCATATTAATACAAACTTTAGGGTGTTTGGAGGGTTTATAACACACAATAGAAGGTGGGTGTCAGTTTTAGTGAGACTAAAAGAATCTAATTGAGTGTAAAGGAGGTTAAATTTCTGGCAAAGCTCAGTTTCAGGAGCTGCCAGAAGATGCCAACTTACCTCAATTTAGGATCCATCAAAGTAGTATTAAAGTTTGGATTTAAGCATTGAGTAAGAAGCTTTACGTGCCTGTGGGAGGGTGTGATATCCTAACAATAGTAGGAATGGTGCATGGTGCATGCAAATTACTCTGCTCTTCACAGTGGATTTTGGATGAAAATGGAAAGGAAATTAATTTCTTTTTGAAATAAAGCTGAAGATGTTTGTAGTTATTAAGTAAGTGATTTCAGTGAAAAATGGGCTCTTGTGCATGCCATAAAAAATTTGCTGTGCTGTATCTCAGAAAACGTATTTTGTAACAGAAATAGTAAATTTTGGGGTTTCTATGTTAACAATAACTGTATTAAAAAAAAGGCAAACACAAAACAACAAAACAAAGCAACAAAAAGCCAGGAAAAGGATTTTGACTGTAGAGAGAAATACTCTGAATTCCAGGGAAAAAAAAGAAGAAAAAAAAAGGGAAAAAAAAAAAACAAAGAAAAAAGAAAACCTGTTAGAAAAATGATTTCAAAGAGGGGGTTTGTAAGTAGATTTAAAAGAAAAGCTGCTAAAGACAGAAAATGGCTTTCTATAAATGAGAAATCCTTTCATTTGTACTGCTCTTACAAAACAATGCAGGAAATCACACAGGATGCTGCTGCTGAGAAGGAGGAAGTGGTTTTAAGGATGACATTGGACTCTGTAAGTGGGATGCCAGACGTATCGAAGTGTACGTCTTTCTACCGGTTTAATATACCATGAACTGCTTCTGCTTTCTCTGCCTCTGCTGCCAGAGGAGCAGCGCACGCTACGATGAACAACTCGGGGAGCTCTATTTGAAGCCTCGGTGGCTCATGACTAAACACAGCCAAACTGTCTCGTAAGCTCTTGCTTCAGGGTGGTGGTGTTACAAAACCTGTTTAGGAACCGAAACTTTTGAAGCCTTACCGAGCTGTCTGGTGAAGGCCCCACCTACTCTGAGTCCTGTTTGACCCACAACACATCATGCGGGGAGCAGGCAAGGCATGAGGCGGCCTTATTATAGAAACAGGGCAAAGTACTTGACTTCTGCAGAATTCAAGGCTGCCTTTGCCATTTTTAAGCAGTTACAGTAAACAAGATAATCCATGTTTATTGAGGTCCTTGGTGTGTTATTTTCCTTCCCACTCTTGATGTGGTGTACGGGTTCAAAGGCACCAGCACAATACCTCTTTGCCGCAACAGAAGCTGCATGAGGCGGTTTCTAAGAAGGCTGCATGTGCAGAGCCTTGCGTGATCACTGTGATAGCGTGTGCACCTACTGTAACTGCAAATGAAAACAGTTTCAGTTCTAGCTAGTCATTTGCTACCGTTTTGAATACACTTAAAAATAACTATGCACACAAATAATTCATACGGATGCACCTACAGAATTTGTGTACACATTTGTGTGTGTATTTATACATATATATTTGGCATACTTTCAGTGAAGGTGCCTGTGTATTTCTGTATGCAGTCTACATCCATGCTTCTTTTACTGTATACGAAATGTAGCTCAGTTTATTTTCAGCTAATCTATAGCTTTTAAGCAGTTAAATTCAGGTCAGTAGCCACACGAAGCCGAAAAATCTTAAATTTCTATCAGAGCCCTTAAATAAATCCAAACTCAGAGTAAAATAGTTATTCACAAAGCTTGCTCCTAAATGGTTCATTAAAATGTTATATTGGCGAGCCTGTAACAAAATGCAGGCTTTCACCTCTGTGCTATTTGTTCCTCACAAACAGAAATACAGGAGACTGACTCCACAGTACTTAATTTAATCAGAGCCAGTGCAGATCTAGCTGCCTGTTCATGTGTCTTGAGTCTCCAAACACAGCAATGCATCAATGCTGTCAACTCCTGATACAAAACTGAAATACATTTTCCTGCTAAGTGTCTCCTAAGCATCAGAGGGATGAGTCTTAGAAGGGATCCCCCCCCACAGCTATGTGGCTCAAAAGATCCCTTGGCTCAATAATCAAAAGATCATTGGCATCTGCCCTACCTGCCCCCATGCACGTGAAATGTGCTGTGAGCCTTTGTCTTCCATGCAAAACGAGGCTTTATTTCCTGACTTCTGCAGTGAAGCGAGGAACAGCTTTTTCATCACTAAGAAAATATTATGGACAAGACAAATAGGAATAAATATAGTCACGTTTTAAAATTGCAATTTATAAAATACAACTCAATTTCAAATCTGCTGAAAAAAACGTACCTTTGCCTAATAAATAAGGTCCACCTGCAGTTTGGCTTTTTAGTTTCAAGGTTTCCCTTTGCTGATGGAAGCGGCCTTCGTGTGGGTTTAAGCTCTATAAATGGTTGCACATTGAGGTTTAGCGCTTATCCAGTTTATCAAGAGGTCAGCCCCCGGTATTCATGTGGTCCAAGGTAAAACAACATTGGTTTTCATGATGGTAGAAATGAGACAAGCGAGGTCCTTGTTCTACACCACTCTAAAAGTTATCGAAGAGCCCTAGAACAGAAGACCTGAGGCTGAGGTTATCCCCACAGATGCCCCTCCTGAGCTAGTTCCATTCCCTGGGCAGAAGAGTGGAGAGCCAGGATTGCTTCAGTGCACTGCACTCCCAGACAGAAAACACTTTTGCAAATGAAGGAAAGGTGGATTTCCCCCAAAACACTGTTATCACATTTCCTAGGGCAGTGCAAAATAACTCCCAAGACAGTCCGGATCGCTGCTGCTTCAGTGTGGATGCGTCACACAAGTTCGATCTGAACACGTAAGCTCCCAACGTAAGCATCATGGCTGCCTTGGCTCCCACAGCTGGCTTTCCACCCCAGGAAAGTCTCAGGGTGAAAACTTCTTGGACCCTGTGAGGCCCTGGGTATTGCCTGAGTGGGTGGAGGCCCTGTGGCCTCACAATCTGGCCCCACACAAAGCTTGATTTTCAGAAGAGCTCAGCTGCTATCTGCATGCTTGCTTTAGCAGCCATACTTTGGAAACAGCACAGCTCCTCAGGGATTGAACTGTCGAAAATCTGGTCAGTTGTGTAACAAAAGGAGCTGCCACACACTAATTCATAGTCATTTGATCTCTAAGAAAAGCCACTTAGCAGATCTAGACAAGGGCTGACGCTGATAAGGAAAGAACTCATTGAACTGATAGAATTAAAGATTCTCCCTGGCCTGTGATTTGCCACCTGTCACTCACTCTGTTGTTTCTGTAACTCAGAACAGTAGGTTTTAGGAGCAGAGATTGTGTCTTCCTATATCTTCTTCTTAAGGTTCTTTTAACATTACGTAATTACCAATAATACAAAGGGAATAGGGTATGAGAAGAGAGCTGTAGATATCCAGTTTTTGTGATGTTGCTCTTGACAGCAAAAAGCCCCTTCTATTTCAAGAATCCTTTATAGGAAGTATGTCTCCTAAATAAAACATGACAGGACTCAAAAAAAACCCAAAAAAACCAAACCCAGCAAAGCTCTCTAGAAAACCTCTGTAACTAACACATTGCTAGAGCCAACCACAGGCAACCTCATGGGCCCTTCTGTTGACTCAGACGATGTTAACTCTTCTTGAGAACAACATCAAGAGCAGGCATTTGGGTTCAAACACCACGAATGCAATTTCCCATGGACACTGAAGAAATAGGCCTGAAATACATATATATTTTTTAAATTATCGTTTTCCCCATCAAGGCTCGGGAGAAATCACAGATTGAGGAACACAGCCTGGTTAAAAAGCATTGGGGAATTACCTTTTGAATCCTGACATCCCAAAGTTCAGTGTCCTGGGAAAAGGCATCCCAGGGACATCTTTCTGCTGCCAGCATTGGGCTGAAACGCTGCGTAACTACAAAAGCTGTTGCCCACCATTATATAGATGATACATTTATGTAAAAAGAGACAAAAAGGAAGCTCCTTTTTGGGTATGGGACCTGTCGCCTCGTTAGCAGCCTGCCTGGACACCCCTCCTCACCACACCTGCCCACCTCGGGTGGCAGCTCCGTCTGAGACCTGTATCAGCTGGCATGGTGCGGCCCGCCGTGGCTCCCCGTGCCCTGCCTTCCCCACCCACAGATTTGGGGTTTCCTTTGAGGTCTAGACACGGCAACAGCACTAGCACCTTCCTGGCTGGTGCACCGCGGCTCTCGGCAGCCTAGGGCCCGGCAGCCCCTGGCCCCAAAATGATTATTTTCTGTCAGGGTTTTCTCTCATCCCTCCCCGCTCTCCCCCGCTATTGCTTCAGGGGAGTGCAACGAGGCCTCAAGGCCTCGGGGGCGGCAGAGGGCCGGCTCTGCGCCCCTCACCGTAACCTCCTGTCCCGCCGGCCGGTCCCCCCAAGGCCGGCTGGGGGTGTCGGTGTTCCCCTCCCTGTCCCCGACGGCCGGCTCTTACCCGTCCCCCTTCCCGCCTGCGCGACTGGCCGCGGCCCGTGTACGGGCGCTGCCATGGCTACGGCGCTGCCAGGCGACGCGGTCACGCGACACGAGCCGGGCCCCACCCGGAGGGAGAGCGACGCCGCCAGGCGGAGGGGCGTGTCAGAGGGGGCGTGGTTACACAGAAGGGGCGTGGACGGGCGGGAGGGGGCGTGGTTCGGCGTTGCTAAGGGGGCGGTTGCTAGGGGCGCGGGGGAAATGGCGGCCGGGCGGGGGGAAATGGCGGTGGGCGGCGGGGCGAGGCCTGGGCCATCACTCTGTGGCGCCTGCTCTGCCAGCATATCGCACAGCCCCCCACGCTGGTCCCTCAAGCTCCCCTGGAGCCTTTCTCATCATCCTGATAATAATATTAATGAACATTTTGGGCTTGGGCATGGCAGGCTGCCCTTCAGAGCTGTGCAGGCCTCAGCGTGGTGGCCCTGCTCTTGTTGGGTCTCCCTTGGCACTTTGCAGCAATAATATTTCATAATTATCGTTATTTTCACGGGCAAACTCATTTGAATTTTTCTCGTCTATCGCTCTCTCCGCTGCCCTCTCATTGCCAGCAGAGATATGAGCCACTTTGCGTGATTTAATTTACTGTGTACTGGAGTTTTTTAGAGAGGCTTCCACTAGCGGCTCCTGCTTGCAGGCCTGGGCTGTATTGAGTGTTCTTTGCTCCCTGCTCCATGTCCCAGCCGTGGGCTACCTTTCTTGAGAGGCTCTGGAGCAGGGCGTCTGTGTCAGGCAGCCTCTGTGCCCCTGAGGGGGTTCACATCTTGTTTTTCCTTTGCATGTTAGAGTTGGAAGCAAATGGCTTGTCTAGCAGAAGAATTAAGTTTTTTTTTTTATGTTAGTTAAGTGCTTTTTTATATTGGGAAAAGGCATACAGTGAAATCTCAGTAAACGCGTACTGAAGCATACCGCTTCATATGCCTGTTTTTTTTTTTTTATTTTATTATGAAGACAAATGCTTTCAGGAGCTCCATTTTTATTTCCCAGCTCCTTTCATTTCTTTTGGCTGGGCATCATCAGCCAAATAGGTATAATAAAACCATGGAAGAAAGCAAATGTACAATAACCCGTTTTACCTGAGCAGATGTAAAATTGCACTCATTAAAGAAACACATTTAGGAATAAAATGCAGTTCAAAAAAATCTCTTTTAAGAGCTTCCACTAGGGAAAAGGATTGCTTTGACCTTCAAAGATTGACGCAATGTGCAATGTTTATTAATAGTTTTAGCAAGAAAGTATCTATATAGGGGGATGTCTTGCCTTTTATTTGTCTGATTTTAAGAGTGCCCTTACCATTTCCTAACTTTCCTACTGAATAGAGTTGATGAAAAACTCCCCTACTCTGAGGTTAATGACTTGGCCACTAGCTTCTGCTAACGTCCACCAGAAGATTTCTCTGTGCCTCCGATGATGAGAGGAGCACCGTGAATGCTGCAAAACCCTGGGCTTAATCCCATTCACCGCCTTTCCAGAGCGGGGAGGCGGCTGTAAGGCTCTCGGTAGCGCTTCCGTGTATGAGAAACGCTCTCTGAAGCTTAGGGGATTTTCTTGCACTGGGATTCGCTCAAGGTATCAAAGAAAACCAGGACCCCACCGGAAAACGGGGTGCTGTGGGGCCATTTTTAGGATAGCAAAATGATGTGAGCCTAAGGCTGATTGAATCCCGGGGAAGAATTTCACCCTCAGGTCCTGCTCCCATCCCCAAATATCCATTAATCCGCTGGCAGGGTTTTTAACACTTCCCATGCTTCAAGCTGTTGCCGAGACGGACGTGAGTTGCGGTGCTGGATTAAGAATTTGCAGCACTTGTGCCATGTGTAATGGGGCAGAGCAGTGCGAGGCGTGTCACAGCCAGGGCTTATAGTGGTGATGAGCCGTCTGTGCTGTGTCATGGCGTGTTTAATGGCTGTCCGTCACACGCAGGAAACAAAAATGCAGCCTGAAGTCGGAGAACTCGCCATTGAAATTCTGCTGTGAAACGTGTTCCCTGGCATGGGGCTTTCTGAAGCATTCCCTTCCTTCTCCTTGGGAGATGCTGCCTGCCCTTATGGAGGTTTTCAACAATCAAGATTTTCAAGATCTGCTTTCATGTTTTTGCTCACCATTTCTCATGGGTGTAGTTACTCATGCTGAGGGTCTTCCTTTGAACACCACAGCTCAAAACCATCATCAGAAACACAAACCGGTCTCTTTGCTGTGGACATGACATTCAAGGGGCGGAGTTGCTCCATCTAAAGCAAAGATTACTTGAATTTTACCACGCCACCCATTTCTTTTTGTTGACAAGACTCAGCATAGCCAGGCCGTGAGGAATAAAGCTGGCAGAATAATGTGACTCTCAGGTCTTAACACTCAGATTCAGCAAAGCCAGGGCCTGGGAAGGGTTGATGGTGTGAGTTTTTGCTGGCAGTCAGAGCAGGGATTTGGTTTTCCCCTTGCCCAGCAGCCTCTCCTCCAGCCCAAGTGAGCCTGCCAGCAGAGGGAGCGCGGCACATGGGCTCACAAAAATAAGAGCTGCTTGAAAAAAACCCAAACAAACCCAAACAATTAGCAGAATGATTATGGTCTTTAGTAGAATAAACAGAATAGTCAGAAGTCAGAAGCCTTTCCCCGGCAATGAGATCCATCTGCGGGCTGGATGGGGAACAGGCACTGCATCTGGCAGCGATTGTGTTCCTCCAGAGGGGAAGTCCCCATGGCGAGGATGTCCTCCTGTATCGCACAGGGCACTGCCGCTGGCAGGGGTGGACCTCAGTCCCTTTTTCCACCCTCCTAGGTAGATCCACCTCTGTAATTCCCCATCAGAGCACAACAGTTTTAGATAAAACAGAATGGAGCTTCCTCTCCCATGGTGCAAGTGGGGACGATGGGCAGGGTGATGCTCTCAGACCTGCTGTGGTGTCATGCGTGCTCGTGCTCTGGCTGTGCTTCAGTTTTTGGCCAGAAGCTGGGAAGTTTGGGGCTTGCCTGCGAGCAGGGCAGTTCCTGCAGACAGTGGACTGTGCTCAGCATGGGAAGGTGGAAGTTAAACCGACTGTCTTGAAGAGGATGATAAATAAAGGTTAACAGGAACTGAAGGTCTCCCCTGGGACTTTATCATCTGTGGTTGATGCTATGCATGGGCTTTTCCAAAGGGTTGGGCTGGTGATACCCTTGGGAACCTGGCTCGCCTGCAGTGTCCCCCTGGTGTGTGGGCATGGGGGGACTGGCAGGGCTACTCCAGCTCCGGGAACTGAGGACCTTCTCCAGACCATCCTGCTTTCTGCTCAGATGGAAACCACCTGGACCCAGCTGCATCTGGAGAGCATCCCAACAGTGCTCGGCCATGTTAGTAGGCTGCCGGGTGCTGCGGGAGCCCCATGCTGCCCCCGTTAAGTGTAGGGGAAACAGAGCACGTAGGATGTATGGCTGTTTGGCTTGGGGGGCGGCAGCAGCGTGTCCTGCTGAGAGCATTTAGCTCTGGGACGTGCTGCTCTCTGCTGCACTCACTGGGGTGAGAGGCAGCTCAATGATTTCTGCCAGCATCTGGGCCCTCTCCATCAGAGTTAATGCTTGTGCAGTGTCTGGAAACAGGAGAAACTGCACGTCCAGACTCTGATCCCTCACCCAGAAGGAGGGGGAGTTTCGGTGGACTCACTTCAGCACAGCTGTGATGCAGCCAGGATCCAAATCTGGCACCAAACCGCTTTTATAGCAGGTTGATCCTTAGGAGGAGCTCAGTGTTTGCAGGGTATTTCCATGAGAGCTCTGCAGCCCTTAAAATCCGGTGCACTGCTTTCATTGTGGATTAAAAAATGTAGTATCCAGACAAACTTTGGTAGTTTAGTTTTTAACAGGGATTTAAGCATTTTAAATCCTTTCAAAGCTGTAAGTAAGAATTACAATTTAAACTCTTGCAGACAGATGTCATGCGAAAAATATGAAGACTATTTAAAAGGCAGCCTGCCTGCCTGTCTGTCTATCTATCACCTTCTAATCTGTCTGACATGTGCAATCGCCTTTCTCTTTCAAAACACTCCAAGGCCAGGTCTGCACAGGCACGTGCAGAGTGACCTGAGGTTCCCTTCCCCGGGGTCCTGCTCGCTGCCGGCCAGCTGATGCTCAGCCTTGCTGCTGAGGAGCCATAGAATCATAGAATCGTCTAGTTGGAAGGGACCTTTCACATCATCGAGTCCAAACATCAACACTGACAAAAACCACCACTAACCCATGTCCCTCAGCACCATGTCTACCCGTCTTTTAAATACCACCAGGGATGGCAATTCTACCACTTCCCTGGGCAGCCTGTTCCAATGCTTGATAACCCTTTCAGTGTGAAAATTTTTCCTAATATCTAATCTAAACCATGCAGCCTTGCCATGAGGGTAGGGTACCACCCATGAAGCAAACACCTGCAGATTTGGTGGAGGAACTTAGCCATCCAAGGCATTCTTCCCTCTGAAGTGAGTGGGAGAAGGGAGGACATTTAACTTAACCACCGGATAGAGTTTCTTCCCTACTTGTCTGGGGGTGAGCATGACATTTGCAGAAACTCTAGCGCCCTTTGGAAACAAGCAACACAGGATGATATTTCGCTTTTTTAGGTGACCAGATTGTATTTTGCCTTTCCCCCCCTCCCCGCCTCGTTGTAGAGACTTAAATGATGCTCAGCCAAGTACATCTCTTACTTGGTCAAGCCTTTCCAGCTGTCCTTCTCTGGCCGGGGAACGGTTGCCTTGTATGGGAGCCACGGCTTCCATAGAAACCCGCTCACTCCATTGCAGATGTTTTTGAGGGAGGCAGGAGGAATCAGCAGCTCGGGCTGACACACACACATCTAATTCTGGCATTACAGAGGAGGTCAAAGGGGATGAAAAGCACGGGAATGGCACATCTGACTTCTGAGGCTGGATTTAAATGGGTGAAAAAAATACGGTCCGATTGCTTGCCTGAAAAAGTTTGGGAAAAGGGTTTTTAAGTTTTTTTTTTTTTGTAGATAAATGAACTGAGACTAATTCTGTCTGGAGAAAACCATCTTGGGGCTGACTGCTGAAAAGCCCTTTGTGTCAATGGTGGTTTGAAAGAGAACCTGAGTTTATTTGGTGAATTTAATGAAGGGCTGAGGGGTCTGAGCAAGAAAGTTCATTGCAGAAATTCCCAAGGCTCCGTCATCGTGAGCTGCCGTGGCCAAAGGAGCATTTCCAGTAACTGGTCTGGTGTCTTTTTGCAACAAGAGATGAAAGTGCCCTTTGCCTTTAGCTTATGAAAAAGATTTGATTGTGGTGCCTGAGTAACGTTTCACAGGAGTAGGTAGCTGTATAACATGGCAGAGTGGGGCTTAGGACCAGCTTCTAGATGCAAAATGCAGATGAGTTCAAATTAGAACTAAGGCAAACGTTTTGAATAGCAAGAGATTTAACCACTGGAGCACTCTGCCAAGGGGAGTGGGGAGTTTCTTTACCTCATGATAATTCTCAGTTAAGGCTGACTGCCTTTCTGGAGGTGCTTTTATCCATCGCAAGTTCCTGGGCTTGGCACAAAAATAACTCGGAAGGGGGAACTTGCTGAGAAAATGTAGCAGTTTCTTTTGGCCTTAAGGACTTGAAAGGTTGGAAAGGGCAAGATAAGCTGTAAACTTGCCGTGTGTTACTGAGATTATCGAGAAAATGATTGTTACTGTCCAGGCATTGCTACTGACTCCCTGCCATGCTTTTTTGCTGACTGCGGTCCGTGCCGTAGTCGCTGCAGCCCATCCTCAGGGCGTCGGGAGGGTTAATCGGCATTTGCAGCGCGCTCCGGGTGAATGCTTTGGTGAGGAGGGAGGGCATCATTTATTACTGCAGAGATTGGAAACTCCCTGATGTGATTATAACGTGTAGTGATGGAGGCTATTTTTATTGTATGTTGTGAATATTTCCTTGTATGGAATCACAAGGAGCTTGCTTGTGACTTGTAGCTCTGTTGAAAGCTCTAGCGACGAAGTTCCCGAAGTCTTTGGTGCATTCCCAAGCCAGTGCTGTATGCAGCAGTGTTAATTAGCCTTGGGGGGGCAATGCGTAATAGCAAGGAGATAACAAGTAACTGAAAATGCAGGAATTCCTGCAAGGCCTCTGGCCTCTGCTCTTTGCAAGGGGAGAGGACAGAGTATCACAACCTCCTGTGCGTCTCAGTACCTGGCGTCTTGCGCCTGGAGCGAGTAATCCCCATCCAAGTGGGAGGAAACTCTTATTTCTTGTTAGCGATCCAGACTGCTGCTCGGCACATCCCCTCACCATTGGAGCTGCAGATATGTAGCTGTTAACGAGTTGAAATGGCATTAAAGGGGAAGTCAACCTTTTGCACAGTTTCCTCTTGGAAAGTGAGTGTTACTTCTAATTATAGCGATTGCAGTTTTTCAAATGCTCTCCCAGGGACCAGAATGCCAGGGGTGGGGAGGGACGGCTGGAAATGCAGACGTATTCCTCCTCTCCATTGATTCATGTTATTTATCTGAAATGGGAGCAGAGAGAAAGAGTCTCCTACGATACCAACTTGGCCGTTCTCCCCACGCTAGCCCCGGCGTTGGGCACAACTGTGTCCCTGATATGTATCGGCCTTGATTGCAGAAACGTCTCTCCCAAGTTGTGGTTGCTTTTCAGAGAAGCTCAAACGGTCTCTTTTTCTCCTCTTAATCCAGCACTCGATGCTCTGGCTTCCTTTTGAGGTGATGGGTTAGAACTGCCTTACCAGCGATTTTGTCCCAAGGCCAGACCCTCCTGCAGAAGAGCCATCATCCATGGACGAGTTGAGCCTGCCACCTTCTGGCCAGACTCTCTAAGACTAACCACACCTTGGGGCACAAAGCCTGGGGGCAGAATGCTTGGGTACAATACCCAGGGCACCATGTGCTCCTTTCTTCCAATCCTTGCTTGGAGGGGAGGAAGAGATGGCTCTTCCAGGTCCAGAAGATCAGGGAGGACATGCTGGAGGAGGAGGCCAAAAGGTCTTGGTCCCTCCATCAGCTCTGCTCCATATGGGGTTTCTGTTCCCAGCCAAGTGGCGATGGAGCTGCTGTGTCACTTCACAGTTGCCTGTTTCAGCATTGCTCTGAGGTCCCTCTTGCCCCCTCACCCTGACCCCGTGGTTGGAGCCACTGGTCACGTCACTCTCCTGGTATTCGTCCTTGTGGCTCCCTTGCAGGGTGCGAGCATGGGGTTCCTCCTGTTTTGCAGAGGGAAGACTGAAGCTCAGCTCTGTCTGCTTTGAAGTGCTTGAGTTTGGTGTCTACTTGTTTGGGGACCAGATTTCCCATGTGGCCAATGGAGAGGAGATGGACATCTTCTGAAGAGGGCCCAAATCATGCTCCAGAGGTGAGGCAGGATCATGGCTGTGGTCTGGCTCTGAGTCTTGCCTGGAACGTGCCCTGGGTTTGGCCACTTGTTGTACCCCTTGGTGGCTAACGGCTGGGCTGTTGTTGGAAGCTCTTTTGCCATAGGATTTCACGGAGCCGTGTCCCTCCTTCTGCGCTGTATCTCTGGCTAATCTCGTTGCAGCTACAATCAAATACCATCTCTATGGTGATGACTCAGAGGCATGCATCCCTACTCTGGGCTGTCCTCTCCCTGTCCAAATTCATATCTTAGAGGAACTCTCTGACATCTTGTGAATGTCTCACCACCCGCTCAAGCACAACATGGCAAAATCAGAGCTTTTAACCTCTCCTTCTCAGCTCAGTGTTCCCCTGTGCTCAGCAGTGCGAGGACGCTGCTCCTCTGCCAGAATCTGAGCACTGTCTTCATCTTCAGCCTCCTCCTGTGAAGGGCTTGCGTAACCTTGCTAAGCCTTTCCTAAAGCTAAAACTCCCACATGCACTTTCATCACATCCCCCTCCACTTGCTACAATATCCCTTTTTTGCTCTCAGTGGACTCGCTGTGGGCCGCTTGGATGCTGCTTCAGGCATTGCTTTCCCACCTCTCCTGCTTCTCCTGCCTCACCCCTCTGGGCTGCCCTCATGTCGGCAGCCACCTGCTGCCTCCCCTCGCTTCATAGGATCGTAGAACCATGGAATGATTTGGGTTGGAAGGGACCTTAAAGATCACCTAGTTCCAACCCCCTGCCCTGGTCCCACTAGACCAGGCTGCTCAAAGGCCTTGAACACCTCCAGGGATGGGGCAGCCACAGCTTCTCGGGGCAACCTGGGCCAGGGGCTCACTACCCTCAGAGTGAAGAATTTCTCACTAATATCTAGTCTAAATCTCCCCTCTTTCAGTTTAAAACCATTCCCCCTCATCCTATGGCTCCCCTCCCTGATCCAGAGTCCCTCCCCAGCTTTCCTGGAGCCCCTTTAGGGACTGGAAGGGGCTCTAAGGTCTCCCTGGAGCCTTCACTTCTCCAGGCTGAACCCCCCCAACTCTCTCAGCCTGTCCTCACAGCAGAGGGGCTCCAGCCCTCTGATCATCTCCGTGGCCTCCTCTGGCCCCGCTCCAACAGGTCCATGTTCTTCTGCTGTTGGTGGCCCCAGAGCTGGAGGCAGCACTGCAGGGGTTCTCCCCAGAGCAGAGCAGAGGGGCAGAATCCCCCCCCTCACCCTGCTGCCCACGCTGCTGGGGATGCAGCCCAGGGTGCGATTGGCTTTCTGGGCTGCCAGCGTACATTGCCGGCTCATGTTGAGCTTCTCCAACACCCCCAAGTCCTTCTCCTCAGGGCTGCTCTCCATCCATTCTCTGCGCAGCCTGTATTTGTGTTGGGATTGCCCTGACCCATGTGCAGGACCTTGCACTTGGCCTTGTAGAACTTCATGAATTCAACATGAACTTCCCACCAGGGACCATTGCCGGTGCTGGCTGTGGGGCTGCAGCCCTGCTCAGCCCTTTTGTCTTGGTACCACTCAGGTGTATCCTGATAGTTGCTCATTTTATTTCTTAATTGTAAGCTGTTGGGGCCAGAGGCAACAGCTTTCTTTGTTCCTCTTCTCACCATCTGTAGACAAACAGGCTGCTGGTATTTGGGCCTAGGTCCTATTAAATAGCAAAAATGGGAAAACATCTTGCTTGTGAGCAGGGAGGAGGATGGTGGCTGGACAGGACAAAGTACTTCCCTAGAGTCTTGGCTGGGATTTGGCTCGAAGGCTGCCCGGCTGTGCCCGGTGATACCTGGTCGGCAGGCTGAGAGACACGGGGCTGTCACGGGCTGCTGGCAGCAGTGTGCCATATCCCTGCCAGCCCGCCATGCTGCCCCGGCCTGGGGGATACCAGCAAATGGATGGGATTCAGCAAATGGATGGGATTTCAAGTGCAAATAAACATCCCTGGCTCTAAGCACAGAGGATGCGGCTTTTTCTTACAGCTGCAGGAGTGCACCTACCCCAGAGGCTAAACAAGGCACTAAATTGGGGCTGGTACGGGAGACTGCTTCAGGGGAGTGAGCCGGGGGTAGAGCCTTCGCCTGTTAACTGAGCAAGGCTGGGATGACAGCTTCTGCCCCAGGGTCCGTGCTGTTACCAGGGGCTTGCTGCACTGATGGGGGTTGATGAAGTGATGGAGGGGCCCGGAGCTGGCTGAGCTCCCGCGTCTGGTCCCCAGGGTGGGTGGTGAGGAGGTTGTTTCTACCAATGTGACACATGATGCAGAACGGCTCTGGACCAGCCTCAAGGCAGCTTGTTGCAAAGGGGACACTGCAGAATCAGGGCAGAGCTGCTGTGGTGTCCCAGAAAGGTGTTGGCAGAGCCTGTCTTTGCAGTTTCCCTGCCAGCTGAATATTCATTTAAGCAATAGCAGAAAGCCCTGATGGGCCTGCTGAGATCTGCAGTGCCTCTGTTTGAAAGCAAAGGCTGTTCTCTTTCCATTAATTTATTGATGCTGGGCTCCAGCCTCCTCTCTGCTCACACAGAAGAATGAAAGCGGTTCCTTGTTCTCTTCTGGCAGGAGTGAGGCAGGTGTGTGTCAACCGGAGTTTTATGTTGAGATGTGAAGAGCTCATTTCTAAAGCAGCTCATCCCCGGCTCCGCCGTGCCAGTGCTGATGTGCATCCCTGTGTGCCGACGTTCGCGGCAGCTCTCCGAGCCCCGAGGCCGTACCGAGCTCATTGCAGCTCTCGCAAGAGCTTCCCAGATGAGCAATCCAGACAAAGGATGGTTTTAATGTGGCTGCAGAAGAGGCACGTCTACACCTCTTGCTGTGATCCTTTCTGTTTTCTCCTGGGGAAAGGTTCAGTTCAGGAAGGTCTTATTGATTTCTCTGAGATTTAAGGGTGGAAACAGTAACACAACCTTACTGCTGCCTTGCTGCACTCTTTCTCCATTCCTCCCATGCTCCCAGCTGGGATTTCCCCACTTTTGCTCTGTCTTCAGTGGGTTTCAGCTATGGCACTGTGAAAGCAGCATCAGGTGTTTGTTTTTCCTGGGAATTTGTCCTATGTCCATGGCCTCCCTGGGGTTAAAAATAGCTGCTGGGCCCCGGGCAATTTGCTTTGTGGCATATAACACAGCACAGCTGCTGGGGGACACGAATTGGTGAAACAATCCCGATTTCAGAGAACTTGACTCTGGACCATGTGGTGCCACACCAGAAGTCAATAAAAATGCTGGATGGGAAATCCTCGTACGTTCCCAAATCCCCGTTAACATTCCTGCAGCACCATCCTGGAGGGATGCTGCACATCTGCCCATCTCTGGCCGGGGAAGGGTAGGTACCATGGTGTGGCCAGGTGCCGGCATGCTCCTCAGGTCAGCTCTGCCTGCCCAGAGCCACCCACACCTGAGGTGACCTGGCTGATCAGTGCCAGGCCAACTCAAAGAATCATAGAATCATAGAATGTGTTGGGTTGGAAGGGACCTTTAAAGGCCATCTAGTCCAACCCCCCTGCAGTAAGCAAGGACACCTTTCACTAGATCAGGTTTCTCAGAGCCTCATCAAGCCTGGCCTTGAATATCTCCAGGGATGGGGCCTCCCCCCACCTCTCTGGGCAACCTGTTCCAGTGTTTCACCACCCTCATTGTAAAGCACTTCTTCCTAATGTCTGATCTAAACCTACCCTGCTCTAGTTTAGAACCATTGCCCCTCATCCTATCGGTACATGCCCTTGCAAACAGCCCCTCCCAAAGAAGCCCAAGACAGTCTGGATGGGGCTTTCTTGGCTATCTGATGGTCTGCGCTTGAAGCATCTTTAGTGATTACCTGAATCAATAAAGTCTTCTGATTGTCTCTTGGCACATTTACCTCTTCTTTACTAAAGAGGCCTCGAAATACCCCTTTACCTTCTTAGGTAAAGGAGAAATAGGCTCATGGGCTCTCATTTCTGTGCCCACCTGTCAAAGCTCTTCTCTTTCCTGAGAAAACAGTAGGGAAGTTTCTGCTAATGTTCTCCAACTTCCTAATGCACAAATTGCTGCAGGATATTACTTAGCATTAGCACCTCATTCACAGATGTGAGCACTCAGTAAGAAATATTCATCAGTCACAAAAGCCAGTTCTGCTGCTCGGGGTACTAGAGTGAGTCAAAGATGACCTGGCTCTTCTGACACATAACACGTATAATAATGATAAAAAAAGCAAGGTTCCTTGTTAAGCATTACATCTTCCAGGAAAGTGCACTGCAGTCTGCAGGCTGTGGCTTTCTCATGCTTTATGCGAAGGCAAAGCAACACGAGGGAAGAAACCAGCTTGCTCCAGAATGGCTCCCGCTGGTCCCTGTGCTCTGCCCCCTTGCAGGGCAATTTATGGTGGCCAGAGCCTGTTCATACAGAAGGACAGGGCTGCATGTGGAGAGCTTCTCCTTGTCTTGGTGTTGTTGGGCTCTTGAGCAAACAAAGAAGATCTTTCAAAGCCAAGAACCACATTGGGCATGAACGAGGGCTGGGATACAGCTTGGCCAGAGATGCCGTGTGCAGGAAGGATGGCAAATGCTGCCCGGCGATGGGGAGGTGAGCGGGGTCCATCCATCCCCCAACGCCATGGACAGTGCGGGCTCACACAGCTTGGAGAAGAAACCAGACCTAGGAGGAGGTCAGAGCCATCAGGAAGGTGCTGGCAGGAGGGTCTGGAGGTGCTCAGCACGGGAAACCAGCTCTGCTGTGCTGGGGGACCCAGCGCTCAGCCCTTGTTGAGTTTGCCCTGCCAAAAAACGAAGGTCTTGCTGTTTCCACTGAAATGAATCCTTATGGGAATCCGCTCTCTGATGCAACGCTCTGCAGGAGATTTCTTTTCCCCATCACTCTGCTTATTTCAGCTCAAAAAATAAACAGCGGCGAAAAAGCAATAGGCGGTAAAAATATCTAGGAGCTGCTGGAAGAGTTAAGAGTTTGCCATCTGTCCATGGGGAATGCGCCACGCTGGGTAACGCAGAATGCTGAGTCAGCTGCCATACTTCAGCGATGAGAGCGGAGGGAAAGACTAAACAGTGCTGCCTCGTATTTTGGCTTGGAATTACATTAGAAATAACAAACATCTGAGCTTTAATTCTCAACTGACAATATCTCTAAATGGAAGGGAATGTACGGGATGGGAACCAGCAGCGGATGGCCAAAAGGAGTAAGCAGCTACTGCTGCGAGTAGAGAGAGAGTGGAGGGGGGGCACAGCCGGAGAGGGCAGGGGAGGGGCCTGGGGATGTCTCAGCTTATGGGATGGGGACCAAAGGAGCCTGCCGGAATGTGTGTCCCCCTAAGGACGGTGCGGGTTGCGAGGTGGAGGAGGAAGAGGACTGTTGTGTTGCTTCACTGCTCTGTATCTGGGGATTATCTGAATTCTGGGCTCAAGCTTGAATTAGGGTCCAAAAAGTGCTTCATGTCCAAAGTGCTTGGCCTGAGGTGCACAATCCAGCGAGCTCTGCTGGCATCAGTCCTCTGCCCGCAGCAGCAGAGGGCTGGAGTCCTGGGGACTGCGGACAAACCCTTGTGAAGCTGCGACAGTCTCCTGGGTTTGCACTGCAGCTCCAGGACTGGTCTTGGGCTGCTTTGCTTTGGTGTCACTTTGCTTGCCACCATACCATCTCTCCCCCACCTTTGCCAACCCAACACAGATCCCCTTTGTGATGAGGTCTGCATTTGAGAGATGTTTTTGAACTCCTCATCTTGGGAACAGCAGAGTAGAGATGAGTGAAGAGCAGGTTTCCCTGTTCAGTGGCTGAACTAAAAATATTCAGGGGAAAAATGCATTTGAGGTTGAGCTGAGATCTAAAATATTTGCTGTATTTTGGGCTTTTCAGAGAAAACGGATAACATTTCGCTGTAATTCACAGCAGCTCCCAGCTTCCCAAAGGAAGTGTCTTGTTCCGCTTGGAGGGTGATGTTGTCCTTTTTTCTCCCTCTTTGTGTTGAACGGACACATCTTTTTTAATTGGGAAAGATCATTTCAGTATAAATGTGTTTCAGTGCCGTGTTTGACCATTTCCAGGTTAATTTTCAGGTTAATTTTAATGCTACTGGGGCTGAACCTTCCATCACAGGTCAGGAGAGGGTGGTGCTGCCCATGTGGTCCTGCGAGACATAGGGTCCCTCCCATCCCGAGTGCCATGTGCAAAGGATAAAGTGCTAGAAATGTCACCTTTTTTGTTCCCATTGCTTCCGCAACCTGTGTGTGCTGGTTGAGGCAGCTCTGTTTTGCCCTGGCAGCAAAATGCCTCGTGTCTCAGCTAGGGCAAGCTGGAGGTGTGTGGTGAAGGGGCTGATGCTTGGGGACTAAACATAAAAGGTGCCACTTTCCCAGTTGCTTTCCCTGTGCTCTTTTCTCCTTTCCAATTTGCTTTTTTTCCCATCTCGGTCATTATTTTGCCATTTCTGTAGGGCTAGAGACTTCAATATTTTCTTTTAAGGCTCTAGAAGAGTCCTCTTTTGCTTGGAGGGCTGGATGAAGACGTGTGGCTCAGGTAGCATTCATGGGACAGTGTTGTTGCATGTTCTTAGTGCCTTCTGCTCCCCAGCTTCTGCATGCCATACTGGGGCCACCCTTTGCAAAGCACATGGTGCTTGGGACAGTCCCAGCCTCTGGAGATCAGTGGCATTGAGCTGGATGACGCCGAGATGGCTGGTGCGGAGCCAGGTTTCCAGTGCCTCCTTGCACGTTTCTGCCTGGTGTGTGGCCTCTTGGATGACAAGAGGATTTTACCATTTTTGAAGGCAAGTTGGAGGCTCTGGGAGCATCTGTGCTGGCTGGGGGTGTCAGCCCAGCCTCTCTGCAGTGCTTCTGGGAGTCTGCAGGAGGCAACGTGTTCCCCTTGTATAAGCCTGGAGTCAACTGCTATGGCTCAGCCTTGGCTCTCCTCTGGAAGGATGGAAATGTGAGGAGCATGCAATGGGAAAGGCTCCCTTTGGGTGTGCCGAAGAATCATAGAATAGCATCATAGAATCATTCAGGTTGTAAAAGACCCTTGGGATCATTGAGTCCAACCATCAACCCTACTCTACAAAGTTCTCCCCTACACCATCTCTCCTAACACCACATCTAAACGACTCTTAAACACATTCAGGGATGGTGACTCCACCACCTCCCTGGGCAGCCTGTTCCAGCGTCTGACCACTCTTTCTGGGAAGAATTTTTCCCTAATGTCCAGTCTAAACCTACCCTGTTGCAGCTTGAAGCCATTCCCTCTTGTTCT
>VWZL01005400.1:940898-1003768 GCA_013396915.1 Stercorarius parasiticus | reverse complement strand
TGAAGCTCATACCGTTAGCGTTGGCCCATCGATCCAGTCTATCCAAGTCTCTCTGTAGAGCCTCCCTGTCCTCATGCAGATCAACACTCCCGCTTAACTTGGGGTCATCTGCAAACTTACTGATGATACACTCTATGTCCTTACCAAGATCATCAATAAAGACGTTAAACAGAAACGGTCCCAACACTGAGCCCTGAGGAACACCACTTGTGACCCGCCGCCAGCTGGATTTAACTCCATTGACCACCACTCTTTGGGACCGTCCAGCCAGCCAGTGCTTGATCCAGCAGATCGTATGCTCATCCAGGCCATGAGCAGCCAGTTTTTCCATGAGAGTTCTATGAAGCCACATGAGCCAGCTGAACACCTCCAGGAGCTGGGGGCTGCTGGCCTGCAAGGCTGGGCGACCTTGTGCCTGTCACCAGCCCCATGGCTGACTGGTGTGGGAGCGCTGCTCTGCCTCGCAGCCCAGGAGGAGCAGCTGCCCATGGCCGCAGGAGCTGACAGCCTCTCTGTTGCTTTTTCTTCTAGGGGCTGTCCCTCTGAAAGCTATTTATTGCTCTTCTCCATCTCCCTCTTGTCTGGAGGGTTCATCCTTCATCCCTTGCAGACCATCCCTGGTCCTGCTTTGAACCAGCTGGATCAGAGAGGCACTGCGGGGAACCCCCAGCAGTTTGATGTGTGAGACCAGAGAAGGCAGCATCAGATTTCCATGTGAGATCTGATTTCCCAGGGAGGGAAGAAGAGAGAAGCTCTGCAGGTGTTTTTTGGCTTCAGGATGGGTAAAACCACAGATCCAGGCACTCGGTGTGCTCAGGATGGGCACACCTGGGTCCCAGCGGTGTGCTGGGCAGTGTGACCTGCAACTCCGACAGCAATAAATGCGGAGGCAGAGCAGGCTCACCTCCATCTCCTCCTCCTTCCTGACTGTAATTTCCTGCAGTGAAGCAAACGATTGCTTTGGTGGAAATAAATGCATAGCAGACACATCTCTAATCTGAAACCTGATTTATCCTTGGAAGCACTGAGAATGGGTCCTTGGGACATCTGTCTTGTCATGGGGATGCATGAATAGACCCATTCAGACACAAACACAGGCCAGGTATTGCTTCCTAAATATGGCTCCGTTCACCAAGAGATGGATTCCTAATGAAATGAGCTCGATGAGGCAGGCAGTAGAGCACACGGGAGATAATAGCCTGAGTGAAAGAACTAGCCATGTATAGGAATTTTAATTAAACCTGACAAAGCCTGAGAGGAAAAGGGAAGAGATTGAGGCCAGCTGGCATAAAGATGCTGAACGAGCTGAGTTTGGTGAATACTGTTGACCCATTGCATTTTAGGAGGACTTGCACGTCTCTGGGTGCATGGGCCAGGGGGACGGATCCTTCCACTTTGCTGGGTCAAGAGAGATGCCAAAGTGAGCTGTAATCATCCTGTGCTTTGCACAAAGTCATTAGACGTTCCTTGGAAGTAAATTAGCACCAGGAAGCTCTGCCCCGGGAGGGGCAGGGTGTGAAGGGAAATGCTGGCGGGAGGATGGTTCGTGCTGCTACAGGGTTTTGTGCCACCTCCTTGTGGTGCGGATGGGGTTGATCCACCCGCTGCAGCCTCCAATTGCTACGGTGCTGCCAGGCAGGTTTTGGGACCCTCTGCCCTTTGCTGTGTGCCCAGTTTATACTCCGGGGGGAATGCAGGGCCATGGGAGCAGTCCTGGCACCCGGAGCCTTAACGCTGCACAGGGCTTTGATAAGATTGGCGTTAAAACAAGAAAAGCTGCTGTCTTTGCACCAGACCTCCCAGGGACATGCAGACCTTTATGAGCCAGAGCTCAGAGACCAGTTCTACCGTCAGGGCGGGCAGCTAACCCAGGCCAGCAGCTGGCTGCAGCGTCAGCGAGCTGGGAATAACCCAAGGAAGGGCTGTCCGAGCTCCCGGCCCATGCACAGCGCCTGGCCGCCTTTGCTGGGCTCTCTGGGGCATTTGACACACGAGCCGAGCCAGCTTGAACTCCCCTTTGGGCTATTAATGCAAACTGACAAGGCATCGGTGATACGTTTTTGTTTAGCTAAAAAAGCCTTCAGAGCAATGCTGAATAAGTATTAAAAGGCCATTTAATTTTTTTTTTTTTCTTCTTTTGCAAACACAAGGCAAATTCAAACCAGCTGGCAGGGCCGGTGGTTTAGAGCCAATTGCAGCAGCCCCTGGGATTTCCCTTGCATGCTGGGTCTGCCTGGGGGTGGGAGACTGGGATGAACCAGGTAATTTGGGCTGTGTCCTGGTGGTGTTGCCAGCGGGGGCGGCTGGTGGGAGGCTCTGCTTTCCCCTGCCCTGCACTGAAGCCCTCCACCATGTGCAGCGAGCATCGTGTTAAGTGTTTTACCTGCCCGGGGTGAGGGTGGGTCCCTGCCCAAATAGGAGAGCTGGGGGAACAGAGCTGAAGAAGGCAGGAAAGATGCTGGAAAGATGCACAGATCCTGCTAGCAGCCAGATACATCCCCAAGCGTCTCTTGCCTTGCCTGGATGCGCAGCATCTTTGTTTGGCTCTGCTGTTCCCCTGCCCCGCCAGACCCAAACCTTCCATCTCTCTCCCTTGCCCTAAGGAAAAGTGCTTTGATATCCTGGCCCGGGGACCAGCTGGTTTTTCCCAGCCCCGTGTGTGTGGCTTTGTGGCCCCTTTCCTGGCTGTTTAAGCCAGCTGTGAGGACACTTTGGGCATTGCTCCCACATCCTGCCCTGGCCGACAGAGCCGGGAGCCCAGCCTGCCCCAGCCCTGCCGTGCCCTGGATCCGGCCGCCTGGTACTTAGCCTGGTTTCATTGCACCTCTCGATGCTCCCCGTCCAGCAACTCACGGTGAGATGTGTCTCACTGGTCCTGAAATACATTTTTTCCCTAAGTGCAGAGTAATTGCTTCTTTCTTGCAGCCATTGTACTACGCAAAATAATAAAACTCCATTAATTAGGCACAAAATGAGAGCTGGAAAGAGGATGCACGTTGAACAATGGCAATATCCCATGTAGGATGCCATGTTTTGCTGCCGCTAGCACTGCCCGCAGGAGGGGTGGAGGCTCAGCTTTTTCTGCAAACCACCCGTGGGGGTCTCCTGGTGTCCCCCAGCCCTCCCCGTCCCTCTGCCTGGCGCTGAGCTGTGTGCGCAGAGGAGGGCATGTCCCCGGCGCGTGTGCCAGAGCCCATCTTCACATGCCTGGAGCACTCTTGAAATAATCGTGCCCAAACATTTCGACTATAAGCCCTTTGCTCTCCCCTCCCTGCTAGCATCCCAGCTCTGTGGTATCCCTGGAAAATGCTGGCTGTCACTGTGGGACAGGCTCTCCTGCCTGCTTCGCCAGGCGCCGGTTGGTTCAAATTAACTTTGCAAGCAATGCTCCGTCTCATTTTCTTCTGAATCCAACAACCTCCAGGCTGCTCAGCGCCTGTGTGGCCTGTCCCCCTCTGCGCCTTTGGGACAGATAATAATGAAAATCATTCTGGGTTGAAAATCACAGCCTGGGAGACCGGGTTTCTCCTCTTCTCACCAGGAACCCAGTTGGAAAGCCCAGGCGGCTGAGCGGAGGAAACTGGTTTTGGGGACCAGGCGGGGATGGGGAGTAGGGATGGGTACGGGGCTTCGGGAAGCGTGGCTGGGACAGGGAGATCCTCTGCAAAGCCGTGCAAGGCCTGAGCTTTTCTTTTCTGCAACCCATGAGCGTGGGATAGATATGTCAGCTGGAGAGGCCAGGGTGCAAGTAAAGGCTTGAGGTCCCCTTTGCACCAGAGCAGGCTGCCACCTTCAGAAATTATTTAGCAAACTTTCTGCCTAGGACGAACAGGGGCTGGAGGGTCCCAGTGCATCTCAGGTAGCTGCAGGGATTTTAGGGAGAGCTGGGACATTCCTGGGAAGCGTTAATCATTGAGTGCCACACACGCTGCTTGATGGTCTTGCAACGCACGGGTACCAGCCTGCTAATTACCTGTCCCTACGTCCCCACATCCCAGCCCTCGCTTGCACCAGTGTGGCTGTGAGAGCAGGTTCACTAAGGAGAAGGATTTCTTGGCTGGAAAACCAGCAAAAATCCTCAGTCTGCAGGGACATGGTCGCCCCTCGGGAGGGCAGCGGAGGCTCCTGCGGTCCATTTGGGCAGCTCAGTCATGAGCATCCCTTCCTCTGCAGTGCTGTAGGCATGGGTGGACACAGGACTGTAATTAAATTTCCCATTGTTTTGCACACACTGTGAAATTAATGCTTCTGAAAATGAGGGCTAGTTTCGCTAGAGAAGAGCTGACTCTCAGCCTGGCAGAGCCTGGCCTGCTTTCCTTGGTTTGGCAGAGGCAGCAAGATGGGGTTAGCAGAGCTGAAACGCTCCGTGCTTTGGTTTAGTGAGGACCAGCTGAACGGGCTGTGCCATCTCCAAGCTACATGCCCGGCATCCAAGCAATCCTGTTGGTGCACAGGCTCACCGTGGGACACGTCCCTCTGCCTTGCCGGGCTCTGCAGCCTCCCGAGGAGGAGGAGAGCATCAGTTGGGATCACAGCAGTTCTCTTGGCTAATGCAGAGAGAGGAGATATCCGCAAGCTAGAGCAGATCTGCGAAGTGCTTTGGCAGTGCCCAGCGTATCCGATGAATTCAACCCCCTCCGGGCATCTGGCTGCCTTTCCCAGGGGAGAGGCTGCAACTGCGCTTCAAGCAGAGGGAGGAAGGAAGGCAGGAGGGTGGAAAGGATGCTGCTCGCTCCAAAGCTGGCTCCGGAGCTGGCTGGGTGGATTTCTTTCTGAAATGTTGGCACAAGTTGCAGGGGAAATCACTCAGAGAGGAGAGGCTGGCTTATTTCTAGATTTCTCCTGGGTTTAGGTAGCTCCCGTTTATTGGCAGCCACTCAGGAGAGTGTGTTCATAACAACTCCACTCTGCAAAGAGCGGAGTGTGGAGAATTAACCAGTGTGTGTCCTCCGCGATGGCTCTCGAGGGGGAGAAATCCACTGTCAAGCACAGCCCAAAGCTCGGAGGAGCAGAATGATTTCACTCCTGCATTTTCATCTCCTTTCTATCAGCGACGGAGTGGAAGCACCCACGATGAACTTGTCAGTGATGAGCTTCGGGAACAATTATTTCTGCACGCTTTNAAAGAAAAAAGAAAAAAGTAAAAGCTTCTCTTTCAATTTGCTGGGTCAGCGCTTTGGCTGCTGTTGGTTATTTCAATTTATGCTTTTCTCCTCGTTAAACCCTGCCCTCTGCGGAAATGTGTGAGCTCAGGAACTTTGACACACTCGGTCCCTGCCAGGGCCCTGCCACCAAGTCTCCTTGTGATTGATTGCTGTGCAAAAGGGTCTGCAGATGCTGTGGTTACATGTAACGACAGGGAGCTGGTTTCCGCGGGCCGGGAAGATGCTATCTGCCTGGCATTTGCCTTGGATAAAGCCCCCCGCAGCCAAGGCCTCCCCTTCAAGTTGCACAACCAGCTGAGGCCACCCACCCCAGATTTGGCTGTTTCTTTGCATAAGCACTAAATGGAAGCAAACATTTTAGCGAGCCCCTTTGGATGCGCCGCTCGGATTAAAACTGGGCAGGAAAGCCAAAATGCACGTTGGCTGCCCCCATGCAGGGAGAGGGGTTTGGTCAGACCTCCCTGGCTCCGCAGCGCCTGAATTGATGGAGCCATTGAAAAAACCTGAGCCGCAGAAAAGGGGAGCTCTGGCCCCTCGACAAGGGGAGCTCTGGATGAACCAAGATGTGAAGTGGCATGGTTAAAGCCTTGGGATGTCCCCCACTGGACCCTGGTCGCTTGCTGGGCTGAACTGGGTGGACTTTGCCACTCTAGACCTGACCTCTGCGGGGCTGTATCCGTCAGCATCTGCCTCCTCCATTCTTAACTCTCTTCTTCTTCGTGGGATGTGGTCGAGATACAGATTTCCAGTCTGGGGCCTTGTATTTATGTGCAGATTGTCTGGGCAGGAGCTTCCCAGAAGGTTTTTCCCCAATATGCCCCCTCCTAAACACGCAAATACTTGAAAAAACTGTTGCTACTTCATAGTGTAAATCAACCCTGCTCAAATGTGCTGTGAAATCAGGTCGATCAAGTCTTCCCTGCTGTAAATGACCGGTGTCTGCCGCAAGATACTTTCTTTTTCAATTTGCAGTACCTGGACAAAACAATCTTCCGGGATTTGGTGAGGTACGCTGCCCATCCATCAGCTGCTGTCGCCCTACGCGGAGTCAAGCTTTATCCCAGGGAATCAATCCTACCTAATGTATAAATATTAGATCTGGAGTCTCAGCTGTAGAGGAGAAAGCGGAGCTGTCAGATAAGCTGCAATTAGTGCATTTATCTACTTTATTTTCCTGTCGTTTCCCTAACTCCTTTTGCCTGCCTGCTCTTAATGCACGTTATTAAACCAGCACTAAATATTGATTAAAGAAGCAGAAATCCCAGGTGTTTGTTATCTAACGCTGCTGTGAGATGCGGTCTTCAACTGCCTTGTGGAAATCTGAGTTTTTTGGGGTTTCCCCCCACTTCTAGGTACATTAATGCCAGAGAAATGTCTTTTTAACAGGGGATTAGTGGGTTGCCCTTCTATTTTGTCTTCTGATTTGCTTGGCTTCACCGGAGGGATGATGGGTCGTGTCTTTGCAGTCAGCTCTGCTCTCTCGGAGAAACGTTTACCCCCCTTCGCCGAGGGCTCCAGAACCTCTTTGAGCAAAACGCTGCAAAAGAGATAGATATATTCTTATTAGTCTTGCAAGAGAAACCACAGCAATCAATCCCAGCACTAGACTAACTCCTTCCCTTTGTAGTTTGGATGTTTAGAAGTAATTTGGGGAGTAATCACTGCGAATGGCAGCGTGGAAGTAAATGCCTGCAATAAAACATTGCGGGGGTGACTGTTATTCTCATGGTATTTCCAACAAACACTACTGAAATATGTTTTCTTCCCTAAAAATGGCAACAGAATTTTAATGCTCTTAGCGCTGACATGGAAATGGAGTGAAAATTAGCCCGCTTGGTTCTGAGATGATTATTGTTTATTATTGCAAGGGTGAGGTGAGTTCCCCCCTTCCTACTGCCCTGCTTATCCAGGAGTATGGCATTATTCTCTGCTTCATGATCTGCTCATGTTTTATTTCATGTTACGAAGCCCCTTTCCATTAAACCAATATAAATAATCACTATATTCTTTTGGAGAGTAAACACGAACCTTGCAAGCTGGCAATAGCATTACAGGAAAAAGCTGCTGGCCTGCTCCCAATGGCCTATCCTCCTTTTTTTCCAGATGGGTTCATCTCTTATTCTTTGTGAATAATTTATCCAGGCGTGCCTGGAAATGTTCTTTAAAGAAATTACGACTGTCTTAAAACATCTATACCAGTGCTGCCTGTTGGTGCTGGGTGAGTAATTCCTTTCGCCCTTCCAGCTAAGTGGTTTTCTCTCCGTGTGTGAGCAAGCCCGTGGTGCTGGGATGCACTGGGATTTTGGGAGAGCAGCCGGGGAGGGTCGGGAGCTCGAGGTGGGCGGCGATGGCGTGGGCAAGGCGTGTTGTCCATACTGCAACATGGGCGGGTGGCTGAGTTGTGCAGGGATCCAGTTTGGCATTGGGCAAATCCCCCAGTGCCTGTGTGTCCGGGTCGATATAACTATCTAGGCCACTTTTCGGGGATCTCCAAGGAAAACCTTTCCTGTAGACAAACATTTCCAGGGGAATTCAGTTGTATTTGTAAAATTTGCCCCATGAAACCAGGGCGACTTCAGCCTCTGCATGTCTGGACCGAAATAAATCATAGAATCATGGAATGGTTTGGGTTGGAAGGGACTTTAAAGATCATCCAGTCCTACCCCCCTGCCCTGGGCAGGGACACCTCCCAGCAGACCAGGTTGCTCCAAGCCCCGTCCAACCTGGCCTTGAACCCCTCCAGGGATGGGGCAGCCACAGCTTCTCTGGGCAACCTGGACCAGGGGCTCACCACCTTCACAGCAAAGAATTTCTCACTAATATCTAGTCTAAATCTCCCCTCTCTCAATTTAAAACCATCCCCCCTTGTCCTATGGCTCCCCCCTGATCCAGAGTCCCTCCCCAGCTTTCCTGGAGCCCCTTTAGGGACTGGAAGGGGCTGGAAGGTCTCCCCGGAGCCTTCTCTTCTCCAGGCTGAACCCCCCCAAGTCTCTCAGCCTGTCCTCACAGCAGAGGGGCTCCAGCCCTCTGATCATCTCCATGGCCTCCTCTGGACTCGCTCCTGCAATCCAGACAGCTCTGGATGCTTGCTGCAGTTCAGTTGAGTACACGGAACATCAGAGCCAAGAGTGCAGGGCTGCAGGTGGACCTGCCTCTGCCTTCTTTTGACGGATGGGTGCGTTTTAGGTGCCGCTGTTTGCAGATGGAGCCCATGGTGGCCAAGTCTTGCCAACCAATTGCTTCCTGTTATTCAGCGTTTGCAAAGCAAAGTGGAGTGGATGGCGGAGCAGTGCCAGCCGATGCTCTTGTGATCGTGTGTCTCCATCTGGCCAAACCTACCAAGAGGGATTGGAGGCCAGAAGGAAAAAAATCACCATGCTAATAATCAAAGCATCCGAAATCCCAGGACATCGTGAGCTACGGGGAACACAAGGCGGGGGAAATTTGGGGGAGGCTTCAGACGTTTGCTGTGCCTGGTGCTCTTGCTAGGAATGCAGCCAAGCTGCATCCTCCATCAGAGGCAGAGCAAAGCCCTACACAGCTACACGGGGAACACCTACCAATTAAATGCTGCGTAAAATGAAAGACGGGGTGTTGTTCAGCCCTCGTCAGCCCCTGCCGAAGGGTGGGCTGCTGTCATTAGCGTGTTAGCCCGACCTGGCTCTTTGCTTGGTGGCTCGTAGCAGCTACTGGTGTTCAGGGCTGCTTTTTTCATTGCATGCCGCTGTCAGATGCAAAGCTATTGAGGCAGGTGATTAAATGTGATGCCTCTCTATTGATCCTCCGCTGCTTCCCAGCGCCAGGGCTGACGTTATCCTCTTTGGATATTCATAGTGCGGCTGCTGAGAGTCGGCTTGGAAATCCTTCCGGACAAAGGTGTCAGCAGCCGTCTGCTGCCTTCTGCAGCCTTTTCGGCTGCCAAGCTCCTGCGCTGAGCTGCTTGGCACAGGGGGGACGCGGGCTTTTGCTCATCAGCCCGTGGATGGTCACGGTTTGACCCGAGGACGGTGGTACATGGTGAAGAGGATGCATCCCGGTGTTTCAGCCTGCTCTGCATGTGGCTCAGGCTCCCTCCGGCTCCACGCAGATGGGATGCTGACGTCTTCCCGGCACTGGATGTCGGGCAGACCGAGCTCCCCAGGCTGTACCTCTGGGGATAATTTCTCACTTCCCACTGGCTGCGAACGCCACTTCCCAACAGGTCATGTAATTTTGCCTTTTCTGTCCCATTTGCCTAATTTTCAATGGGAGCATCCCCCCGTGAAGCGATGCCGAGGGAGCCCAAGTGACACCCCCCCACACACTATTTGTCACGGAGTACCCAAGGACAGAAAGGGAGGCAGGCCTAAGAGCAGGCAGGTCATTCTCCAAATACACCAGGAAAACAACAAAAAAAAAAGGTGTGTTTTTAAAGCATTTTTTACTAGGTGTTTGGTTTGCAGCCAACAGCCTCATGCATCACCGAGTTCAGCTCTGTCTGTTCTGCAGTGCAGTTGCCCAAGAAATCAATGGCCTGACATACTTTCCTTTGCTAGAAAATACGCTTTGGCTTGAGTGGGTGTGAAAAGGGAGAGCTCGCCAGACCCCCGCGCGGTGCCGAGGGCAGGCTCTCCTCCCGAGCCCGGCCTTCAAAGAAGTCACAGGACAAAGGCTTTGCTCTCCTACTCCTGTTCCGCTTGTGGGGGCCACGGGGCTTTGAATACCGACCAGAGGGCAATTGAACAGAGGGAAATGTCTTCTGTTCTCTGGCTAAAAATAACCTTTTTCTAGTGCACGGCCACCTGAATTTGCGCTCCAAGCTGATTTTCTGGCTTTCTCTGTTTCTCCGGTTTCTCTGCAATTGTTCACAACAGAAAAACCCTCTGCAGCATCCCGGCATGCATTGATTTCTGCGGGGATGACAAGGCTTCGTTAGGGTGTATTTGGTCTGGCTGTGCAACCGGGAATATCTCTGCTCCTTTACGGACTCCTCTGGGAAAGTGGTGTCTGATGTCTCCCACTTCCTCGGTGAATCCCAGCCTTGCTGGGAAAGCCAAAACATCAATATAACTCCTGACCTCGCAGCGGTATCCCTCAGGCGGCCAATTGTTTAATACTTGGAGAATGGCCACTGTAAAAAAATAACAGAACAAAAGTCACAAAAACAACGTCCAGATCACCCTCTTCCCTGCCCGTGTTTTGACACGTGGGGGCCATTTCCAGCCGTGCTCAGTCAGACCCGCTGGAAGCAACAACCACTGGCCCCCAGGGCTGTCTGTGGCCACGAGGATGCGGTGATGGTCTCTCCTCAAAGGAGGGTAATTTTTTGAAGCCTTTTTCCTGTGGGCAAAAAGCCTCCACACGATCGTCCATTTTTGGGAACTGGTGACTTTCATAGAATCACAGAATGGTTTAGGTTGGAAAGGACCTTAAAGATCATCTAGTTCCAACCCCCCCATGGGGTAGGGATACCTCCCACTAGACCAGGTTGCTCAAAGTCCCATCCAACCTGACTTTCCTGCAGGGAGAAACCCCCTGGATTTGGGTCTGGGGGCTGCTTTGCTGCTGTCAGCCCTCTGCCATGGCGGAGGAGCCGTAGCTTTGGCTTGCAGGATGGCTGCTGCTGGCATCGCTTGTCCGCCTGGGCTCCCTCCTGCAAGATCTTCTGACTCACAGCCCATCTCTTTCCATCAAGTTTATTGGTTTTTCCAGAGCCTTTCCAGCGCTACCTAGGCAATGGCTGTCATTTTGAGGGAGAACCAAGGATTAGTTAATGCCCGGAGGAGTGAGCGAGCCCTGTGGCTGGGCTGGCTCCAGCGCGGGGCTTGTGTGGGACAACCAGCCCCCTGCATCCCGCATCCCTGGTCCTGCCACAGCCTGGAAAAGCCCGGGAATACCCTGCTGCCCTTCCTGGAAGGGCTCACTTGTGTTCCCAGCTGTGCTGGGAAGAAGCTGGTTGTCTTGGGAATGGGGTGGGTGCTTCGGTGGTGGCTTCATTCGTGGTGGAGCTGATGGGAGCCCCCCGCTGGGGTCTGTCCTGAGCAGGGGCACGGGGAGCGTGTGCAGCACCTGGGGCGAGGGGGATAGGAAAGGCCCGGGGGGGGGGTGTCACTTCTGTGGCACGTCATATCTGTGTCCTGGGCACAGGGTGCTGTCAGCCCAGCAGAGGGACATGCAGGCTCCCAGATGCTCATTTTCTGGGTGGATTGACTGCTCCTGGCTCCAGAGCCCCCAGGAGAAGGAGAAGTGAGAGCCCTGGGTGCCCTGCAACCTCCTCTGGGCTTGATGGGATGGATGCCCCATCCCTGGAAGTATTCAAAGCCAGGCTGAACAGGGCTTGGAGCAACCTGGTCTAGTGGGAGGTGTCCCTGCCCAGGGCAGGGGGTTGGAACTGGATGATCTTTAAGGTCCCTTCCAACTCTAACCATTCTACGGTTCTATGATTCTATGATGGCAGCTGCTTCTGGCCTGGAAAAAGCACACACTCCATCCTGAGAGTCACTCTGCCGTGGCTGAGAGCTACTCCATGTCCTATCTCCTGCCCAACTGTGAGCTTGTCTTCCTCCTGCAGGTCCATCCAGCTGTCGGGCAGAGCTGGGGTGGTCCCCGGCACCCCACCCTCTTGTGGCAGCATACCTCAGGGACTCCCGTCTCACCTTTCAGGAGGATGCTGAGGTTGTTAATCCACTTTATAGCTTAAAAGACTGAAAATGGTTGGAGCTTGAGAAACCGGGGGCCCAAACTTCTGCTGCCCCAGCACTCAGCACCATGCCTCCAAAGTCACTGTCAATTTACAATATGAGGCCAAAAATGCGTCATTCTTAGAGAAAAAAAAAACAAACAAGTGCATCTGGGAGAAGGGAAAAAAAAGGTGTTTGCTCCTTTGCCACATTATAATTGGAGTGTGATGGGGAAGAGTGAAGTGGTGAATAAGCAGAGTGCTCGTAAATGAGTGCAGCATCCGTGGAAGGGGATGATGACAGGAGTGCTGGCAGGACCGTCATCTTTGGGGCCGGGGTAACAGATCATCTGCTTCAACAGCAGGGCAGAGGGAGACAGCGGGGCTCTGGGGAGGAGCAAAGACAAATAAAAACCCCAGAAGAAAGGAAAGCCGGTAGCCAAAGAACGGAACCATCTCTTTCTTCCTTGCCCAGAGCCCCCAAAGCAAATCTTTAATCATAGAATCATAGAATTGTTAGAGTTGGAAGGGACCTTAAAGATCATCTAGTTCCAACCCCCCTGCCGTGGGCAGGGACGCCTCCCACTAGATCAGGTTGCTCAGAGCCCCATCCAGCCTGGCCTTGAACACCTCCAGGGATGGGGCAGCCACAGCTTCTCGGGGCAACCTGGGCCAGTGTCTCACCACCCTCATGGTGAAGAACTTCTTCCTAACATCCAGTCTGAATCGACCCATCTCTAGTTTTAATCTATTCCCTCTAGTCCTACCATTACCCGACATCCTAAAAAGTCCCTCACCAGCTTTCTTGTAGGCCCCCTTAAGATACTGGTAGGGCACTATAAGGTCTCCTCGGAGTCTTCTTTTCTCCAGACTGAACAACCCCAACTTTCTCAGTCTGTCCTCATAGGAGAGGTGCTCCAGCCTTCTGATCATCCTCGTGGCCCTTCTCTGGACACGTTCCAGCACATCCGTATCTTTCTTGTAGTAGGGGCTCATCCTACTCATCCTAGAAGGGATGCGCTCGCACGGTGGCAGAGGGACCAGGGCTTCCCGGCTGGCAGCCAGGGTTTGCACAGCGATGGAGATCTCACCTGGCGGAGCAATCCGCTCAGCAGATTGCGGGGGGAAAGAGCAGGGAGAGACACCGAAGCGCTGCCGTGTGAAACCGGTGAGCTCCATGTCGCGCTGGATGGCTGTGCACGAGAGGCAGCAGCTCTCAATTTGAACTGACTATTTTCCAAGTATCCAAAGGTTTCAGGGAGCTGATTTTCGTTACTGGGAAGGCTCCGGTTGCCCAGGGAGCCCTGTAGCCCCAGCCTGCTCGCTGCAGGTGCCTCCTCTCCGGGGCCTGGGAAGATGCTCTCCGAAATTTAACTGCAGCGGAGGGGTTGCTCAGGCTGTGCTCCAAGTAATTTCCAATCCTGGAGCTCCACAGTGTTTTTGCAGGATGCATAACCCTTTCAGGAGAAAAAAAATTGCTCCCAGTGCTATAGAAATGGTGTGAGGTTGAGCTCAGCTACTCGCCTGGAGCAGTGAAATCCAAGGGAGCTGCTGTTGGAGCTGGCTCACTGTCCCTGAAGGATCCCGGCTCCCTTCTCCTCCAGGCTGGCAGGTTAGAGGCTGGGTGAGAGCTGACCCCAAACCTCTGCCCCAAACTCTACAACTGCTGATCTAGAGCCTTGGCTGCACAGCCAGCCAGCACTGAACGCAAAACGTTGCTCAGCCCCAGTTTCCCTTTGGTCTGTGCAGGTGGCCGTGACCTAAAAGAGCTGAAGTCCTGCTCTTCTCCTCCCCTGAGAGATGCTCGATGTGCAGATGGGAGTTTTCTAAACGCTTTTGCAGTAGCTGAGGTAATACAACTTTGCCCTTCACATGCCTCCCCTTGTCCTTGTCACTCCGGTTCCGTCCTGTCCCCTGCGTGGGTCCTGCTCCATCACTCACCTTCTCCTGCCCTCCAAGCAGGGGAGGCTGCGGACCTGGCCCTGCTTTGAAGAAGATAACGATGGAAGGAATGCCTGCTTTGAACAGCTCTGCCGGAGCGGTGAGTGGTTCCGCGAATTCAGCTCATTACAACGTGTTCTCACCAATTTCTGCTTCCCTCTTATCAGACCATCAGCCTAAACAGATCACCCTTCAGACACCGCCTTGTACCTCCGCCGACGAAGGCTTGGGTAGCAGCAGCCTGACTCACACTGTGTGGGAGAAGGTAATTATTTCAGCCATGGCAAATTGGACCGGCAATAACCTTTCTCTCTGTTAACAGCAGTGATGCTCCTTTAAAAATATATTTTAATTGATTTTGGATAATGAGTTGGGCTTATCGGGGAGTGGGCGGCGGAGGGATGAGGGATGGGGAATAGCGGGGCGGAAAGGAGAAGTGGCCATTGTGTCTGCTGAGAGGGGGCAGAAGGGCAGATCCTGCGGGCAGGGCATGGGCAGGGCATGGGCAACCAGTCTCTGGGACATGAGCAGAGGGACGGCAACACCACTACCAGTCTGGGCTCATTTAGGTCCCACCAGGGGCAATTTTTCATTCCCAGAGCCTGAGCAAGGGCTGTATCTGCACAGGGCCTTGATGAGCATCTCATGTGCATGTAAGGACTTTCCTTCCTCCTCCTCCTCCTCCTCCCTCTGCCAGCCATTTCGGCAGCTTCTTCTCATTCCCTGCCTGTACCCGGCTGTGCTGCGGAGCCGCTTTGCCCTCTTCAAGAAGGAACAATTGCCCTTTCCCCACAAGTGTTTTGCTGTGAGACAGCGAAGCACGGTTGATGGAAGGCGAGCGGGATCTGAAAGTACAGTGACCTTCTCTACGAGGCTTTGTTGGTCCTCAGCGCTTGCCAAAGAGCTGTTTGAGGGGTTTTGTGTCAGACTGCTGTGTGCCACTGCAGCGCTTCGAGTGCTTCTGCTCGCGGCGCGGGGAGATGCCTCCGTTCCTGTCTCTTGCTGGGAAGAAAATGCAACAATGCTCTCTAGAGGCAGAAGAAGTCAAGAAGAGGTTTGCTTTCCCCGGCTCTGCCTTTCGCCGTGGCCTCACTGCTCTTTACAGCTGCGTATTTCCCACAGAAACAGCAATTTCTGGGCATTTTGGCCTCTTGAGTTGTAGCTCGGGTGGTTTGCTTCCCCCTCCCTCCCCACAGGCAAACCTGATATAATTGTTGCTGGTGCTCGGAGGAGGGCTGGGAGCAGTGGGGGCTATTTTGGGTCAGGATGGGGAGTATTTTGGGTCAGGATGGAGCTCTGGGATGAGATGGCTGAGTGGGGTGATGGAAGAAGGGCAAAGGACAGGTGGAGGTGGACTGCAGTATCACTCTGGGGCAAGGAGAGCCTTTGGGGCTTGTGGTGGGATCTTGGAAGGAGAAGGTCTTCTAAGGACTAATTAAGCCCAGGCCTCAGGCAGGGACAGATGCAGCTGTGGGGCTGCACTGGGAAGGTGGAGCTGCAGGAGCCCAATCAGGCACCAGTTGCCCCTTAATAAAAGCCTGATGGGTCACAGAGTCTGGTTTGGGAGGGTCTCATCTCTCAGGCAGAAGCTTGGGCGTGGGCTCACCTAGGATGTATTTTGGGGTGTGAAGAAGGGACTGTAGTTCTGGCCACCAGAGTGGTTTTTAGGGGCTTTCTTGGAGTGTGGGGCTGAGCCCGGGGAGACGCTGGAGAAGCTCCTGGCATGCTTTAGCTGAGGCTGAAGGAGGGTTTTGTGGGGCAGCTCAGGAGGAACTGGTCCTGGTGTGGCTCCTGAGGTGGGAGCTGGTGGTGGGGATGTGCTGAAGCTGTGGAGATGTTCTACAGGGCTTGGAGCCTGAGGCTGCAAGAAATGGCATGCGTGGGAGTGCCAGCACCTGGCTCAGCAGTTACAGATCCCATCCTCTGCTCTTCCCCAGATGAGATTTGTGTCCAGCTGCGTTGGCTGCCATACCTACGAAGTGTTTGAATCCTCTGCCTGTGATCTTCCAAGGGAAAAGGAGTTAAGAAGTGATGCTCTGCCCTGTGCAAGAAGGTGTCAGAGGTGACGTACAGGTCATCTCCAGGTGAGATTTTTGGTCCTAATCCATGGTCTTCCTCCCCTGGGGGGCTTCTTCATGTGGACAGTTGACCAAACAGAGCTCAGGCCACGGTGTCACAGTCAGTGGGGTCCCTTTGCTTATGCAAAAAGATGGGCTGATTCAGGTGGCCTTGCTGCCCTCCCACAGCAAGCAGGGCCAGTCCCCAGGCTTGTACCTGGGGCTGGGTAGGAACGCAAAGCCCAGATCACTTCTGGCCATCAAAAAAAAAAAGTCTGAATAAAATAATTCCTTTTATTATTTTGGCCAATTTCCAGTTCACTTAATTACATTTTGCCAATCTACCCTTCAATCCCATATGTTGTTGTTTATTTTGTTAGCTCATATTGCATGTCTTTCAGTAACAATGGCCCTATGAATAGCCGAGCCTGATGAATTAATTGTGCTGGTGAAAGGGTTAGGTTAATGTATAAAATGTACTTGTGTCCTTTGGATAAAAGGAAACAAAGCAAATTATATTACTGAGCTGAACTGGGCAAATCTGGTGTCCCCAGGTGACTGGGAAGATATGTAAGGAATTGCCTGGACAAATTGTTAAAAAAGGCACAGGAGAGTACCTAGGCTGAGCACGGTGGGCACAAAAATCTGATGTTTGCTGCCTGGAGAAGGGTAGGGGGTGGCGGGTCTGGCTGGTGAGGGTGTGCGGGGCTCTGGGGGGGCTGGGTGAGGCAGGGGGGAGCACGGCCACCGCTGGTGGTTCTCGGTGCTGGGCAGAGCCCTGGGTTACATCCTTGCATGGAATTGCAGCCTGTTTGCTTGTGAGAGCGTTCCCACCGGCACAACGTGCCTCCGAGCAAGCTGGGTGCCAGAGCAGACCAGCCCAAGCCCCCCTGTTCAAAATGGGGTTGAGTTCAGCCCCACAAAGGTTCCCATTAGACAGCCCTGTGCTTTCATCAGGGAGAGAGGGAGCAAGGAAGCGGAGCCTGAAGTCACTGATTTGATGTTTTGCCATCAAAGGGACTTTGGGACCTGGGTGGCCATCAGGTGTCTGAAGTACTCCTGGGTTTTCGACCCACATCACGTGCTGAGGGTCTAGGGGAGAAGTGGGGCACCTTATGGGTGAGCCTTGCAGTCCTTTTGTCCGGTGCGTGGGTGAGGATAATCCCCAGGGACATCTCGGTCCATGGCTGTACAGCACCTGGGGCAACATAGCCCTGGTGCAGGTGGGTCTCATTAACAAGGTAACTTAATGCAGGTAATTGCAGTGAATAGCTCCTCCTGGCTGGCTGAGAGCTGGAAAAAGCAGGGCAGGTGAGAGTTCTGCAAAACTTGTATTTTCATGCTGTCTTTCCCAACCCATTTAATGCCCACGGTTAAAGGTGATGAGTGGGGTTGTGAGGAACTGGTGGGTTACAGGCTGGGTGCGCACAGCTGCATCTCTTCTCCTGGCTTTGTGCTCGTGGGATTAATGATACCTAATGCCATTAGAGAGCAGATGATATATTGCTTTATTTTCCTGTTATTTCCATAAATGAAGAACTCTGGTGCAGCTACAGCCCTGTATTGCAGGAGTGATGCAAAGTCCGTGCCATCTCATGGAGGTTGTCCTGAGTCTGGGAAGCGCGTTGGGAACGGGAGGACGGGGTGATGCAGAGCCCGGAGAGCCGATGGGTCCTCGCTGCGGGTCCCCTGCCGAGGGCAGGGCTAAAGAGGCTGTGATTCAGTGGCATTTGGGATGTCAACATTTCTTTGCTTGAGGGACAAGGAGCCAAAGCCCAACTGGATTTCCTTACTGCAAGTTCGAATCTAGCTGGTGGTGGTTCTGAATAGTGCTGGGTTGGAGTTTCATCATCAAAAATACGTGTATGCTGTCCTCCCAGGCAGCTGGACTGCTGGTACTTTTATGCCTTTTTTTATTCCTGATAGCTTTTCTTTTGGAAAGCGAGTCCCATATTTCATGTCTTGCATTATTCAGGAGACCTGATGCATCTGGCCACATCTCCCAGCCTTTACTCCGTGCCGTCTGTGAGTCTGGATGCAGAACGTGGGCTTCGTGCTTCCTCCGTCGTGCTCCCGTCTTCCGAGACTGGTAAAACATCAGCACTGGGGGGTTACACCTGCAGACTGCAGATATGCACGGAAGGGCAGTTTGTGTTAAATTGCACCAGATTACAGCATTTCTGGTTGGAAACCCTTGGTCTGGTTTAATTTCATGGGGTTCTGTGCTCTGTTGAATTTGGTTGCTATGGCACAGTTAGGGGAGCTCACTGCCTTTGAAACTAGAAGGGATCACTGGTTATTGAATCTGACCTCCCTCGAGATGGACAGATTTACCCCAGTGTTGCCCCAAGCCCACATTTCTGTCTGAGCTCTTGCATACGTTGCATCTTAATTTCAAGGCTGAGTTGATGCGTGATAGCAAACCCCGTGAAAGTCCTTGTTAAGTTTGGAAATTACCCATTGCAATTAAAAACTGTGGCTTGTTTCTAGCTCCAATTTTACTTCGCTTCGTTTTCCAGTGCTGGGAGTTCATTGTGGCTTTCTCTGCTGCATTAAATAGATATCTGTTATCAGCGCAGCACCAGACAGGGCTGTCCCAGAGAGGTTAGAGGGAGATGACTGGGTCTTCTGGGCTAGTAAATGGGATTCACAGGCTGCTTTGGGAAGGGGACAGGTAGGGATGGATGCTAAGGGAGCACAGAAAATAACGGAGGCCTGATGCAGGAGCTTTTTCCTTATTTCATGGATCTCAGCTCATCGATTTGGTGATGCTGGACACTGTGAACCTCTTGAATTTGCACAAAGACCCAGCCAAACTTTGCTTGTTCAAGACAGCTTTGCTTCTCCATCTGCATTTTTCCCACCTCGTTAGTGTTGTTACATGTCTGTGTAACTAGTGTCTTGTTTTATCTCTGGTAATCAATAGCACCTGCAGTGTTACTACAAGGTGCTGAGGCCACTGGTGTCTCAGCCTGATGTGGGCCCTTTGCCACTGCCCCCTTCGCTTTCCAGGGGCGGGTGAGGGCTGCCGGGATGTTGGGGAGCCTCAAGGAAGGGGGATGCTGAGATTGGAGGTGATGCTCTGCTTTCCCACCTGCTAATTCCAAGGACAGTGGTAGACAACGAGGAGCAGAGACTTGTCCCCAGTGAGATGCCTGGAGTGTCGAATTGCCCAGGGCTAAAATCCCATGTACTGGAGCAGCTTCCCTTCCCCCGGGGAGCCTGGTTGTCACCTTCTCTGGCCCTCGTTAAGTCTTTTCTCTCCTTCCTTTGCCTTTCTGTGCTGTCAGGGTACAAGCGTTGGCCTCAGGGGCATCGTGCACGGCCGACCCCTCCTGGCACTGGAGGCTGACATGCGTGCGCTGCCTTCGATATGCGCCTTCTGCATCCGGACTCGCAATTTAGTCTTAAGTCTTGTTTAACCCAAACTCTCAGGGGTGTGCGCAGGAGTTTGTGGTGCTGTGTGTGGAGAGGACTTTGCATTTGGGTGGTGAGAAAATGGCGTATCCAAAGGGATGCTGGGGTTCTGCATCAGATAGTGAGTGCCATCCGTTATCCGCTGCCTGTAACTCCGTTTGATGCACTGTGCTGTCAGCTGTTGAGATCTGATTAGCACAAGTGTTTGTTCCTCTCCCCAGTGATTTGCCATGTTCTTAATGGGATGCCCACTAATGACAGGGGAAGAGGCTAAACCAAGTTATTCTCCCGTCGACAGAATGGCAGCTCGCATTGCTCTTAAAAACAGTGAGCAGAAGGGGGAACTTCCTTCATGGAGCCTGCTGGATGGCGTCAATTAATTCTGGCTGCTCAGACCAGGATAAATGGGGAAAAGGGAGTCAGACATACACTCGCTCCATCCCAAGAGAGGTGATGATCCGCTCTCCGTCCTACTGCTGTTAGTCCTGGCGAGGGAAACTCAGCGTTCAAAGGTGGGTGAGGATGGGTGGCTTGGGACAAGCTGTTCTGTCACACTGGGGGTCACCGGAGACCCATTAATCTCCCAGATTTCTTCTTAGCACCCTCCACCTTCATAGCCCAGCTTGCAAGGGGAAGATGTGTCCTCGGGGATGTGTTTTGCATGATTCCCAGCTGGTTCACTCTCCCTGTGTGTCACAGGGGAGCCAAGGATGTGGGACCGCGGGGCTCAGGACCTCTTACTCCCAAGCCACGCTTTGCCTGGTGGCTTGTAAACGTTCTTATAACCGCTGGAGCGATTTCGGAGCGTGCCAATGCAGCAAAAAGCGAAGCAAGCCCCGAGTCTCCTCCCCAGCTTGCAGAGTGCGTCATCAGTTATGTCTCTGCAAACTGGGTTGGGAAATGCAAGTCAGATCTCCCCTCTGCCGTAAGCAGCGCTCACATTCTGCATGCAGAGTGCAGATGTCTAGACAAGGGGAAACACGGCACAGGCTTTGAGCTGATGCAGGAAAAAAAAGGCTCCTTTAGCCAAGTGCAAGTGCCTGCCCTTGTGCTCCAGTGGGCTAAAGCAGGTTTTTTCTTTCTTAATCTTATTTTTCATTCTTGGTCTGTGTGTTTTGCTCCAGGACTTACTACACAGAGCCCTTTAGACTGTTTCCACAGGGCTTATTTAGTATCTTGATCCTCTGGCAGTTCTTCCTTGGCCGATATGTTTAGCTGGTTTTTTTCCGCACTGCAGTTTGGTATTAAATTTCACTGCGAGCCCTTGAGTGCTTTTGTGGAAGGATCCCACTGTATGATCTGTTCACTGTGATAATCATAACCCTGTGCTAATTACTTGCATCACAGATAACCGTGCTTGGCTCGAAGGCATTTCTCCTTCTCTTTATTCCTTTCTCTCTCCCCGAGTTCTTCCTCTCTTCTGTGCAGCATCCCTATTCTGCGTTCTCATCGTGAATGCCGCTGAAGAGTTGCTCCTTGCTAGAATATCCTGAGTAAATTGTTCAGAAAGCAATCCTGCATATTACACATCCCATAATGATCCCCGATTAAAACTTGTCATGGTCCCTCGTGCTGAGTGGTCTGCTGCAGACTCTGGGATGGCATTTCCCATGATTGATGTCCCACAGAAGGAGGTGATTTAATTCTGCTGAAGTCATATTTGTTTTCCACAAGTCTCCCAAAGTTAATGAGACCAATTATTCCGAAGAGCTGAGACTTTAATAGCGCCAATGTGTCACCTTGTGTTGAGCTCATCCCCCCGTGTGAGGCAGGGTCATGCAGGGGGTGGTGGTGAGGGCTTGGGGCATCCCCCCGGAGCCCCCTTCTCAGCTCCCATCTCACCGCAAGGTATGGACACGGAGCAAGGCCAGGACAGTCCCTGCTTGAGGGAATTAGCAATCCTAAAGTCTCTCTCTGACACAATCCAGGACAAATTTGCTGGATAACCAGACTCAAAAAATGTCACAATTTTAAATACATGCAAAAGGCTTTTGAAGAGCAAAGCCCACAGAAGTGGAGTAGCGTCATGCTTGCATGTTCCTCTGCTTCCATCTGCTCAAGAGCGTTTTTCCCTCTCTGTATTTCCCAGCTCTGAGGATGCAGCCCAGCTGGCTGGGGATCCGGGACTGATGTTGATGTATTTTCCATCATGGAAGAGACTGAAGAGTAAAGACTTGCAAGCTTTACACCCAAGCTTTCCCTTGGGCTCCATTCGTACTCAAATCCTTTCCTCCCAGTTTCTATGATGTGATTTCTGTGAGTTGTAACTTAATCAGGATGTTAATTTTAACCTTTTCTTGAAGGATTATCTTCCACCCCGTTTAACTCCCAGAAACGCTGACACCCCATGGGCATTCCCTGTGACCTAATGTTTTTCTCCCTTCAAACTTTCCCTTGTCTTCACAGTTCCGCAGTGTTGCTTCTTTCTCATGGTGCCAACTCAAATCCTGGTGCTCACTGAATAACTTTTCTATATCCTGGAATTAATAATCAACAGTAGGCGTCTACGAGCTGGAAACTTGGCGTTATCCAAAGGGGGACGATGCACATGGGCAGCTGCTAACTGGTGGTGGAGCATCTCTCCTGTAGCATCGTGTCACCGCACTGGGGGAAAGATGGGGGATTTGGTGGGTATGAGCGGGAAGGATGCAGGTAGTGCTTCAGCCTCGGGAAAACATGCCTTGCTCGCTGCTAGCACCCATTTCAGGGGAGGAGGGATGGGGTTGAATCTCCCAGGGCTTTGCTGGGATGTTGGGAAGTCAATGGGACAAGTGGTAGGAAGGAAGAACTGCTGAGGCAGAGCCCGCGCTGCTTTCCAGGCACTGCTGCCGTGACTCATGGGATTAGATCACAGGTTTGCCTAAGCGACAGCTTTTGTAGGTTTTGTTCTTTTTAATTTAGATGACTCGTTTGTTTCCCACAGGGTGTTTTTGGGAGTCTGCCTCTCTGCTGTTTCTCTGTGAGGTTTTTTTTTATAATGTTGTCTTTATGTCCTTCTCCTGAGATGCTGGAGCAGCCTGGGGCGACCCCCGGGGAGGGCAGAGCTGTCCCATCAAGGCAGTGTGGAGAGCACAAGGTTTTCCTGGTGCTTACAACAGTGAGGGCAGGACTGCCCTGAAGGGAAGGTGCATGAGTGCTTTGCTTGGAAAAAAATAACTGGGCAAGAGCTGCTGATGGCTTGTCGTCTTTCTGAATCACTTTTCCCTGTGTGGGCTTTCTATAACCTGTAAGAGCAGAATAAGCATCAGCCTCCTGGCACCATGGGTGGCTTCCCTTTAGCAAGGAGTACTGCTACTGCCACGGAGTAACGTTTCAGCATGGCAACGGTATGGTTCAGAATAGTAATAAGAATACAACTGTTGTTTGCCAAGACAAATGCAGACAATGATGTGAAATGGCAAGAAACCCATTAGTCTGGAAACACGCTTTGCTTTCTCAGCGCCCACTTAAGTCCTCTGACACGTGGCAGTTCTTACTTGGAGTTTCAAAGGAAGCGAAGGCTGTGAAAAGCAGGTTATCCACCACGGGAAGAAGAAACATGTCTCTGGATGAGAGATGTAAGTCCACATTTGCTTTTTGCTGTGGGAAGGATGAGTTTGCCCACGGGGCTGTGGGAGCATCCCTTCACGTCTTGGACCATCCCTGCTGGGCAGGCGGCCGGTGCCGCTGAGGATGGGCATGGATGTACAGCCGAAACCTTGCCACCAAAAGCATCCTTGTCACCATTGCAGTGGTGCTCACTGCTGAAATGAGTAAAACCGATCTGCCTGCCGGTTTTCCTGGTGGAAACTGTTTAAGAACGATGCTGTTAGAAAAATGCGGTTACACAGAAGCGATGCTTTCAAATGGGTGCTTTGCATTTTTTCCATCAGCTATTGCTGTCTTGTTAAGTACCAGTTACTAATTAGCCTTCATATCTCATTAAAATCACAGTGGTTTGGGTTTTTTTTTTTACCTACTGAAATCTTGTAAATAGCCTTTATTCTGGTCTTTAATGCACGTTGATTGAAGTATTTATTGGATGCCACTTATGCAGCTCTGTGCCTGCCTTCATTTTCTTCTTAAGACATTTACTAAACCACCGCTTAGAATTACTCCGACCCATCTGGCATATTAAGTGTTTGTGCAGAGTGTACCCGACTTCCCCATCCACGTCCTCAATTAATATTAAATATTCAAGGGAATTGAATTTATTTTTTTTTCCTCCTTGCCATCTGATCTTCCTACCATCTATAACGGCGTATTTGGGTAGAAATGCGGCTCCAGCAGCGGAGCGTCGGCTGGGAGGTGGGACCTGGAGGTGAAATCAAGGTGCCCAGTTCTGCCCAGTGACAGATTTCGGCAGGCGGATGGCTCCAGTAATGGGTCTCTTCAAAGCCAAGGATATCAAAGTCAGAAGTTATTATTCCACCCTATTCTGGCATAGCAGGGAAGGGACTTAAATTCCCTCCGCTGGCCGTGTCGGCTCCCAAAGCTGCCCTGCATCCCCAGGGAGGAGCGAGGATGGAAAGGATTAGAACTGAGCTCCGCTGGCAGAGCTTGGTGGGGAAGCACTTGTACAAAACCTGTCTGCATTAGGCATGACAGTGACATGATTTTACTTCTGTAGTCAACCTCACAAACAAAAATGAGAAGAAAACATGTCACTTGCCTGCTGATTATCCAAAGCAGGCTAAACCCCGTGCCAGCAGCAAAATCAGGGCTAAGAATGAATTTAAGTGGCAGTAAAATATTCACAGTGGGGTTGAGGGCGGAATGTAGTTATTAGCTTTAAAGAGGATCTCTTACAATAAAGAGGGGGTCTGGCTTTATAGCTCTTCCTGGCAGATAAGAAAAGGTCCTTCTTGGACCATCCCAGCCATAAATCCGTCCACCTGGAGACAGAAATAAGAGATAGCGAAGAACAGGATTTACAGCAATTCTTACTCCAGGATGTTGTACCGCGTGTTTCAAGAGTTCTGTATAGCAGCATCGTGGCTGGCTTGTAGTAATGTGGATAAGAAAACCTTGCTGTATCTATTACCCTTTCCGTGAGAGAAGAAAAGAAGGAAGCATTTATGGAAGGAGAAAGCATGGGGCTTTTTTTGACCTCGGAGGTGACTGCGATCCCGTGCGTGTGCTGTCGTGCAAGCTCACACGTGACATGTGGCCTGTGCCCACAGTGGACGGGGCTGTCGCTTGTGCCAGGGAATGGGCACAGCCTCCTGCTGTCCCGGTGCTGCCACATCAGGGGGACGCTGAAGGTGAAGGCTGTGCTGAAAGGGGGGTTCACGCTGGAAGCACCCCTCTGGTAGCTGGTGGAGGTCAGCGGATGCAACTGGTCCACGTGTGTGTGGTGATGCGGCTGGGATGCCCTGCTTGCAGGTACTGAGGGCTCCTGCCCGTGCTGGAAGCGTTTCGGTGGCCATCTGGCTTTGAACAGTATCCCATCCGGGGGCTGGAAATACCCTCTTGCCGAGAGCGTAGCTGTGTTAACGAGTCGCTGGTGATGGGCTGAGCCAGCGGAGCGGTGCTGGAGTGACGGTGCTGTGCTGCCAAAGCTGCGCCTTTGGCTTCAGTTGGGAAACATCCCCAATCCCTCCCAGCAACGAGACCACGCAAAATGAGCGTTTTGGCAGGAATCTGCATCCCTGGTCCGGAATGCTGCTGCTGCAGCTCTGATGGGCAGGGATGGCACCGCTGCCGTCGCCAGCAGCGAGCGATGCTGGAAGATGTCCACCACGGAGGCAGCGCCAGCAGCCCTGTCCTGGATTATGCATGGCAAAGCTGCCGAGCACTGTCTCCGGCAAAGCAAAGAGCTTTTGCTCAACGTATGGACCGAACCCCCTTTGTGTTAAGCAAAAGGGAGATGGCTCCTGCGAGAGGCTGTCACTCAGAAAAGCAAAAGCTGCTCACGGACGTATCATGCGCGCAAGGAGCCTGCGTTTTCCTAACGAACCATCTGCTCAAAATCCTTTTCTGAGGGATTAGCCATGACCCAGTCCGGCCAAACCGGTGATGGCGGCCTGTAAGCTCTGACTTGGTTTGGTCCAGCTGGAAAATCTGGGAGGGGGAGCAGGGGTTCATGAACGCGCCCTGCCCTTCGTGTGACTGGCATGGGGATGCTCGGGGGGGAAATAACTCATTCCCCATCCTCCCCATCCCGTGGGAACTGCCCTTTGGTCCCAGAAAGCCTGAGCGGCTGCATGAGAGCAAGGTCTCAAACCCAGCCTGTGTTTGTGGAGTCTGAGGAGGGTTTTTGGGAGGCGGCTGGTGCCCCATAGGAGGCGTCGGGTCTGAACAGGCCACAGGGACAACCGCGCTCCGCAGCTCAGCCAGCCAGTGGCTTACGAAACTGTTGGCAGTTTATTCTAATGAGAGAATTATGCAAACACTAAGCAAAATCGGCGTTCGAGTACTTTGCAGAAAGTACTTATTTTGCCATTTCATAGAAAGAAAGATCTTGGAGGAAACAGAGAAGAATAAAACAAATCAAAATAATTAAAGCAAATATTCCACTACATTGCAAATGAGTCTGCAGCCTTGGACCAAAGCGCTTTTAATTGGATTCTGAAGTCCCAGGATGCTCTTGGCGAGTAGCAGCTGGGGAACCTCTTTCCTTTCATTAACTTTGCCTGGATACAAACAGCAAGAGAAGAGGGAAGGGAGCAGGCGGCGCTGGAAGGAGGAGATGGATGTGAGGAAGGAGGGGAGAGCAAAGCGCCTGGAAGCAGCGAGGAATCCCAGTGGAGTGGTGGCCGCTGGCAGTTCCTCCTGGCCGAGATGGTTTGGGCAGCGACCGCTCCTGCCCATCGCATCTCCCTGCTCTGCTCCATCCCTTCCCGGAGCACCCAGGGCAATTCCTAGCTCCTTTCTCGTCTTAGTTGGCCGTCCCCTGGGGAGAAGATGCTGCAAAAGATTCATGTACCTTTGGCTTATTGTAGCTTGGATGATTTTGGTGCTGTGGAGCCATCCTCCTTGCCCGCTTCGCTGCCTGCAGGGGCCATACGGGCAGGCTGGGAAGGGATGGGGGCTTCGCAGGCTGCATTTTGGCACTTGATGTGTCTTTTGAAGTACCAGGCTGTATTTCTCCCAGCCACGTGCGATGGCAAGAGCAGTTTTTGTGATTTCCAGCTTTCTGTGCCTGAGGCATGGAGAAATAAGTCCAAGTTCCCCGGCAGTAACATGGCCGGAATCCCCCAGGCCTGCTAATGGGCGCATCAAGAGGGGAAGGCTGTCAAAGCCATCGGATTTTTTCAGGAGTTAACTCGGTGCAACCACAGATACTTGAATGTTGTGGGTGGTTTTGCTTCAGACAGCCTGGGAGGTCTCAGTTTCCGTGACTTCTCACTGAATTTCTCTCCTCTTGGGAAAGGAATGGAGCTGAACCGGCCCCGCTCATCGTTGCGGGGTGGCCGACCTGAGGTGCTGCCGTGGGAGTGGAGGGGCTGAGCTGAAGCCGTGGGCTCACCACGTACTTGGGCCAGTGATTCCCCAAGTGCCTGGATGGGAAAAAAATTTCCTCTGGTCCTTCTCCAGCCATATGCTTTTAATCCTGAATTCCAGAGCTCCTGAGCTGCCAGATACAACTCTTTTTTTTTTTTCTTTTTTTTTTTACAGCTAGCACTAATTCAGCCTGGAGAAGTGTTTAATTGGCTCCTTTTGGGTATTTACAACCTGATGCTGACCTGGACCTCAGCCCCTCTCCTGCACCAGCCCTGCCAGAATCTCTTTCCTCCTCAGGGAGGAATTTCCCTGTGGGGAAATGACGCAAAGGATCCCGGTGTTTCTGTCCCGGCCCTGCCGACACAATCCCCACACCTTTATAGCTTTTTATCCCTAAATGAATATAACATTTTCTGAAGGGCGTTGCTGCGTGCACAGGGATGCTATGGGAAACAGTAAGGCAGAGAAATTGAAAAATATGGTCTTGGCAGGCTGAGCCCGGTGTGGGACGGGGATGGGCGATGATGGGAAGCCGTGCCGGGAGCTGGTGAAGAAATGGCTCTTTACTGAGCTGCCGGTGACCCATGGGGTCCCTGAGCCAGACCCTGCGAGCCCTTGACTTCTGCCATTCATCTTGGTGGCAGATGCTTTTCTTAGCCTCTAACGAAGGCGTCTGGGTGCTATTTCTGGAGCTCATTAGGAGCGCTCGGAGCTTGGCTTTGTCTCTCAGACAGCCTGGTTGAGGGGAGGCGGGGTGGGACGGAGTCGCACATGGGTGCAGGTGCACACTTATCAGTGCAAACACAGTGTATAAAATTTACATTGATCCAAACAAGGCTGTAGAAATGCAGATTAGCCGTGTCCTGCCTCATTAAAATGCTTCAAAATCTGCCTGTGCTGTGATCGGGGGGAGCAACATCTCCCCTGGGTCGTGCGGGGGATGCGTGTGGTGCTGCGGTCCCACGTGCGACGGGAGAGGAGGCTCCACCGCTTGTTTGGGGACAAATCTTAGATTCTGGCCAAGGTTTTTCTTTGTGATAGAATCCCGGCCGGTGTGAAGTCAGTGATTGTGTCACCGTGCGGGGGGGGAAATTCCTGCCCCAAAAAAGACCCTGCTGCTGTCTCCAGCGATGCCCTGGGCTGCAGCTGCTTGAGGGGGGGTGCTGACCCTGTTTGGTGCCGTGCTCCTCCCCGCCTGGTCCCGTCTGTTCTCCTCATGGCATTTTGTTCGCTGAAAATAATATGAAAAAGGAGGAAGATACTGTCCCCCCCCCAAGATCTTTGCTCTTCAAATGGGATCTGTGCAGTTTCCCCCCGTTTTTGGGGTGGCTGGTTGCTGCAGTTCCCTTCCCACCACTTTTCCCTTTCCCCAGGGACCCAACGTCCCGGTTTTTGGGGACCCCAAGCAGCGTTTCCTCCGTTGCAGCCTTCCTGGTGCAAACCACCTTTGCACGGCCCGGCCCAGCCCCATTTTCCTGATATTCATCATCCAAGCAACGAAGAGCTACCACGCGATTGCAGAGTCCTATGGAAACTCTGCTTTTGCTTCCCAAAATAGCAGAAGACAGCGTTTTGCACTAATAACGCCTTCTGCAACGGGAGAGACTGACAACAGCGTCTCCCGGTGAGAGATCCGAGCGCCGTATTTCTGACAAAAGCAGACATTTCCATTCCTTCAGGAACTGCAACCTGTATTTTGCAAGTTAAATTGCTCCGGTCTGATTGAAATCCACCTGGTGACGAGGTTGTTATTTAGTGACACACTGCTCCAAATTACACACCCCGCACTTTTGATATTTCTAAATTACTTGTGTATTAGAAATTAATACTTAAGGAGGGCAAACACTCTGCGTGCTGACAGCCTGAGAGTTCACTCCCACCCCCTTCAATAATTAGGAACTTTGCAGAATAGCGGGAAGGGGGAGCGCAGGAAAGCCTTGAGCGATGCTTTACCCTCCCCGTTGGTTCAAGGCTGGCAGGACCCAGGGAAAACCACTTTTTTTGGATCGTCTGGCCGCAGTGATTTTTGTGGTGTGGGCGGCGGGTGAAGGTGCACGGAGCTGGCAGCGGGCACGGGGGCGGCGGAGAGCCCTCCTCCATCTGCGCTGGATGGCGGCCCGGGGGTCTCTTCCCAGATTTTGCCGGCAATGTGTCTCCCCACAACTCGCCAAGGCGACAGAAGGGAAAATTAATCACGAGGAAGGTGCGTCGGAGCCGTGCTGGAAAGCAGGCGCAAGCGACTTGCTGTCTATTGGGTTCATCGGTACAATTTCCTAAACTGAATTTTAATCGCTTCCATTGTTTTTTTTCTGTCTACTGACACTGGGGGCAGATCTGCCCCGAGGTGGGGATCGCAGCCCATCCCATGTCCCCACCTCTGCTGAGCAGGATCCTGCCTGGAGGCAGCTGCGTGTCCCTAATTCCCATAGAATGGTTTGGGTCGGAAGGGACCTTAAAGATCATCTAGTTCCAACCCCCTGCCCTGGGCAGGGACACCTCCCACCAGACCAGGTTGCTCCAAGCCCCGTCCAACCTGCTCTCGTGGACATCTTCTCATGGGAGCATCTTCTCCCCTCTTTTGTTGCCGGTTTCTGGTGCAGCCAGCCCTTCCGCGGGCGTCACCTCTGCGGAGCTGCTGTGAGCAGGTTGCAAAGGGAGGTTTGTCCTTGTACTTGCTTATGTCCCTTTAATTCCAGGCACTTGTGTGTCTCCCCTGCTCCTCCCAGCCAGGAGAGCACCCTATGCAGAGGGAGAAATCCCCGCTGATGAGTAGCAATAAATTCATCCTCGCTCCACACTCTTTTCCGAGGGCAGCGATCGTGTCGGGACACGGCAGCCCAAATTGCCAGTGGGTGTTTTGGGTGGAGAAGAAGTCATCTCCTCCCTCATTGCTCCCGTCTGGAAAATTACATGCAGGGATATTGCCAGCTTGAAGTTCCCAAAGCCCGGGAGGCTGCTCCCCGCACCCTGCCATGGCTTCAGTCAAGGCTGGGTGCAGCCGGGTTTGCTCCTGACATGCTTTATCGCCTCCTCGAGCTGCTCCTTGCAAGAACAGCGGTTAAACCATCCCTTTCAGTGAGAAATACAGAATAACTCGGTGCTCAGCCAGTGTCTGGAAGCGCTCGGTGCCAAGATCCACCTTGCTGGTACTGCTGAAACCTCATGAAATTACTGAAAACAGGCCGGGAAGGGATCTCACCCTCCTTTCATTTCCTTTATTTAACCTAATTATTGCTCAGAAACTTCACCTTTGTTTTCTGTATCATCACTGTTGGACTTAAACTGCTCCAGAGTTTGGCTGCTTGGAGCCATCGATGGGCGAATGGTTGGAGATCTCATGTCCGCTCATTGCAGCGCAATAAAGAAAAGCCCAGCTGGACTTAGAATCATAGAATGGGTTGGGTTGGAAGGGACCTCTAAAAGCCATCTAGTCCAACCCCCCTGCAGTAAGCAGGGACATCTTTAACTAGATCAGATTGCTCAGAGCCTCATCAAGCCCGGCCTTGAATAGCTTGAATAGACTTACCTGGAGTATTGATTTCTGCAGCAAATGCACCAGGAGAGACCTGCAAGAGAAAGGACGGTGCTACTGGAGAGGGGCTACGTGTGGGGCTGGAGGTGGTGAACCAAGCTAGAAGGTTGCATGGTTGCAGGCAGGAGATGTGCTGGGCTTTCCACACAGACCTGTCTGCCCTGGTGGGCTCAGTCATTGCTATTGAAATGAGATTTAGCATTTCTGTCCCCTCCTGTAGTTTTATTTGAGATGCGCAAGACAAATCTGGAACAGTTGGCAACTCTCTTGAGGGGACCTGCCATTGAGAAAACCCAGATTTGAACGAGACGCGCGCATGACAGCTGCCTGTCTGCGGGTTTTCTGCAGCTGCTCGTCAACTTAATGGCTATAAATGAACTCCCAGGTGGTCTTAATGGTGTCTCTGGAATGTCCTTGTGCTTGGGAGCTACTTGGGTAGCCGGGTTTAGCTCTTCTTTTCTTTCTTTTTTAAAATAGCCTCTGTTTGCCTTGCAGCTCCAAGGCTGGATGGGTTAGAAGTGCAGTATGGTCCCTCAGCTTTGCTGTGCAATTGTTATAGCTCAGCCATAAAAGGAGAAAAAAATATATCTTAACTAGCAAATGCACCATCCTTAGCTGTATAGAAAACCTTCCCCAAACGTCACTATGCATAAGCTCTGCCCTGGTTTGAACACGTAAGGCTTTATCTGCAGCCCCCATCCCACGTGGGCTGGAGCTACACCTCGCCGGAACATCCCAGTAGAAACAGAGGTGGGTGACACCTGTGGGAACACAGAGAGCTCGGCGTGGGGCAGGACCCCCCCGGCTCGGTGGGTTGGTGGGTTTTTTTGGGGGGGGTGGGGAGGGGAGCATCTCTCGGTGGGCTGCCCCGTGTGCTGGGCATCATGTCGGGGTGTGGGGCTGGAGGGGCAGCAGCCCAGCGATGCTGGCCGTGGGTCTCAGCGTGCCATTCCTGCCGGGAGGAGCAGCCGACAGCCGGAGCGCCGAGCGAAAACACGGCTCCGGCGGGTTGACTCACGCCTGCTGGTGTTCCTTGCCATGTGTTATAATCACCGAGAAATGCTTTGCCTGTGGTATCATTTTCTTTAAATATATCATTAGAGAAAATGACAGCCCAAATTGTGGGAGGATGCTAATGGCTCTGAAGTGGCAGACAGATTGCGGAAAATAGTTCCCTGCAAACACGTCACAGGTGGGAGCCCGTCGAGGAGGAAAGGAGACGGACCGGGCACGCGGCGTGAGCAGGTCGGGGTACAACGATGGGACACGGCCACTAGCCTGGAGCTGGGTCAGCCCTTCTCCCTCCCACGGCCTTGGAAAACCCTTCCCTGCCTCTCTGCCACTTTTCTACAGGGGAGCTTGGGGGGGAGCGGGGTGAGGAGGAGGTGGATGGCCCAGACGGGGCTGTGCAGGCTCAATGGAAAGAAAAAAATATCAGTTTAAACACCCTGCGATGGAGCGATGCCTTGGCAAAGCGTAGCCGGGACTGGGTTGCCAAGTGGCTGCTAGGTGCTGCCCCGAGCTGCGTGCCTGGCATGGGATTTCTGGTCCTGTCCCCCTGCTACCCCCAACAGGAGGTCTGGGGAGGAAGACCCTCCTCCTCCTCCTCCATCAGAAAGGCCTGGTGGTCCCCAGGAGATGAAGCTCCTGGTGTGCAGCGTAGCACCAGGGCTCTTTCCATCCTTGCACAAGCTGTGCTGCCTCCCTTTTTGTTTTGTTACATGAAGAATAGCAAGGAACAAAGTGTGTTTTCAAAGCAGCTCTCACAGTTTGTTGTTTTTATCACTCCTCCATCCTCAAACTCTTATATTTCTGCTGCATCTCTGTAAGAAACAATAAAAAAGAATGACCTTTAATTTCTACACAGCAGCCCGCAGTTCCTGGGGATGCTCCACAAACACCACGTATCCTGGTGGATAAAGGTCTTCTGCCTTGTACTTCAAAGATATCGCACTCAGACCCTCTTGGACTTTAATTTTTTGTTGAAATTCTTCCTCTCCAAGAGCAACTAGCAATGAGAGTTGCTCTCACGTCGGGACAGTTAATTGCCCCAACCCACATGCTGCTCAGATCAAACGCCGAGGGCCACGTGGAGCCCTGCGATGCCCTTTACATCAGAAGAGCGGCGAGGAGAGGAGGGCTCCTTTGAAGCAAGAGCCATGTGGAGATGGTGGTTCTTCAACTAAACCTGCAGCCCCGAGCCTGCCTGGAGGCGAGGATGGCTGGACCCCCCGTTACTGGGCGTGTGGAAGCCATTTCTGCCCGTGGCACAACCCCATCCTATGGGGATTTGTCACCCCACTGCTCTGGTGGGTAATGCCCCATCTCCCATCCCACCTTTGTGCTCCAGCACACTCAGTTTCCCCCCTTGAAGGATTTCCCCTTTTCCTCTGCACTTGTAGCAAGCGATCCTGTCTCCTCTCTCAAAAAAAAAAAAAAGTGGTGTTCACGCTCTCTGCTTTTAATTTCCTTTTTTATGCCCAGCTCTCCAGTTCCTTGCTCTTCTTCCCCAACTTCATGGTGCACGGGGAGGCTGTGGTGGTGCCTGCGCTGCAGCTTCCACCTGCAAGGATGATGCCTCCAAGCCTACGGCCCCGTGGGGGTCCGCATGGACCAGATGCTCGCTGCCATCATCCCCATGGCCTCGCTGCCATTGCCTCCGGCAGCCCAGGAGGCATCTGCCACCTTCAAGACCGTGTCAGGGGAGTTGGAACTAGATGATCTTTAAGGTCTCTTCCACCCTAAACCATTCTAAGATTCTACGATAAGACTTCCCTGGTGCCATGCGGAGCTGCTGGTGAAGCTGCTGGGCTCGCTCCTGCTGTCTCTATTTCCTAAGGACTGAAATTGCTCCTTACTTTCCCTTTTCTGCTGCTGAAGACCCACTGGGAAGACCTGCCAGCACCTTGCTGTGAGGTGGCCGGGGTGGGATGGGGACTGGTAACACCAGCCCATCGCCTGCCATCAGGATGGGCTTAATGAGCCACCAGGTGTGAAGTGTGGTGATTGCAGCCCCTCAGAGAGAGATGCTGATCTCCGTCTTCTCTTCCACCCTCATTTCCTCTTACATTTAATTGAATCAAACACTTTCCCTTTCAAGGCAACTCGTTTCACTTGGAGGAAAGTAAAATCGTAGGGCTCCTTTTACTGATTTTGAGGGCACTTTCTGTACTGCCTTCCCTCTCCTCTCTGCTTTCCTGGTGTCACAACCAAACATGTTTTCCCATGCAGCTGCGTGCAGGGCGGGGGCAGCTATCAGATACTACCAGATACACACCCCCAGGCTGGTGGCACCGTAGGACACGAGGCTGCACTGGCTTTGGCTCTTCCACGGGTTATTTTCTGTTTCTGGATGAGTCTGTAACTGTTAGATAGAGCAGCTATTGTGTCCTCCAGCCAAGCCTTGATGACTACATACCTGCAATGGCCATGGCTCAGCACGGCTTGGAAACTTGCAGATGGGCACAGAATCCATCCAGAGGAGAAAAATTGCCCTGTTTCTCCAGAATTGGCCAAAACAGGAAAATGATTGGGAAACCCCAAGGTTTCCCTTCAGGGAGGTGGGAATCACCACCCTGTCCCTGGCTCCCCAGGGGACACGGGGACATGCTGGTGAGGTCTGGTGGTGGCATCTCAGCTCAGTGCTGAGCGAGGAGATGGCGGCGGTGGTGGTGAGACGGTGGCTGTGTGTGGTACAGCTCACCGCCACCCGAACTGAGCATCCTGGCCTCTTCCAACCATCCCTTTATCCGCTTAAAGTGGGGAAGTGCTTCCTGCTCTGGTGTCCCCAGGTGGCCTGGGCAGAGTATTTCATTGCCGCAGCGTAGGCTGAGAGGGATGGGAGGGAGAGCAATGCACCTACCCAGGAGGTATTGAAGGGGTTTCGTTTTAGTTTCTCTAATTATTTCTTTGCGTATTCATATTTCTGAGAATGTGACATCCCTTCTGGCACCAGCCTGGGATGAAGGGCAGATTTATGCCTCCACCGAGGGGGGTGCGGCCGTGCCTTCCCCAGACGTGTCTGGTTCTTGGCTAGGAATATTTACAACCCCACGGCCAGCCGGCACCATGTCCTTGCTTTTGATGGTGCTACGGGGGTTTCCAGCTCTCCAGCAAAGGGGGACCCGCCGCGCCGCCTCCAGCGCGGCAGATGGAGAGAAAAGGGATTTATTTACTATGAGCGGAGCTGGGAACATCCCCAAACGCTCCCCTCTGCCAGCAGCGGCAGTTGGGAAGGGAAAGCACTTAAAAATGATGGAATTTGTTGACTGTCATTAGTGTTTTATCTCCGCCGTGACTGCTGGGTGGAAATGTTGTTTCTAGCTAGTGGTGCTCCCAGGCAGGGAGTTTCCAATGGGATAAATCAGTTTCCTGCTTCTGACGTGGGACCCCGAGGAGACACCGTGGCCATTCTCCCAGCTTTTAGTTATTTCTTCATTCAAACTTGGCTTAATGAAATTAATTTACTTCAAAAAGGGTTTTCTTCTGAAGCCAGTAGGAATTTAAGTGAAATGGCACCGAGTCGTCTTGGTTCATATGGGAGGGATGGAGTCATCACAGGGAAAGTGTTTTCTTTTCAAGGGCCGACAAACAGCCTGTGATGTGAACAACTTCACACCTTCAAGCAAGGCCTGACCCTCCGAGAGGGATTTTTTAACATGGATCTGTGAATTAAATAACATTTCTGTAAAGCTACAAAAATAAATAACAAACCACCGTGAATCTCATGCTCCCATTCAGATAGTAAGGAAGTTGCTGGGTTTTTCTTGAACAAAATTTGAAACACCTGAAATGGCTGTTAAGGTAAAAAAGAGGTCAATTGTGGGGAACCAGTTGGCAAATTAAGAGGGAGGAAGGCTCAGTTGGTATCACCTGTGACAAATTCTTTGTTGCTCTCCTGAGTTGGTGAACCTGGGAATAAGGACGATAGATGTGAAAAGCTGACGGTGGGAAGGAGATGGGTTGGGTGGCCTGAGGAAATCTTCCATCCCTGGAGACTTCGCTCATCGCACAGGTATGATGTGGCTCGGGTGTGATGGAACGTGAGGATGGAGAAGGCTGCTTTTGCCTGAGCTATTTTTATGCGCGTTGGCTTATGACTCTAATTCTACCTTAATTTTCCTTTGGCAATTCTTCACGCTCGGTGTTTGATGTAGCAGGCGTGAGATGCTCTTTGATGCAATTACAGCTAGGAAGCGGGAGCCGGGCTGGAATACCTGATTTAAATTCCAAGCCTACTGTGAGACAGATGAAAGCAGTCACTTGGACGGCTGCCGTCTCCCAAGTTTTGTCTCCGCTATCCGTGCGGGATCTCAGATTTGCTCGTTGGCTGGACGGTATCACCACGCTCCCAGCTCAAGGCTGCTGAGTTTTTTTGGTTTTGGGTTGTTTTTTTTTTTCGGTTTTGGGGTTTCTGGTTGGTTTNTTTTGTTTTGTTTTTTTTAAGTCTCTCTGTTACTTAACTGCCATTGAAAAGCATCAATTACTGTCTCTGAGTGGGGGACGGCTGTGTTGATGAAATGGGTGTTCTTTTGCTGTTGGGCGAGTGTCAGTTGTGCCAGCTAGTGAAGCTACACGGAGGTCACTTCATTAGCTGCCCGAGGGCAGGAGAAAGCCAGAAAGCTAGATGTGGCATGAACCTCAGGGTTCTGCTCTGAAGCTGAAAGGAAAACCTTCCACAGGGGATGTTTGGTGGACAACTACCTCCTTGTGCTCATCCTGGAGGAAATAATTTATAATTGAAATATGATTTGCGGCTAAACTAATGATGGGCTTATAGCCTTCTGTTTGGCTTTCCCTTCTTATTTCATCCTTCACCTCTTTAAAAGGTCAGGAAGCAAGTTGGGTGATTTACTCGCGCTCTGGCTGCGCACACCAGCTCTCCTTGGTCTGTGTGGGCTCCACAACCTTCCTCCTCCAGCTGCTGCAAGAGGGACTCAGCTCCTGGCGGGACCAAATGTGCTTCTGGAACCCTTCAGCATCTCAGCTGCTGCTGATTTTATTTATTGCTGCTTTCACTAAATATATAGCTAGGGCTTATCCACGTGGTTGTCAGGAAAACTGGAGATAGAAGAGGTAGATAACAAGAGGAAAAAAAACCTCTCGTAGGTGGTATGTACAAGTTCTGTCCTGAAGTCCAGCCGTCTGGCCAGCATTAACCGTATCTCCTGGTAGTACCTGACGTACACGTGGGACACCTCCTGCTGAGATACCCGCGTGTTGCGGGGACACACCAATGTGAAACATTTACCGTTTAAAGCAGCGCAAGAACGTGAGCCTGAGAGGTAAATGAGGATGTCGCAGAACACAGAGTGGAGAGAGGCCAAAAAGAAGGTGCCACTCAAGGTTTTTCTATAGACTGTTTTTCTCGCCTGCTTTTCTAATGTTTCAAGCTTCACAAGTGCTTAAGGCAGCAGCTGAGTGTATTTTGCTGAATCCAGCAGGACACTGGGAGTCCCTGAGGTCATCCCGGGGTGACCCACACCTCTTCTGGATTTGGGGGGTGCTGCCCCACAGGGGAATTCCCCCTCCGAGGGGAATGTGCCTGCTGTTTCTCTCTGGTAGCTCTTATTTCATATCGTCCTGAAAAACAAGTCAATGAATCCACGAAATGACTCACTGAAGTGAGGGCAGGTCAAATTACATGTTATTGTATGCCTTGCTGAGATGTTTTGAATTAACAGAATTAGCTAATTGGGCAAGCTCTCTGCTCTGTCCTGCAATTACCAGCCCCAGGCGCTGGCGGGTGGGAGCAGCCTCAGGATCCGTCCTGATCCGGGTCTGGAGGAGTCTTAGAATTGACAAGGAGAGACTCCCAGCAGATGTTACTGTCTGCACAGGTCAGGAGGAGTCCTTGTTTAAAAAAGGCAAAACAACAACAGAAAAGAAAACCCAGCCTGGCCTACATCTGCGTGGAAAAGAGCAGATATTCAATTAAGGTCCTAATCTCTATGTGCAATTACTGTGGCGAAAGCAAACCGCCTGGTTGGCTCTTAGTGTTGATAACTCGTCTTGTGCCTTGCGGGCAAAGAGCCAGAACTGGGGAAATTGTAAAAGCCGATGGTTGAGGTCCCTGGCTGCGAGCATGAGCTGTGCTGCCCTGAGCTCCGCTCTAATCGCACCCTGGGGCTATTGCCTTCACCGGGGCTTCACCCGGGGACCCCTCTGGATGCCTCCGAGTGGAGGGAATCCCGGTGAAAGCGCGTGGTTTCCATGTAGAGGAAGGCAGGGCTGCCTGGCACAGGCATGGGAAGGAGGGATGAGCATGGTGGAGCATCCTGGACCCGCTGCATCAGGCTGCGTGTCTCTGGGGTGGGTCAGTCTGGACGTCGGGGTGAATTGGTGGTGTTGGCCATAAATAAGGGTTCTTCACCCCATGTGCGAGAGCCAATCAACGCAGAGTCCAGATATTTATCTCAATTCTGCAGAATCAGGTGACAGGTATTTAACAACAGCCATCACACCCCGCGTTTCAAACCACCCGATATTTATAATGATAAAATGCATCTGATCGGTCCATATTGATTCATTCACAACCCCTAACTATACACATGCATTGAAGCTCATGTTTAAAACATTTAGGGAGGTTACCTGATTAGCATGCTCATTATTTAGGAAGGGGTGTGTATTTTAGCATTAGAATTGCCCAAGGTTAGTTTGGGATACACTCTTGGCTCGAACTTGGTCCAGAAATTATATTGTTGCTATTTTACGCCTAAGTCAGCAACTGCAAAAGAACACATGAGACGCAGTGTTTCGTTTCACATCCTATTCAAGTTAGGTGCATTCTTTTGATGCTTCAACCCTGTCCCAACTGAAACCTCTGGAAAAACTTTTACCTTTGTTATTTAGGCATCAATGGCAGAGAAGTCTGGGGACATTCAGTGAATGACATGAACAAGCAGAAGAAATGAGTCGTGTTCCTGTAGGAGCCACACCTGAGGCACAGCACAGCTTTCTGTGGTGGGGCTTGAATTAAGAGGGCATCTTCCTTCATGTCTCAATGCGAAATTGTCTCCTTGAGTGGCTGTGCCTGCGCCGAGCAGAGCCCTGAGCCCTGTCAAAGCCCAGGGGAAGAGGAGGAGGGTGGTCCATGGGGGCTTGTGGCCACCCACGCTGCGGAGGGAGGAGGCTGTGCAGGTGACTCCGTGTCTCATCTGCCCCGCAGTGGTTTCCTCTGCGCTACCCTTCCTGCCAATGGCCGGTGCCGGGGTGTAACTCATCCCGGTGCGGCTCCATCTCGACAGCTCCCAGCCTCTAATGAGAGCCTCCGGCTGCAGAGGTGCCAATTAGGGTCTATTTATAGAAAGCTGTTCCCTGCTCAGATCCGTGGGGAATCACTGCGCTTCACTGGCGTTTCTGAGGAGGGTGGGAACAAAGCTCGGGGAGACCGCAGAAAGGTGGGAATCACCGAGGTTGTTATCTTTCATGGAGGCAGTTACTCCAGGAGACCATCAAGGGATGAAGGAAAGTCCTGCTGAGGTCCTGGTGACTTGCTGCAAGCAGAAGAAAGCTCTTGAATCTCGCTGAATCAATGAGTGTCTTCTCCTGTTTTCTTCTTACCCGTGAACAGGAGGTGAAACCTCCTTTGCCCTCTGTCCTGGCGGAGCAAGGCTGGGATGCAGCTTGGATGGAGGCTTGCTGGAGCTCCCAGCCTTGCAAGGACATCCAGCCCAGACAATTTATCATCATTATTATTATTATTATAACAACTGAAAAACAAGCTGGTAAAACCCCCCAGGAAGGAGATTTGCCTCCTCGGCAACAGGTAGAGAAGGGATTAGCCTCGTCTGTCTGTTCTGCTGCTCGTCTCCAGTGGAGAAGCTGGGGTTGGAAGAACTGCCGTGCTTTGTGGGGTGGTTCTGTGGGAGGAAAAACAGCTGGAAAAAATTCCCCTGGATGGATGGGGTCCTGGTCCGGACTGTCTGGACTTATTCCTGGTTTGGCAGCAGTGGAGGGACAGATCCTGCCCATGGGGCAGCCCTGGGAGCCGGGTGGGTGCTTGTAAAGATGGGTCTGTGCTCTTCTGCGCTGGCCTCTTCCCTAAAACCAGCTGGTGGTGGAGAACTGATGCTCTTCCTGGCTGTACGGAACAAAATACTCCTGTTTTAACACAGATGCTTTTTTCCAATTCCTCTTCACTGAAGAAAGCGGTTTCCTCCCTCTCCAAGGTGACTATGACATTCCATGAGTCGTTGCAAACCCAAGTTATGTTCCGTGGCAAATACGTTCTCCCGTGTCCTTCTCCCACCTGTGGCAGCTCGACAAGCATGCCTGGGCCTGGGGAGGAAAGCAGGACATCGGCTAGATGGTCCCACGTGGAGAGAGAGGTCCAATGCCAGAGCAGTCTGAAACAAAAATGTACCTTTTCTTCATGATATGTCCCCGTTTGGACGCAGTGGGGAAGAGCTGACAAAGCAGGCAGCAGGGTCAGAGCAGGCTGGTGAGCTCCTCTGCTGAGCATCAGCAGCAGCCCGGCCTGGAGGAGTTACTCCTGACATATTTCTGGGCTTCCGTTCAATTTGCAAATTAATTTTGCCGTTCTCAATTGCATGAAGTGACTCTGGCATGTACCTGTGACTGAGACCGGGGTAACGTCCAGATACTGAGGGAATAGCAATGAAATTGTGAAATCCCTTAAGCTTATTAGTGAGCAATGGTGTCAGCTTTCAGCGCAGCAGAGTTGGAGTAGCAATAGCATAATTTAATTTTCCTAAAAGGTCCATGTAACACAATGCCTGGCTTGCTTAGTACGGTACGAATGACAGACAACTCCTTGCCAAGGAAAGCTTAAAGTTGTTTTCCAACAAACTGACTTTTTTTCTTCATTATTCCTTAGACTCTTATCTCTGATTCCAGGCTAAGGGATGCTAAACTTGAAATATTTGGAACATTAAAAGTTGCGAGAAGCAGTCAGAAGTGGTCCCAGGACATGAGGTGCGGACAGTCGTGTGTGTCTGCAGGAGTTTATGGTAATCAGGGGAGAAATCAGCTGAAATAAACTTTATTGGTGCATTGCCACATGGCCTTCCCATGGAAGCCGTGTTATGAATCAAAAGAGCAATGAAAATTTTGATGTCCCCTCCAGGTCCCATAAAATGACGGCAGGCTCTCTGGGTCTCGCTATCCCAGGCTGCGAAGTGCCTTTCCCTCGCTGAGCTATCGCGGAAGTAGCAATGCTCCTGCCGCAAAGTTTGGATCGTTTGGGGATTGGGTCGGAGGCTTTATGGTGAGAATCGCGTGTGTCCCCGCGGTCCTCCTCCGGTTTTGAGCGATTTCAATTTTCGTGGGTTTGCTGGAAACTTCTCAGCCTACCAGCTCTGCCCTCATCTGATGCGGTTGTGATCTGAGCCAGCACGGGGCGAGCTGCAGATTTCATGAACGTGTGAAAAATTCTGATTTTCCTTTAGCAAAAGCTCAGGAGCTCGAGCTCAGCCTTCGATTTCTGTGGACGTTCCTGCTAGGAAGAGAAAGGCCAGATGGGAATCGCGGCATGGGATGTATCCGCTCTCCCACGTGCTTTCACCTGAGCTTCGTGAGTCAGGGGCTTGCCTTTCAAACCACAATAATAACCAAATAAAGTAAATACAGGTAGTTAAGAAACATTAGGGTTTGGCGACTACCAGCAATGGCCTCATTTTTCTGGTTTATTAGGAGGATGGAGAGGGTGTAATTGGGAGCGCTGCTCCTGCCTCTCCCCTGCGGTGCCTTTCACTTGGTGGATTATTAAACAATTCAAGGAGACCATGCACAAGCCATTTGTTTTGCTCTGTTTTTTCCACTCTCTTTATTTATGTTTAATTTTTTTTTTTTAACATGAGCCTTTGGGAACATAATGCTAAAAATGTTATTAAGGAGCCATTGACCATACATGCCCTGCAGATTTTTTTTTTTTTCTGATAAAAGCCACTGCCTGTTGCTTTAGAGAAAGGAAGGTTAAATACAGGCCAGATGAAAACATATTGCTGGGAAGAGTGGGTGAAGTTGCTAACTAAAAGACTTTTAGTCTCAGTGACGTCCTTTGTCGGTGGCATTATCACTGGAGATCTGCAGGGACACCAGGCTCCCGTGGAGAGCCGTGGCTTTGTAGATGGCTTTTGTCTGCAGAAAGTGGAGTTAGATGAGAACATTGTGGCCGCAAAGCTTTCTGAATAACTTGATGCGTGCCCTGTGCTGCAAGATGTTGTGTGGAGGGGTCATGTCGTGTTTGCCCCGGGGAAAGGGTGATAAAAGGGAGACCTGCCCCAGAGGAGGGTGTTGAGGCAGATGCTCACAGGGTCATGGGGATGAAGGTGACTGCAGCTGGATTAGGGGTAAGAGAGTAGCTAACTCTCACCTAGGCATCCCTTTTTGTCATCTTAAAAGGAAAGGAGGTGTGATGTGGTGGCCTGGGAACAAGGAGTCTGCAGTGCAAGGAATGTGTCCATCCAGCAGAGATGTCCCCTTTCCACCTCCTTGATGGGTCTTGGGTAGCTTGGCTTTCCTCCCTGAATGTGCCCAACCCAAATTTTGTGATGCTGATGGGACACTGAATATCTTGGAGGCCTTATAGCAGCCTTCCAGTACCTAAAGAGGGCCTACAGGAAAGATGGGGAAGGACTCATTATTAGGAAGTGTTAAGATAGGACACGGGGTAACAGCCTCAAATTGAAAGAGGGTAAACTTATATTGGATATCAGGAAAAAATTCTTTGCTGTGAGCGTGGTGAGCCCCTGGCCCAGGTTGCCCAGGGTAGCTGTCAATGCTCCATCCCTGGAGGGGTTCAAGGCCAGGCTGGATGAGGCTTTGAGCAGCCTGGTCTAGCAGGAGGTGTCCCTGCCCAGGGCAGGGGGGGGGAACTGGATGATCTTTAAGGTCCCTTCCAACCTGAACCATTCTGTGATCTAACTTCTGGATGCTGTCCTCCCCAGGAGGAGGTGTGCTGGACCACTGACGAACAAGAGACAGGCAAGCACTGCACGTCCCAACCTCCCTAACACCCATCTGCCGACCCTCCGTGCACAGACACCCTCTCCGCGGCGCAGATCTCTGCGGGTGGAGCCTGTAGCATGTTGTGAGCCATGACAGCATGTTTTCTAATCGGATGCAGAGACCTTGTCAGCCTGGAGCTGGTTGTTTAGCCCGTGCATTTAAAACGAGCCGCTGCCAGTTTTAGTTCAAGGGTATTAGCGTTCACGCATTTTTAACAGAGAGAAGTCCTGCCTGATCTGAGCATTGAGTTTCTGCGGCTGGAGTGATCTGTGCAACCACATGGGCTGACATGCGTTACCTGATCGTTATAAAAGTGTTACAAGAGCTGGATAAAAAGAGCTCTGCCGCTCTTCCAGAGGGCTGCTGGATGCGACTCACCAAAGCCTGCAGTTGTTATTTTCTGGCTGTAAATTGTTCTGAGCGACAGCGTATGAAAGACACTACATCAAACTAAGTGGAATCAGATAGATAACAGGCCTTCCCGGGGAGATGAAATTACTTGGCGTTTGACTCTATGGCTCTTGAACCTCCTGAGGCATCTTGCGTGTCCTGGGTACCAGCTCACCTGCTACACCTCGGTGCTAATCCCGTCCTGTCCCTTGGGCTGGACATATCCAGGGGCAGCATAATTGAAAAGGTATGGGGTGGTGATACTCCCTCGGTGCCACAGCTGGCTGTGGGGACCCTCTTTTCCCCTCCTGTGGATGGGCCGGCAGTGGCTGGATGGAGAACGCGGTATTTTTGGGGAGAAGATGCCCAGATGCTACTCGGATAAGCACCTGTGTGAAAAGCAGTGCCAGTCCCAGCTCTGAAGTTGTCCTCCGCTGCGGTGGGAGGGGGATCATTGGCTCTGATTAGAACATTTGCGATTCCAACGAGGCCTTTCATTTCCACCCTGGCTTCTGTTCTGCATATTTGATGCCATTCTCTAACGAAAGAGTGCAAATGTTAAGATGTTAGAATAATATTGCCCCAAGGTTCCGTACACTAATGACAAGAATTACCACCATCTGAGTAGTTCAGGACTTAACAAAAGGTACAAAACAATTAAGCCGTGATTAACAATTAAGTGTTTCTGTAATTACCGAGCGAGATTTTGTGACGCTGTTTACTGCCTTTTCTAAAACAGCAGAAATCCAGTTGCAGAGACTGGTTTACTTAAAAAAAACAGAAGAAAGAACACCCACTAGTGACACACGGGAAAGCAGCGATGGGGCTGCTGGCTCCCGAGAAGCCCCATCCCTGCGTTCTGGTGTCGAATCCGGGGCTCCCAGTGGGATGTGGAGCCTCATTAATGCACATTGATGAGACAATTTGATACCTTTAGGTGACAGATTGTGTTGTGGTGCTGGGGACTACCAAATGAAAACAAAAGTATTAAAAGATGCTATTTCTCATGCCCATCATGGCAAAGCCTTGTAATCTCCCTGCTACCCAGCTCTTCTTGCAGCAGGATCCGCCCCTCAGTACCCTTAAATCTAAAAGGATGAATTATTTTTGCATGGGGAAATGTCTCACTGAATAGAAGAGAATGGGCCTTCAATTTTTACACACAAAGATTTCTGAAAGCAGTTTTCGGAATTAAAGAAGAGTGAGGGAATTAGATTTAGGGCAGCAGGAGAGAGAAATTGAAATGTTTAGACGAAAGGCATGATTTTCTGCGAAGAGGGAAGAAGCGGCGTCGGAGGTGTGTTCTGCACGGCGCTGGGTGCCCTTTGCTGCCCGCGCAGCCGGGAGGTGCCGTGACGTAAATGTACCGCAGGACCGGATCTGTTGCATCCATTTTACTCGTCAGTCTATAAAGACCTGTCAAACGTATAGAAGAGGAAGCCGGGATAAATCACAGTTTAATTATCGCATAGTGCCATAAATATTTCCACTTGCCTCCTGGGGATTAAAAAAGGTCTTGTTTTCTCTCTTGCCGACAACAAGAGAAGAGGCTGAATGGATTTTCCTAAGGCTGATGCCCCAGCCTGGCTGGGTTGTGTCCAGGGGCTGGTGAGTCCCATGGGATGAAGGGGAATTCTGCAGCTCGACAGGGCTGTATCACTCCTGAGTCTCGCCTAAAAGCTCCCGAGGTCATTGGTAGGTTATTTATAAACAATCAGAAATCAGGAGTGATTTGTTATTACTGAGAGATGCTAATTCAGATTCTAGAGGGGATTCATTAGCCGAAATGGCTTTACTGTATGCGAATTGATAACAGCCCTCTGGGTGCAATGCTTCTGGCTTCAGAGGGGTGTCTGGTGGCTTTGGGAGCAGGAAGGAGCCCAAAATAGCAGCAGTCTGGTATCAATGGTTATTTGATTCCTCCCTGCTATTTTTTTTTTTCCCCTCCTGGATATTTTATTATAGGGTCAAGGATCCCAGCTCATCCTGGGGTCTCCCAGATGGCCCTCAAGGAGGGAATCCTCTCCCCAGAGGTTCCTTTTTTGTAGCCGAACCCTTTTCACACTATATTTTTCTCCCCCCTCAATGTCCCCACGAGGCTGTGGATCACGTCTTGCAGGAGACAGCACCACCGGTTAGGAACCAACTGCGAGACAAGGACAGAAAAATACATAAAGTAATAAAATACATAGGCAGCATGGCTACAAATGGGTTTGTTCCTCTTGGCAGAGGAGTTTAACTATTGAAGAAAATTGGGCAATTGATGTTGCTGCCAGCTGTTCGGTGCTTTCGGACGGACAAGGTGGCAGAGCTAATTTTCAACCCTGCTGGGATGGAGAGAGCTGTAAATTACAAAGGGTGGAAAATGCCNNNNGGGAGATGAATGGCGGGGGGGGGGGAAAGCTGGTTTCTTCCCTTGAAAGATTTTTAGTGATACGAAAGAGACCTAGTTCCGAGCTAGAAAAGGACCAACCATCCTACTTGCGTTTCATGAGTGCTCACTTACTGTTGGCACAAATAAAGTAGGCATCACTTATTGCTGCTATATGCTTGGGAAAGGAGGAAGAAAAAAACCACCCCCAAACCAACAACACCTCTGCCTTTATTTTTCCCCCTTCCATTTCCTTCCCGGTGTAGCTGGTTTCACCGACTCCTCCGGAGGATCAGCTCATTAATCAGCCGCTGCTGCTCTTTCTGTAGGTCATTCGCAGAAAGTCTCAAGGAGGAGCAAGGTGGATGTGAAATGGGGCCGTCAGGGGACAGCAGAGCTGAGGGGACATCATCTCCGTGGAGCTGGGGGCCTCAGCTCTGCTTGCCACCTCCGGGACGTTCGCAGCGTTTCTCTCCCTTGTTGATTCCCTTGTGCCTAATGATAGGGTTGAACTCCCATTTGGTGGTGGCTGTTTAGTGGTGGCTTCCTCCTCTGTCCAAATGCCTGTTTTTGCGAAACTGGCAGGAATTTAACATTTTGGAGGTCGTGGTTCTCATTTCAACTGAGGCTGATGTTGCGCCATGCGTTAAGGAGTGATTGAGTGCATGGAGCAGGTCGTCAAACTGCTGGCACAATTAACTGCTGGCCCCGGTGGCAGACGCTCCAGCGTGATGCTCCATGGAGCAGCTCCGCCAGCTGAGCGGGCGCCAAAGGCCAGTGCTGCGGGACCTGGGTCCGGATCGGGGACCTGCCTTTGTCCCCGGGGCTGGATCAGGGACCTGCCCTTGTCCCCGGGGCCGGTGGCCTGGAAATGAGCCGTCACTTACTCGCGTGTCTGTGCCTCCCCGGCTGCAGCCCCGCTCGCTCCGACTGGCAGGGTGTCAGAAACACTCCTGCCTGCAAATAAAACCCCGCTCCATTTGGCACTTTGGGAAAAAAAAAAAAAAAAAAAAAAAAAACGGGGGGGAGAAACACATGTGAAACGGAGAGCGACGCTGTCAGCGCTGGGTTTTGTTTAGTGTGAGCCCTGGCCGGTGGGTGACGAAGCACGCTGCGTTTGCCTTTGCTTAATGTTTGCCAGGCTCTTTAGGAGATGAATTAGCTCAACACAGATATAATTATTCCAGCAGGAGGATCGCTTCGGCGAGGCTCCGACTGAAATTTCCCTGATGCGAGGGCTGTGGGGAGAGGGGATGAGGCAGGAGTGTGGAGATGATGGACGGCTCACGGTATTAAAGAGCCTCACAACATCAAGGGAAGAGTTCAGCATTTCGGTTTAGCTGGTGGAGGGGGGGGTTGATTTATTCCGATGGCTTTTGGCCCGTGAACAGGCTCTGATGTAAGCCCAGCTGGAAAGACAGATACCTGGGGACTTCTGCAGCAGAAATAATTTCCCAGGCTTGGGATGCTGTGGAAGCTGAAGCAGTGTTTGCTGCTCTGATGCCTTCCCTGCCCTATTTCCAGGTGAGATTATTCCCAGCCCTGTGCCAATCCCAGATTATGGTTTGGGGAGGGGGCATGTGCCGAAAAGGAGTGGATCCACCTTGGACATCGCTAAGAGAGAAGTTCACTCATTTTGGTAGAACTAGAGTATTTGTTTTGTGAGACTTCCAATCTGGTTTTAGAAACACAAAATGTTTGTGAATACGCCGTCTCTCTCGATGACTTGTTTTATTATTGAATTATCTTGGATGGGAATAAAACCTTGGTCCGTGGCCGTTCTGACTGTGCCAGTATTCATATTGCGGGTCTGAAAAGGCTTTGCTGGACTGTTCTTGCGTGGAAGGAAAAAGTGGTGCAGAATGGGTCCGTACTCTTGTTTTTGTGCTGTGAGTAACTGCGCGGTTGTGGTTCGTGCCCTGCTGTGCCATTTCCACCCCCTAAACCAGACGACGTCCCCAGGAGCTGCCGGTGGGAGTGCAGCACCCCGGGGGCTGGTGATCCCCCCACCTCGATCCCAGGGAAAATGTGTCCCATGGGGACCCTTTGCACCAGGAACATCAGGATTGAAAAGATGGGTAATTATTAAAATAATAAAAAGATGGATATTTATTAAAATAATAAAAAAAAAAAATACAAGCTAAACCCAGCCATCAGGCTGTTGGTCACCATCTACCAGCATACGGTGCAGCCGGAGAAGAGGTTGGGATTTACCCCGGCAGCAGCAGCCAGGGGCGTTTCTCTTTACCCCCCAGCACTTACTTTCTTCTGCAGCGAGCTGAGCTATTTACTGAGAAAGGAAATGTAACGTTTAAAAATAATACCGAACGGACACGCTTTAGAGCAGGCGATGGGAAATGTGGGAGGCAGCTGTGAAGTGCCGGTCTCCAAGTGCCTGCAGCATTTCCCCCCCCTCCTCCACGTGCAACGGCCGGCTGGCCACCTCCTCGGGGCACGGCTGTGGTTGTTGCTGGGGGCGGCGGGGGGAGTAAAAGGTTTCTGTTTATCTTTGGGCTTGCTATTTCGAAAGGAAGACAGAACAAATACCGGTCAACAAAGCTTTTTACCTCTTTGCCCGTTGTGTAACGCCGAGGCCATTTGTGATTAATAGAGGGTGACCTCAGCTCCAGAGAAGTTGGAATTAAAGCCATGCAAATAATGGATTATTTTCCTGCCTTTGTGGGTGGCTCTAGAAGGATCGAGCGCTAATTTCATTTAGTGTTCATTTGCAAAGATAGTTTTTCCTAAGTTTAAGTTGTTTGGTTTTTTTCCTTTTGTAATGTGAAAGAATAACCTCGGCAAGGAGATGGCTTCAAAAGGCTACCATCTTCTGTCCGTTACAAACCTCTACCGATGCAGGAGATACCCACCTGATTTTGGCAGGGCATTGGGGATGCTTGCTGGAAGGATGTTGCTTTGCATATCTTGAGGTTTATTTTCTGTTTTCTTGAAGGTGAGTTTAATGGACCGTTGACATGAGGGGTGGTGGTGGGCACTGCCCATCCCTGGCGTGACAAGTCCTGCGAGGGCTGGGGGTTTGCAAGATGCTCATCCCATTTCCCTTGGAGTAACCCCCAGCATCCCTGGGCTGGTTCAACACCTTTTCCTCTAAAACGCCGCAAAGGCGAGACCTCCACTTGGAGAGTGCTTTGGTAACATCACAACCAATGAGTTTTGTCCCGTCAGCTCCTTGCAGAAGATAAAAGCCAGGAGGCAGAATGTGATTTGGGGTTGGATCCATGTTTATGTTGGGTCTTCAAGTTCCTTTGGAGCATGATAATCCTTCCTGCTGGATTTTTGTGCCCAAGCTCCAGCCATTAGTGTCAGCTTTTAGTACCTTGCACTGAAGGCCTTGCTGTAGGATTAAAAAGTATACTGGAAACGGTTTTGTTGCAGGCAAGTTATTAAAGATTGAGTGATGGCAGAAGATGCCTTGAAAGCAGTGCGAATAGTTTAATATAGATATAAATATTAAAGTGTCAAGGGAAAGTATATAAGAAAGACAACCCCTGAATGGTATAAGGACTAATAGGTACATATTACATTTCAATAAATTCACTTAAAAGGATCCTGCCAAATTTAATTCAGACCTTACGTTTAGGTATATGGGGAAATAATTGCTACCAGTCATCAAAAAGAAAACTGTTGTGTTTTCACTTTTTGCGTCTGAGTTGTGTGGGTTTTTTTTAAGTAACTCGGGAGATGCGGATGCTGAACGCAAGGGAACAGCAGGTGGGGTTTGAAGGTGTAGCGATGCCATCGGGCTGCGCAGGTGTGATCTTGATTCCTACAGGTGGTCGGGGCTGGGCTCCTGCACCAAGCACAGGAGTTGTACCCTACCCGCACGTTCGAACCAAGTCTGGTTGTTTTGGGGCATGTAGCTCTGCCTGGTAAATAACTAGCTATTAAGTTGTGCAATTTCCTGTTCTTTTGGGTGGCTGATGGGGGTCAGGGGTGTAGAAGTGAAAAAGGAAGGTCTCAGGAGGAGACTGGAAGGATGGAGGGATGGGAGCAAAGGGATTTTGTTGCACGCAAGCCCTGCAGCAGGGAAGAGCTTTGCCGTAAGAGCATCGCTTCCCAAACCGGCGCTTCGAGCAACGATCCCTGAAATCTGAAGCTGGGCACTTAAAAAGCAGTGAGTTGCAGAGTACCTGAGCCTCTTCTAAAAGGGTCATTTCTAACACCAATTTTAAAAGCAAATCTAATGGATGTCAGAGAAATAAAATACGCAAAGATGGGCAACGGCTCTGTGGATCGAACAGCCTTACTCTGTGCATCTCCCGGTGCGTGCCCAGAGCTCAGGCTGCCCGGATACAGCACACGCTCGGCTGAGGATTTACAGGTGGAGGCTTTATCGGACCATTTTGAGAACTACAGTGGGTTTTTGCTTCATGTTTATCAATCCCAAACTTTCCTTGTCTCCTGCATAGAGCAGCAAACGTTTATTCATTCCTGGGCTTTGACTTAATTCCTGGCCATAAATATTCAATTTCTGCGAGGGAGCAGAGAATAGATGATAAAGCTGAAGCCCCAGTCAAATGACACAGACGTGAAACAGCCTTTAATTGATTTGCTTTTGTCAGACATAATTAAGTCCTACATTTCATTGCAGTCCTTGGCTCACGTTCAGATCTCAAGAAGTCTTTGGTGATAAGGAGTATTTTGGCTTCAAATGAGACTGATGGGTTCTCGCAGCCGCTTGCACAGGAGGGATGGCATTTTATGTTGTATTGGCTGAAAGTAAAGCCATGAGGCCCAGCCAAAACCCAGCTTTTTTTGATTGCAACGAAGTGCCAAGATGTCACTCCTCCTCCTGTGCATCTTGCTTGTGTATTCCTTCCACTTCGGTGAGCATCAGTTGCTTCGCAGTTTGTCAGCTCCGGGTGGGCTCAGCTGCCCACCCTGTCTGGCAAAGCTTGAATGTATTTGCTTAAGCACATACTTAGTTCTCACCTATATGTATAATTTTTTCTTTTTCCTGGATAAGGATGGACTTCAACACACATCTAAGTGCTTCATTGAGCTGGGGCCCCAGGGCCCCGTGCTGTGTCCACAAAGCCCGTGCCAGCACACCCATTATGTTTTGCTGGGAATAGCATCAGGAATTTAGATTCCTTTACGCTGCTCATTGTCCTCCAGAAATAAGCAGTGCCTTTTCCCTGATGTATGAAAGAAAAAGAAGCAATTTTGCAGCATAATGAAGGAGCTGGGTCAATGGTTTGAGTGGTAAAACCCGAACCAGTCCATATTATATTTTATTATCTCTGGAGTAGAGTCCTGCTGGAGCTGCCTAGGAAGGCAGGTGGTGAGTCTGTATGGGGAGTTTTTGGGCCATCTTTGTTAAGAGGCTGAAGATATCCAGGGAGCTTTAGATGTGAAGGCTCCTGTAAGGTTTTCATAACTCCTGGCAAAGGAAAGGGACTTGAAAATCTTCCTTTGCCTTGCTCTCTTTCTGTCTATTGTATTATTTAATCTCACCTTTGCTCAGTGGAGTTCTTATGTGCTGAAAGGAAATGAAATCTCTGCTGTGTTATTATTGCTTTCTGCTTAGATAAATAACATTGTGCTGAATTCAGGGTATCGCACACTGGCTTTTGCCTTCCAGACATGCTGCTGTGGGGAAACGTGGCTCTAACAGGCGGGAAGTGCTCTGAGGTGTTGCAGAAAAATCTTTAAATCCCCACCTTCAGAGGTGAATCCTTTAATAAGTAAACAAAGCTACTGGGTGTTTGGGGTGAGGAGGACTCCAGGAGTTGTCACCTACCTGGAACACCCCAGCAAAAGCTGAGTTTTGATTCAGTGGGGTTTTAACAGAGATACTTTGTCTTGCTTTTTGCCTGCTGGGATGAAAAAGCTCTTTTCCAAAGGAAATATGGGTTGAATCTCCAGTTTAATAACAGCAATAATGCCTGGACATGCAAAAGCTTTGGGTTTCACACAGCCCACAGAGCAGCTCTGTTGCTCTGAAAGCAGATATATCACTAGCTGTGGTATGAAATGTTCTTGTAGGATGGTCTCCCTTGCCTGCCAAATGAGGACAACAGAGAGAACCAAGCAAGAGCTGAGCTTCCCAATGTGTTGCTCACTGGGGATGATGCTCATTGTCCAGCAAGTCTGGGAGATCTCCGATACATGGGAGGAAGGACATGGAGGAAGGACAGGAGATTTGGTGAGAGCCTTAGGTGTGCTGAAGATTAGGAGGGAGCTCAGACTGCAGCGTGGATGGTTGCCCTGAAGCCTAGAAGAACTTCAGGATGGAGAGAGAGGGGGAGGCTGGTTTGGTGTTTGATCGTTGTGGGTGGCTGTGGACTGTTCCCACTGGTGACCAGCACTCTGATGGCCACACGCCCTCTACAGAGGTCATGAAGGAGACTTGACACGGTGGCTATCAGCAGCCGTGGTGCAGTTTTTCAGTTGACCGCTGTCTAGACCACTTCTGTTTCAGGACATCATTCCTCTGGGGCCCTGCTAAGATCCGAGAGCAGATTCAGATGACTCTCCTCGTGATCTCCGTTTCAACCTTGCCCTCCTGATGGTTGGCTGCTGACACTCAGTTCCTTTGCAGGTCCTGTGAAACGTGCTGAGAGGTTGCTTGTGCGCACTGACTCTTTCATCTCTTGCTGCAGAGGGCTGTTTCATGCTCTTGTGAGACTTCTTTGCTGCTTTTAAGTTGCCCACAATCTCCAGACAGGTTAGGACCTCAAGAAAGTGTGAAAAAGGATGAGTCTAATCCACTTTTTTTATTAATTGAAGAAAAAAGAATATATCCTTTGGAGAGAGAATATTAATTTCCACCAAGAATGTCCTTATTCAGATTTAATTTCTGTGCAGGGGGGAAATTAGAAGTGGCTTAAGACAGGCAGATAGGTGCAGAAACCTAGAGAGACCCAACTCCTGTAAAGAACTGATGCTCAGAAGTGTGATTGGGAAATACTGGAACGCTGAAAATTTGAGAATCGCCTTCTTGGGAAGGGACATCGCCATCCCCAAAACCAGGCATTGCTTTTGCCCATCGCTCAGTGAGATCTCTTGCTTCATGCTGGAGGAGCGAAGAATGAGCGTGGATGATTGCATTACCTAACGAACCCCAGGGAGGTGGAAGAGGGGTCCTTTGCCAGAGGAGATGCTGCATCACAGATCAGCTTGGGCTCTGCTCTTCCAGCTGGGGATCTGCAGGAAAAAACTCCCTGTCATTGCAGGGGTCACTAAGGGTAACTTCTGTTGGAGGTCCTGTGCAGCCAGTAATTAAAACACCGTAAGGGTTTCTTATAATGATCGCTAATAATTTTCTAACACAAAAGGTATTTTGACCAAAACAAACCCCAAGCCTATTCTGGACCTGGTTGCTGGACAGGAATTTTGTGGTTGCCTAGGAACTGGTGATCAGAGCCTGATTACATCCAATACGGGCTGACAAAGGGCATTTTCATCAGTATCATCATTGTTTATGGCCATACGGTCCTACAGCAGCTTCCAAAGGGCCAGCTCTCCAGACCTGGGGAAAATTGAGCTTTGAATTGTCTCGAAGCTAAAATATGGGCGGAAAAGGTTTAATGAATGTCGGGAATTTTTAGGTAGAGATCTTCACGTGGACAAGCCCCTGGATTTCATTATAAAGAGGTGTTGTCTTTGCCTCAAGGATCTCCTGGGTTCAGGAGCCAAGTCAGAGAAGATATTGCAAAAAGAAAAAAGCAGTAGTTTGCAAAAAAGAACTAGATAGCAAATGGTGTGTATCAAAAATTATGAAGCTTAGCCAGCTGATGAGGGATAATTATTAAAAGAGCTTGAAATCTGTGGCTATCAAGAGTAAGGACAAAAAACTTCAAATATCTTTAAAAAGAGAAAAAAGAAAACCAGTGCCAGCTGGTGGGTTCATCACTGGATGACATGGTTCAATCAGTGCAATAATATCTGGTCAGTATTTCTTTGTGGCATTTGGAAAGACAAAACGATGTGCTTTATCTCCCTAATGGGAGATAAAATCTTTCTCTAATCAGCAGGGTAGTAAATTATATCTGTGTTGTCGGGGGTTACACTTAGAAATCAGTGTCCATATAACTTGTGTTTGAGAGTCTCAGAAGATTGAGGTCTGCAGATGTTCATTTTTAATCAACAACAGAAATGCAGGGAAAGGGCTAGTTTATATTTTAAAAAGGCTGTCATTATGCCACAGATAACTAACTACAAGCTAGTAATCCGGGACAAAATAACGGCATAGGTGAAAGGGAATTCAAACGATGAAGAATTAAAGGCTAGGAATAAAACTAATGGGTTTATGAAACACAGGTCTTTAGAAAAAGTCTGAATTCATTAGCTTAGTCATGGTTATTAGGTAGCACTAATATGCCTAATGTTTTGCAAAGCGTTTGACATAGTTTCACATGGCATTTGGATTAAGCCACCCGAGGAGGCACACTGGAACGGGGGTGGGAGCAGGTAACTGGCAGGGCTGGGGGCTCGATACCCCACGGTGGGAGCTTTTCTGGGGGACTGGCAGCGATAAAGGCTTGGCTTGTGCCTCCGTCAGGACCAGCACTGGCCTTTTCAGGACATAAAGCCTCTTGCTGTGCTATTTGTCATAGAATTGAGCTTTTTTTCTTTTTTCTTTTTTTTTTCTAGGATGCTGGAATCTGTAAAAATTACAGGTGAGGGTGTGATCCGATTGAAAGGAACATTTTTTTAAAAGAAAATTTAAAAAAATAAAAAAACAAAAAATAGTGGCATAGTCTACCCAAGTGGGTGTACTCCGTCCAAGAAGGCACTTGAGTAAGTTCTCAGCTACAAACCCCTGGCTATGATAGGGTGTGTGTCCAGAGGCACCTTCTTTACAGAGCCCAGAGTAGCACTGCAGGCAGCATCTTCCAAAGCCAAGAAACAGGATCTTCACCTTTCTGTCCTCCCAAAGATGCTGAGGGGTCCATGTAGACAAAGGATCTGCTGAAATTGTCAGGGGGCTGGTGGGTCAGGAGGTCGTTGGACTTGAATGGGAGCTGGGAAACCACTGCCTGGAGTCAGACAGGTTCAGAGGAACGAGGTATTTGCCTTTGCTTTCCATCTCACCGTCTGTTGCCCGACACCTCAAGGACAGTGTTTGTGCATTGAAAGAAAAGAGCTGCTGGAGCGTGCTGGAGTAGCCCTGCCCAGCCAGCCTGGTGGCTCTCTGGGGACTGAGACATGTGCCCAACGTCTGGAATGAAGGCCTCTGTCTCCTCGGCCAGGGCTGTGCTGGGCAGCCTGGGCTTTGTCACAGGGGTTGCTTCCCCTCGCCCCCAGCCCTGCTGTGCTGATGGTCCTCGCAGCGCTCTCCTCCTGCACACACACCATCAACCAAACCTGAAGTTACTCTGCAGGGGTCACTTTGACTCTGCAAAGGGAGATCAGTCCTGGTTTAGAGCCCTACTTCCCTGTGCAATTCTGCCTTCTCCAAGGGCTGCTCCCAGCTGTGGGCTATTGGAAGCACGGAGCGATGCTGCCCAAGCCTCACCCTTCCTCACAGCATCACCCTGGCTATTAGCAATAACCCACAAGCAAGCCATGAAGCCCAAGAAGAAACACAGATCCACCCCAAAATAGGACCCGTTCTTATGTTTCTACTTTGTTTCTAACATTCACTTGAAAGGACACAAGGCTGCTGTGAAAGATACGCCAGGAGAGCCGATGATGAGCACAGGCAGAGCCTCTCAGAGTTGCTAGGTGACTGCTGCCCTCAGGGCACGATCCCCCAATACCGCCTGCTCCCAGGATGAGTAATGCATCTCGTTTGCATCCATTGGACAAAAATGCTGTCACTTGGGTCTTGCTGGTTGAGTCATTCCTGCTGGGAGCAATGGGTTACGTGGGTGGCCGAGAGAGGCTGCTGCCACCCTGGAGGTGCTCAGCCCCCCGAGGAAACCTCTCCCACCGGGATGGGGTTGGCCCCAGGGACCATCCTGGTCACCTGCCACTCCGTGGTCCCGTGCTGAAGAGCTGCTCTTGGCACACAAGCACCGCAATAGCAACAAAAAAATGTGCCCGTTGGCCAACGCTCTTTGACTGACAACCAAAGACCTTGCCTTTCACATCCCAACCATAAAGATGGGGAGAGCAAAATACGAAAATACAGGGGGGAAGGCAAGTGACCTGTTCCAGGCGCAGCCAGGACTGGGATGCAGGCATTGACCCCTCTGGGTGTGCAAGCGAACGCTTGTGACATTTCTGTGGACTTTTAATTAATTTCTCGAGGTAAAGACAGTTATGATGTAACATAAAAAAGTTGTTCGGGTTATCTTCCGTCTGGTTTCGCATGTAAGACATGATTTCAGGTTAAATGCTGTTTTGGCAGCGGCCCAGTGATATTAGAGGTGAATCGATGAACAAATCCTTTAAGGTCACTTCTTCCAAGAGGACAAACAGGAGATATTTTAGTCCATGGTGGCCAGTGATTTAATGCCTGAGTGCTCTCTCTTACGAACATATCACAAAGTAAAGGGAAGCTTGGTTTAGTGCCTTTCTCTGGCCAAGTTGAAAAAACTATAAACTGTCATGTTTTCAAGCTGTTCTCCCTCCTTTGTGGCATCAGAAGGGTGAAGTGATGGTTGCAACCAAAGCAGTGGGATACAGCTCCCAGGGCTTGTTGTACAGTGGCAGTATCCAGGAGGGCAGTCAGAGGCCACACCATGGTAGATGCTGCACAGACACAAACTGAACAGCGGGTCGTGCCTCAAAGAGTTTGCAATTAAAGCTAAAGGGAACAGATTGGGAGAGTACGAGGAATCAATGGCAAAACATGAGCCGTTGTTTTCAGCAATGGTATTGGCCATGCTCATGGCCAGTTGGGTTTGGGAAGCTTTTACGTAGAATATGGAGTAAGCGCATATTAAGAGGTGAAGAAAAGGTTTTTCCACCAGGATTTTGTTGTTGAAAAAAAGCTGCTGCACATGAGCTGGGAAACAGGGTCTGGAAGTGGAGCGTGGGCAGCAAACCAAGGACTATCCTATAGCAGGGCTTGGGGGCGGGGGTTTCTTTCACAAAACATCAGGAGGTTTCAGAAGCCCTCAGTGAGCTGTTGATGTGATCTGCACAAAGGGCATAGCCTCACGCAGCTAACAAGCTCCAGGGCAGCTCATCTGCCTTTGATTTCAGGCTTTTCTCCAAGCAGGGATGGTAAATTGTAGGCAAAAATAATTCACGTCAAGGATCTAATGATGCTTCAAGTTCCTGCAACCTCTCAGATAAACAGGGTGGAACAGCGCGGTGAATTTTGTAAGAAATCTCTAAAAATGTGCAGTGAACATAATGAAGCAAAATTGATCTGTTGTTTTCTCTCAGGAAACAAATACTACATGAGGAAGCAAAAAGAAGACAGGCCAGAAAAATACAGCTGTATTCTCAAAATGGGTCAGTCATAGGGACAGCAGCTGTCATCAGACATTAATGTTTTTACACAAAAAAAAAGAAGAAAAATTAGGAGCCGTATTTATGCAGCTGCATGGTAACATCTAAGGATGAATTCCTCCAAACAGCCCATCTAAATATTCAGCCCAAAGTCACATAAATGCACGATCTGAAGAACAACCTTGAGACATGTGCGCTCGCCTTCCTGAAAGACAGGAATTTGGAAAAGAGAGCGTGCGTCTATGATTCAGAGCTGAGCGAGGTTCACTTTACACATAAAAGACAAAATCGGGAGTTAAGGAGGAGAAGAAAGACACGTAGCGCTTTTCAAGCGCACAATGCCCTTGAGGGGGTGGATAGCAAACTGCACGAAAGCAGCAGCTGCTCAGCTGGGTTGGGAAAAGCTCGGAGATGTCCCTCAGCAGATCTGCGAGTAACAGGTGATCCCTGGAGAAATGATCTTGGGTGTCTTCATCCCTGGTTGAATCCCTCAATAGAGTCCTAGGTAAATCAGTACAACAGCCCTGCTCTTCTCCAGGGGTGAGGGAGCTCCCAGGGCAGCAAGTCAGAGCTGATGGATGGGGCCATCAAAGGGTACATCCCAGGGTCTAAGACAACGTGAGTGGGGAACAGGTCTTTGCTTGCTTGTTTGTATCCCGTGCAAAGGCAGGGGGTGGTGTTGGGTTCTGCCTTTGCAAAATTTCAAGGGGGATCCAAGGCTTGGACCAAGCCAGCTTCTTACTGCAGGCTTAGGGATGTCCAAACGGGTGAGCCTGACCCAGCGAGAGGGCTGGCAGTTGTGCATGGCTGGTAGACACCCAGGGGCTTATCTGGACCTTCATGCTCCTGGGGCTTTTGCTGTACCTACAGGGTTGCACAACTGGTTGCGTTGCATCCCAGACGTGAGGGTCTGCCACAGCAGGGAACAGGCTTCATCTGGCGTCTGCAGAGAGCTGCACCCTTCCGAAGATGCTGCTTGGAGCCGAGGAGGGCACAGCCCCTGCTCCCGGCACTGATCCACAGCCTGAGGAGTGACCTGGGAACTGAGAAACATGATTTCCTAAAGGCTTCCCGGTGCTTTTTAAATATACCCCATCGTCTAAGGCTGTGATGAAGCAGAGGTCTGGCTGGTGCTTTGCTCCACCCAAGGTGGAGGCTCAGCAGCGGCAAGGGGATTGCTGAGGGTGAAAAAGGTTTTTGTGTCATTTTGGGGTGGGAGGAAGAGGATGGTGCTGGCAGACCTGCAGAAAGAGAGAGGGAAAATGCTTCCGCCCAAAGCAGACGCTGGACTGCAAACCGGTTAGGAGACGATGGATGAACGTAGCCTTGCAGGGGGAAAGAATTGGCAATCGCTGCTGTGCGTGTTTGTGGCAGCGCTAGCAGGCAGGGCGCACATTTATAGCGACACGTGTTTACTGCCGGCTCCTGCAGCTGCCATAAAGGGTTTCAGCGCTCCCGAATTCCTGGCTGGATCTTGAGAGCCCTTCGCTGCATCTCATGGGCACAGGCGGGCTGCGAGAGCAGGCAGCTGCCAGCCCCGTTTCTCCGGGGCGGAAAGAGCAGAACTCTCCTCTGGCTTCCAAGAGCTTCATGTGCCTCCTCCGGTTCCCTCCTTGGGTTTTGCCATGTCTTGTTGTTAAGGGGCAAAAAGCCCAACAGCCCCTCAGCTAACTAGGAAATGATTTTTCGACATTCTCCTGGAGGATGGCAGCCGCACCTGGTGTTTCTTAGAATGAAAGAAAATATTTTTCTTTCTTTCTTTGTTTCTTCCTTTTTCCTAGAAATTAATTTTCAATCACGCCATCTGGTTGCCAGAGGTGACATTTTCCACAGCTGAGGTAGCTGATGTCATGGGAGGATGCCGTGGAGGACTCTGAGCATTTCTGTTTCACATTTCTGTTTCGCAATTCTGTTTCACATTTCTTTTGTTTATTTTCCATCAAGGTCACTGTGTCTCTTACACAGGATTTGGCTCTTACTTTAGCTGGAGCTTTCAAGAAAATGTTAGTGGCATCAATTCTTTCTGGGAAAAATGCCGGTCAAGGTTGACTGAAACTGCAGGAAAATTTGGGTGAAATTCATCTAGGATTCAGCTAGCAATTAAAAGGGGATATGACAGTTTGCTTTGAACTTTTGGTCTTTGTTTGTTCTCTTTGGATCCTTGCGATGCATGTGCTTCCAGGGAAATCAGTGCACATCAACCGAACTAAAACCTCGGAGGAAGGAAAATAAAAGGAACTAAAATCTTTACGGAAGTATTCATCAAGCAAAACTTTTAAGCCGGGTACATTTCCATGCTGGAAATAAGGGCATCCTACAGACCCCTAAACTACCAGATGTTACTGTTAGTTTTACGTGAAAGCGCGGCGGTGAACTTCCTTAGCGGAGGAGGCACGGGATTTGTGCAGGCAAAGGAATGAGGGATGCAGGGAGATGAAGATCCCCTGTGCGAATCCATCAGGTCCAGCAGGATGGATGAAAATGTGTGTGCACATACCCTCTGCACGCCCAGACCCGTGTGTTGCCGCCCCAGGTTTCCAATTTACACCCAGTGTGGCAATTATAATGGGCAGAAACTGGGGTGCTGTGGAGCCGCTGGCCAATTTGCTGGTGTCCACATCCACGCTCTCCTCGATGTCTGGGTCTTGGTCCCAGGAGTGAAGGTGTCAAACTCTTCCCTTGAAATACTGAAGATTATTGTCTCCCCTTCAGCTACTCGAGTTTGGCAACGTTTGGAAATGTCGTTGCCTGTCAGGAAGATCTTTTGCGTTTCCCATCCCCTGGAGTGGAGGCTGCCTATCAAGTGTCTTTTCTCTGCAGTTCAATGTTTCTGGTAAAACCACTGATTTGATTTTTAGATTTTGTCTGAACAGAATTAGCACATATCACACGCTTGAGCTGACAGTTAAGGGAAAAGCCGAGGAATGGTCAGGGGAATAAAACAAGTTATCGCTTCTGGGGCTACATCAGCAGACCAAGCCTTGGAGGCAAAAGCCATTTAGTCCACAGGGTCTTGCTTTGCACATCACAGGGGTGACAGTGATGGAAGGTGAATGACAGGTAGGGCACTGTGACAGGATCTGCTCCAATTACGTGGCCGTTTGCAGGGTGAAGGTGCCACCGCGTCGGCCGGGCTGTGACTGCCCTTAGTGGCAGCTGGTGGGTGTCATCCGGTGTGGAAATGGGGAGGATGAGGCGGTGGCTGCACACCTGGATGGGCTCGGGATTGACCAGCTGTGTGCCATGGGAGGTGGGAGGTGAGCAGGGGCTTGTGAGGGCATCCGGGCTCCCCCGCAGTGGTGGGGTGCTGGAGAAGGATGGTGCAGCGTTTGTGTCTCTCAGGGAACGCTGGCAACAGCAAGGGATTCTGTTGATACTTAGTAATGACATATCCATTTCTCTTTCTTTTTATCTAATAAACATGATCCCTCTCACAGGCAGAGATCTCAGCTGAAACGTTTAGATGCAGAATTAACTCAAGCACTAAAAGCAAAAAAACAACCCAGAGAAGCGCACCTGTGGCACTGCTAAAGCTCACCCGCGCGGTGTTCGCGCTTCAAGGGGAGACCATCAAGATGATATGCCAGGGAGACCTGCAAATCGGTATGACTCCCATCAGCTGATGATGATACATGCCCGGGGAAAGAAAAAGCCATCTCTTCTTGCTCTAGACAGGGTCATTTGCTGCGCTACCTTGCATTTGCAGAGGAGCGCACTAGAAGTCAGTGAGACGCTGAGCATGAGTCTCCTCTCCCAACACAGCTGCTTCCTGCAACGCTCGCTCCAACACCTGCAGACTTGCAAGGGGACACGTGGTGACTGTCACACCCCGGGAATGTCACAGCGAGGTCAGGAAAGTGCAGCTCTGGGGCTTCGCAAGTGCTGTGAGAAGGTCAGCTCAAGGAAAGCTCACACCCCACTAACCTCCCACTAGAGAAATGTTCCTGTTTTCTTTCAGGTGTCCTGGCTTCCACCCTAGGTGTGAAAAAGCCCATGTGTATTTGCTGGGATGAAGAGCTGACTAGACGGTGTGAACAAAACCATATGCTACATGTCATCATTTCTGTCCTACACTTTCTAAATCCCCCACCAAGATCACAGTATCTTTCTCACTTATGAATTTTATGGGAGGGAAATAAAAGCCTAATAGAAGGCAGAATGAGCTCCATGTTTTCTGCTTCAGCATCACCTACTGGCTCCAATGGGATTTGCAAACCCATGAAAGAGCTCAGGAGATGTTGGGCAGGAGGTGCAAATTAGCCCATTTTGCAGGTTTGGGGATTTTTAATGGGATGCGTGGGTGCTGCTCTGTAATTGCTCACTACCTGAAGGCTTAACTGAAGAAAACAAGGGCAAGGAGGACAGTAATAATGCAGGCTTGTTAAATCATTTAAATTTTACTGTTGTACTCTGAGATTCACTATGAGGCGGCAGTAAAAGGCATCCTTTGGCAAAATTTAACAACCACCCTTGGTGACTGTGGCATTGAACTGCTTTAGTATCTAGTTTAAAGTTGGTAGAAGCAACTCCAAGTACATAGTAAAGTCTAATCCATCTTATCTGAAAGATCAAAGTCTGCAGAAAAGCACAAATCCAAACCTCCAAAAGTATAATTGCCCCTGAGATCCAGGAGCAATATTAAAAATGCCATTTCCCTTCTTTTTCCCTTTCCCTTTCCATTTCATCAGCCCTCGTTCAGATTTTCCTGAAACCAATTGATAGCATGAGATGATGCTCCAGCTTGTAGGGTGATCTCATGCAAAGACAGGATCTCAACTGAGCTTTATAATTTTTGGACATTTTTTTTTTTAATTTCAAGAACAGAATTCGTGAAAGCTCTGGGAGAGGTTTAGAGGTTTGTTTTTTTTTTTCTCTCGAGTCTGTCTTCTTGCCCGGATTGACCCTCAATGCAGAATGGGGACATAATCTGACTGCACCAAACCTCAGCCATGGGGAAACCTTGGGAAGAACTTGTAGGAACATCTTTCTGGAACAGACGGTCCTGGGGAAATAGTGATATATGAACATGCAGTGAAAGCTCAGGCAGCACACAGTGGCTGTTCTGAGGTCATGGGACAGAGGGTCTTGGGACAGGGAGGAGAAATTACTCCCAGCATTGTCCCTGACCTGTGCAGCATTTTTATTATGTTAGAACTAGAAAGCTTCAATCACACATCAGGGGTGGTAGTTGGAAGCTTTCAACACACATAGTAATAATAAAAAATAAAAGACGTGTGGCAGAGGTCTCCCAAAGCTTCCTCAGGAATTAATTCAGTGAGATCCCAGAGGAATTAGATGTCTAAGACTGTTTCTGCATTTCTCCAAGGCAGCTCCGTCACTACTTTATCACTCCAAAATGTGGAGGTTTGTTGCTCAGATGAACAGATGAGACCTGGGGAGGGAATAGGTTTTCTGTCCTACATAGTATGCTGAACGATTAGAAAACCTCCCTTACTTGCTGGATTGAATCTGAGACACTTCTAGGTAGTGCAAAAAAAACCCAAATTAATAGTAAGATTTCACAAAAGCACGTGAAATTTCCCAGTTTCATGTGTCACAGCTGTTCTACCCTTTGATGTTGCTGAGATCTGAGCAACGTGATATCTGGGCGTGTCCGCGGTCTCAGAAAGCTTTAGCGCTTGCAGATGCTATCAGAATTTCTCAGCAATCTGGGATGGTTTCCAGGGGAAATCAGATCAGGTTTGTATTAGAGGTGGACCGTTTGGAGCAGAGCAAGTAAAAATGCCGTGAGAGGTTGTGATGTGAACTGAGCAGGGGATGTGATAACTGGGAAGGGGACTGGGGATCTTCATGGCTGTGCTGGTGCTGGCGAGGGGATGGGTGGGAAAGCCATCAGGGGTGGGTACCCTCATCCGTCTGGCTCACTGGTAGGACGTTGCTTTCCAATTACGACGCCCTTGATTTGGAGAGCTCTCACGGCTGCAGCTCCTCTGGCATGGCAACAGCACTTTGCAAGGCTGAGACGTTTTTGCCTCTCTGGGATGCTCCTTTACTCCCACCTCCTACATTTTAGCCCCAGGCTTCTGGTATCTCTCGTATCTCATCCGTCTCGTAAATGAGTATTTGCAGAGTTTGCAGCACTGTCTGTGTTTCTGCAGGAGAAGCACGGTGTAAAAAGTCAATCCTGATTTCTGTGATTAGTGTAGCTGGCAGATCCTGCCTCCAGCACTGAGCTCACGCTGCCCTGGGAGACGGACTCAACCCGACACTGCCTCAGCGAAGGTGATGGAGGGGCAAGTCTGGAAAAAGCGGAAGATATGAAGAAAAATGGTCTTGAGAGCAATTTGGGGGAAGTAATGAGAGGCTCAGAAACAGTGACTGAGCTGGGGACAGGGCCGGCAGGAGCATCTCCCTGTGTCTGAAAGAGAGGATGAGGTGCTGAAGTGCAGCTGTACCCCACTGACCACCCAGGGTGGCTTCTGAGACACACAATGGTTAGTAAGCGATCCGACCATTTCTGCAGTGGGCCACTCTTAATCATAGAATCATAGAATCATAGAATCATAGGGTTGGAAGGGACCTCTGGAGATCATCTCGTCCAACCCCCTGC
>VWZL01005400.1:822291-932119 GCA_013396915.1 Stercorarius parasiticus | reverse complement strand
ATTTTGGGGGCACAAAGCCGCATGTTGGGGACTCACCGACCCGGCAGGTGGGAGCATCCAGCGCTTGGGAGGGATGGCGTTGTGCAGTCTGCGCGTCCCCTGCGCTGGCGGTGTGGAGAAATGCCTGAGCTCCCTGTGTGCTCAGGATGCACCAAGCTCGCAGGGTTGCATCCCACTAAAATATGCTCTTGGGGAGGTTTGGGGTGGTGGTGGGGAGGGGGCTGTGCTCTCCTCGGCAATAAATCATCCTTCTCCCGCAGCGTTTCTCACGCACATGCTTTGCTGCCGTCCCGCACTACCCGTTTGATCAGCGGCTCTTAAAACTGTCTCTTTGATGCCCCAGGTCCTTGTCACAGGCTGCTGCTTCAGGATGGACCCGCTCTTCCCTGCCCATATTTTGGAAGACCCCGACCTGCGAAAGCTGCTGAACGACTCCTCCATGCTGAACCTGAGCTTTCTCCCCAGTAACTGGTTCAACAACGGCACGGGGGACAGCTTCCTGCCGCTGAGCATCAAGATCACCATTGTGGTCGTCTACTCCATTGTGTGCATTGTGGGGCTGGTGGGCAACTGCTCCGTCATGTATGTGATCGTCAGGTAGGACACGCAGGCAGCACGCCAGGGAGGCTCCGGGGGGGGTGCTGTGAGCGGGGCAGACCTTCCCCCCTCCAAATCCCTGCTGCGGGTGAAGCAGGCAGGCGCTTCCCTGCTAATTGCGATGTGCTTTAGAGGTAAAGATGTGGTATTCGTCTTATTGTTTTGGTTTTATTTGTTTTTCTCCCTTCCTAGGCTGTGATGAAGGTTCCCACCAGCTTTCAGCTGCCCTCTGGTGCCTCCTAAAGTTTAACCCAGAGAACGGAACAGAGCGATCAGNTTTTTTGCAAGTAGCCAGGCAGAGAGCTGGATGTCCCTGGGTGTGCAGGGTCTTTAATGGGACCTTTCCCTCCTGTGCTGTGTCCGGCACCCCAGCTGTGGCTGCAGGTGCTGCTCCATCTGGGAGCTGGCGCTTTGCAAAGCTGAATTTAATTGCAAGGGGAAGAGCCTGCTGGGAGGCTCAGCCGTACTTTTACAGGGGGTAATCACAACTGTAGTTATTCCAACTCTTTGAAAACTATAGACATACCTAAGATGTGACAGGATGCTGCGGAGATGAGGGCAACTTCTCTCTCTGGCTCCTCACACCGAAGTTGGAGAGCAGGGGGACCTTTGCAGAGGGACAGAGCACGGAGCTGCCACCACTCCGTCCTCCCTGCACCTTCCTGGCATTTTAGGTGTCCCTGTCTGGTTCTGCTGTGGTTCAAACCACTCTGTTAGCTGGAATCAGAAACCCCGTCTACCCCTGTAAGTACAAAATAAGTTTGTGCAACCGTTGGGGCTGTGATTCTCTGTCAAATGCCAGCAACCCCCTTCTGGTCCCCATACCCTCTACGTTAGGAGTGAGCTTCCATTTTCTACCCGTCTCAGAGCAGAATCCTGGTGCAGGTGGAAGCTGCCAGCGCAGAAAAGACAAGATCAATTTGTTTTCTCCTCCAACAGAGGACGAAAATATTTAGCAGGTATTCAGACGCTGATGAGATTAAGTCTTGCTCCTGCCAGGAGCCCTGCTGCTTCCAAGGCATCTTTCTCCTGAATACGCAAAATTCAGCTGGGGGAGAGGCTGCAAAATGAAGTCTTTGGTATCACAGGCTGGTAAATGGCAGATAAATCTCTGCTATGAGGGCAAAGTGATGTGAGTGCTCATCAGGCTGCCTGTCCGTGCTCTTCCTGCCAGGGAGTTTATGGCAGGGAGAAGGGATCCCGTTAGCCCTGGGGAGTCGGGAGACGGGGAGAAGAGGTTTGCAGTGCAGCAGTGCCGCTTTCGGGGAGCTCGTGTTTTGCTCGGTGGAGTAGCCATCACTCGAGTCACCAGGGTGTTTGTGGATGTGTGTAAACGTGGTGGGTAGCGAGGCTCTGGGAGTGAGAAGTCCTCGTCCCACGGTGATGCAGCTCCCTGGGAACGCCAGCCAGCGCGCATGCAGGGAAGGGAGTCCATGCCCCATGCGCGAGCCTTAGACGTGTGTCAGGAGAAACCTTGGCAGAAATCTTCTCCCTGTCTGCAAAGGTCTGGTGGGACGTGGACAGCAGGACACTGCTAGCCCCTGCCCGGGGCTCTGACCCATGGATCACCAAAAACATGAATATCCCAAAGTGGCACCCGGCTCAGGGTTGTTGTGTGCCATGGTTATGCGGGACCACGCTTTCAAAATGGTGGCTTCTGTTCTGCTCCTTTTTTTGACTTTTGTACCTTCCGGTTGGGTAAATGTGAGCCAAGAAAAGAAACCAGGATTTAGCACTGGAATTTCCCCTGGAACTTAGCTTTTTTGTGTGTCTGCTGGTTTTACTGGTTCTAAACAATTGAAAACTGAAGGCTTGTGTCACCCCCATCTCCTCCAGGCCTTTTCCAGTTCTGTTTCCCCTTTACGTAGTAAATCCCTACGTATACAAAATTGCTAATAGAAGCTTTAATTATTTGGGCCCTCATTTTTGGGGATTCACCTGTGTTTTTCCCCAAAAACTTCTATGATGTGAACTTGGAGGGGCCACTTGAATAATGTGTGCTGGGGAAGTTCTAACTGAGCTAGAACACGTGTAGAAGCTCCTGTTTCTCTCCCTCGGTGTCTCCTGGGAGCTCAGTACTGGCTGAGGCTAACGCCGAGTTAGACCCAGGGAAATGACCCTTCGTGGTTCGCCGAGTAACTGCAACTTCTGGTCATTTCTGCCCAGGATTTTTCTCTCCTTGCCCTGTCTGTTAAGGTCGGGAGCAGGTTTGGTGATAAGCTGGACTCAGTATCTCAAGCTCTTGACCCTGGCCATGTGTGCAGACTCATGCAGAGCTGCCAAATTACTGGCCATGCAAGGAGGATGCTGGTGACTTCTCAAGAACAGTTTTTCTCCCCAGGCTGGAGCACTGGGGCTTCTGGGCTTCATGCCTGGAATAGCATCTTTTTTCAGTAGGTTGAATGTTCGTTCTGGTAAGTCAACGTGGGACTTTGGGACCCTTAATGATAGATCTCTTCCATTAATGGAAAAAAGACTGCCAAACCCCCTGTGCTGCACCGCTACCATCTGTAGGTACGGTGCACCCTACAAAAGCTGGGGTTTTTTTCTTCTTTCCATGCTTATAATTTCACCAGAGATAACCAGACTTCAGCATGCCACACAACCTATAAGAAACCAATGTATTATCTTCCAGAAAAAGAATGGTACAGTGACGTAGACAGTAATTCTTTTCCTGTTTAAGAGGGAGTTGGGAAATACAAAGGCTCTAATATCAGCACTTGAGGAAATTGGAGGCATCAGGAAGGCTTGTTTTTTGTTCCTCTTGAATGAGTTTTTTGCAGCACCGGGGGAAAAGTTTAAAATCTTCTGGTATTCCACACCAAAAATATAAATTCAGAGCCTCCTCTGGGTTTTCCCCTCTGTTGTAGAACCCAGCCTACATCTTTATTATACTTGGAGTGATTTAACATTTGCAATGATTAATTTATAGAGACAGTCATCATGTGACTGTCAATCCCCTTCTTATGCTGAGCAGTGCTAATTGGATAAGACCGAGAAGGGCTCTCGTCAGGAACACGGTTTCCTGGACAGAAAAGGGCCTATTGTGGAAACCTGCCTCGTCCGCGGCTTTGTTCTGCTGGCTCATTGTGGAGTTCCTTGTCAGTGGAGACAACGCCTCCCCTCCCTCCTTCTCCTTCTGCTGTGTTTGCTCTCTTCTGCACATATTTCCCGTGCTGCTTTTCAATGAATGTGAAACAAGGAGTTGAAGAGCACGAGGCGGAGAGGGCTTGAGGGGGAGAGCGGGGGAAACCAGGCTGCTGAGGTCCCTCTTATCCATTAACTGCAGGCTGCAAGGCTGGATGCTGGAGAGCTTTGTTTTTAGGAAGAGAAGCGAAGGGGAAGGGGGAGGTATTGCTCTTGCAATGGCCCTGGGGGTGGATGACCCATGGGGTTGTGGAGGTGATGCTGACCCAAGTGTGGCTGCGCAAGGTGTGACAGAGACCCCCACACCTCCACCAGTGTGCCAGGGAAGGGACCAGGGACAACACGCAGCTTCTTGCCCAGGAAGTCCTGTGTTGTCCTTAGCTCCATCACGCTGCTGCGATGCTCAGCAGTGACGATCTGGAGGACTCCTGTCCTCAGCAGTGGCTCTGCTCGCCTGGATCAGGACCCCATGGGAATGATTCCGCGTTTCTAGGGCACTTCTTTTTGCCACGGCAGCTCTCTGTTGGGAGCCCAGCAAAGTACTGGGGATGCTCAGCTCACCCTATTGAAGAACACTGTTTCAGACCATTTTAAGCAGCTGTTTAAGCAGATGGGGGTTGTCGGGCTCCTACACTTCCCCTTGCTCCTTCCAGGTGAAGGTTTAGGAGGAGGGATGTGATGGGGATGGCTGTGCCAGCCGTTACTCTGCTTGAAAACTGCATCAGTCCCTGAGAACAGGGGTGAGGGCAGCTGCTGTAATGAGACTGGGAAAATTAAGTTAATTATGACATTGCAGAGATGCTGAATTCTTAATAGAAAGCTTTCTAAGGGAAAGGCCTTGACCAGCTGTGTGTCTCGGAGCTGAAATTGAGTGAGTGTTTAAGGCGGCGTGGACCCAGCGGACACTGGTGGGGCCATCTGAGACCTCAGCTCTCTCCAGATTAACCTCTCTCCGTTTTTCCTGGGGTGGGGGAAGACGATTGTTGCACTTTGTAGAGAAGATAAACCCATGCCAAGGGCCGCGCGCTGTGCAGAGCGATTGATGCTGCGGGAGGATGGCAAGGTGAGCAGGAGACTCAAAGGGCAGGTCTGCAGCTCCCCAGTTTCCAGGGTCCCATGAGCCCAGGTGAGCCATGTGTGGCCCCTGCTAACACAGCTCCTGTGAGTCCAATGTGTTCTGGAGGGCTCTTGGTTTCCCCTGGCTTCGGTGGGATAGGTGGAATGGAATTACCCACATGCAGCAGCAATTCTGTAATGTTTAACGTGGGACTTGGTTCCCAGGGCTTTTCAGGGACCGGGCAATTCCCAGCAGCATTTAGGACACGAATGGTTCAGCAGAGGCAGATCCCGCACACGAATGGTGAGATATATCTCATTTCATGGACGAGAGCATCTTGCTGCAGGACGGATGCTGGCGAATGCCCTTCTTAGACTGAAGCACCTTTTCTGGTGGCCACGTACCTGCTCGGGGTTGCCTGAGCATCCCTGCGAGCCCCGGGGCGAGTTGCGGAGGCTTTTTGAAGCAGCAGTCACCCAGCCTTTTCCCTTGGCATGGCAGTGATTTGGGCCATGCGATGTCCTCATCTGTGCTGGTCCCCAGAGAGCACCTTGAGGAGAGGGGGCACCAGTGTCACCCAGACGCAGCAGCGAGACTCAAAGGGCAAGAAAATCATCTGTCCCAAAGCCTTGCTGCTTGCCCTGGCTGGCGGCAGACTCTTTAACCCCTGCTGGTCAGTCATTGTCCTGCCAGGTAATTAATGGGCTTTTATGTGCCGGTGTTGCTGTAGCGTCTGGCTTCATAGTCCAAAGTGATGTAAATTTGTCCTTAAATTCTGTGTGGGGTTTTTTTTTTTTTTGTGTCTGTGTGTGTGTGGCTGGTTGAACCATTAAGAATAAACTGGCTTGAACTGGGTAATTTCAGGCTGAGGGGGCCCTGCGAAGGTGACGAGAGCGGCAGGGACACGGAGAGCAGGGTGCGGGTGTATGGCTGGGAGGACACAAATCACGATGGTACGTGCCAGATCAAATATCAGCTTAAGAGCAGGGTTGGGAGCAGAGGTGTCAGCGAACCAGTGCTGACTTCCACCGTCAGAAAGTGAGCGCAGCTTGGCAAAAATCCTCCCTGAGCCTTTTCTGCTCTGTTTTACTTACTGTGTGTGTCCGGGGAGGGCGGCAAAGGCTGTCACTGGTGCCAGGGTGTGGGGTGGGAACGGAGGGAGCTGCTCAAGGTGAACAGCACTGTCTGCATCCTGATGAGCTGGAGCTACGAATATCGAAATCAAGAGGCTCTAGAGAGGTCCTGGAGATAATGCTCACGGTTCCCCAGGGCTGAAGGCTTTGCTGTGGTCCCTCTGCCCCCGGTGTCTGCAGCCCCATGTCGGGCTGTAGGTTTGCTGCAGTGACTGGTCCGTTAGCCCTGGGGCATCTGGAGCTGCTCGCTGCCCTGGGTGGCTGGGCGGAAAGGAGGGAGCGATGCCGGAACAACAGATTTTCAGTTCCCCCTGAGGCTCAGCCAGCGACAGAATCCGTCCTTGTGAAAAATGGGACCTCAAAGGCCAGTATGTGGAAGAGCTGTTTCCTACCCATCTCCTTCTCTCCCAAACTGGGTTCCCCTGGCTGAATCACAGCTCTGTCCTGGGTAAAACTGCTGGAGACCCACTTAGCAAAAAGGAGGGGGAAGCTGAGTGCTGAGCTGATACCCAGATGTTTTTCCTCTAAGGCTTCGGCAGCCGGGAGAACAGGAGAGCAGAGCAAAGCCATTACTTTTGTGACAAAGGTGGAGCTGGATGGAGAGCCAAGAACTGCCAGAGCTGCCCTGTGGGAGATGCTCCATTAGGAAATTGCCTCCGTGACCGAGTGCAAGAAAGTGGCTCAGCAGGAAGCTAATGTCTTCCGTGGAGGCCACAGGCTTATCCGCGTCGGAGCTGTGCCGTAGCGGGGAACCTTAGGTGCCTCCTAAAGCCCGAGAGTTTAATTTGTCTTCTTTTTGTGCAGATTAAGAAAGAGAACACTCTCAGTTCCTGGAGGAAAAGAGAAAAAAGAGGTTAATCCACAGAGAAGTGATTAATTGATTTTTTTTGTTTGTACTGAACATTCTGTAAATGTTTGGGAACATTGGTTTGTTGGGGTAATGGCCGTTGGCTCTCAGTGTGCAGAGAAAGGGGAGCTAGAAGTAATTAATTAGGTGTAAATTAATTTCCCCACCTTTCCAGTGTGCAAAACCGGCTCTAAAATCCACTTGGAGGTGGATTGAAGGAGGTAAGCGGTGGGTTAGCCACCTCAGCATGTCCCCATGTCGAAGGTGGCTCTGCTGTCACCTGGGAGGAGGTGAGGAAAGGGGCAGCAGAGAGCGATCCGTGCGTCGGGGGAGAGCGGGTTTTGTACAGCCAGGCCGAGCAATCGCATCTGGACTCTTTCCGAGAGGTGTCTTGGAGGAGAGGGACCGGTGAGGTCCCCTGGGATGGAGGGGAGCAAGAGGGAGGTGAAGGTTTGCAATCTGCGCACCCCAAGCTCAGGGTTAGCTGAGGTGCCCCAAACTTCTCACTGTGCTGGGGACAGGGGTGTGCATGGAGGCAACGTTATCCCCCGTGGGTGCTGGATGGGTGGTAGAGGCGGGTGGGCCGCTGCTTGTTTCTCCCACTGGTTAAAACAAAACAAAACAAAAAAAGAAACCCAACCCAACAACCGATTTTAATTTTTCCTGTTTCACAGTGGCGAAGTTGGCCATCATGGTTCAAAAATGCAGTTGTTATTCCCTCGAGTTATAACGTCATTAAAAGCAGTCAGGGTTAGAGGTGTGTTGATGAATTGCCTCCAAGTCCAGTCCTCCTGGAAGGATGGAGTGGAACAAGCTTGACCTTTGAGAAGCCCGGGCGAACCCAGTCAGGTCTGTCGTACACAGAGGAAGGCCACAGCTCCCAGGAGACCTTTGCTAACACGGTCTTAGGTGGCCAAATAATTTCCTGAAGCCTAAACTGCCAATATTGAATTTTTTGAGGGCTGATAAAGTGACTTCATTTTAATTACCTCCCCGCTGACCTAGAGGGGAAAGCGTCTGAATCCATTCCCAGACCCATCTCATGCTCCCTGTGTTCATTGCCTCGTTTCTGCTGACTGCAAGAATTCAAACAAAAAAGGCAAAACTCGCCCAGCCTGAGATGCTGCTGCTCTGGGCTTCACAGCACTGGCGTCTCTCTGTTTCTGTGTAATTCTGCTTAGAGACTTCCAAATCTTTAAACCCCTGGCGGCTGCCTGGTTGTGTTGGATTTACAAAGTGTTTTGCTTGTTCGTCCCTTCGCAATAGGAAAGACGCTGGTATTTTTCCTCCACTGCTTTTGGTGGTATAACTTTATCTGACCTGGGCTGGCTTTTGAAGAACCTGCTGTCTTGCTCGGCTGCTGGGATTTCTGGGTCTGGAGGAGCCTGATGCTGGCTTATGTGGGGACATCAAGTGCTTCTGTCAATGTTCTCTGGCTCCAAAAGCTTCCCTTGGCTTTCAAGGTCAAATGTAGGATCATTTGTTCTTGCTTTCTGAACATTCACTTTCTGAACTTCACTTTCAAACATCTGACTTCTAATACAAGCACAGTTTAGAGCTCTGAGAGGGGTAAAAAACCAGGCTCTGTATTCTGGATTGCGGATCCCCTGACTATTACTCTTGCAAACCTGGCTATGTGTCTCAACAGCGTTCAGAGTGTGGCAGTGATAACGTTCCTCCGAGCATTCACATAATCCACCAAGAGCTGAAGATCACAGCGCGGGGAGGGGGTGTACAGCGCTGAGGAGTGCAGTTTGGGGGTTTGCTGTTCTGAATCAATTTGACAAAAAGAGCTTTTTTAGCTCAGATCAGACCCCGTAATATTCCAACACATATCAAACTGCAATTATTAAGTGTTACCCTCAAATGAACTTGCCCTCCGCTAATAACACACATCATTGTCTGCCATTTCTGGCAACATTTCTGCAAAGGCTGTTAGTATAGTAAACAATAGATGAACTGTAGTTTTAAAATTATACCTTTTGAGCTCTTATTTTGCCCATGAGAGGAACATCCTGGAGCTGAAATGTTAGATTCAGTCACAGAGTCACCGCTGAGTTTCCATTTCTGCAGACTCTGCATGTATCCTTGGGCAGATGATCACATCTTTCTTTGCATCATTTCCCATGTGTAAAAAGGAGATGATTACCATTAGAGCAAGGTGAATCTTCTTTTGAGGCCGTCGCTTCATGTCATAAAAGTAATATAGAAATGACAAAACCCCTTTGAAGTAGAGTTGACTCATGACTTTAGCTGCAAACTACCCCTTTCTTTAGGAAGCTCCATTGTGATATTTTGATTTCTGATACAAACCTCGCTCATCACCAGTTTTTGGCTGGCCATCTTGCCCATTCTGATTTGATAGCTCACATTAGCCGTAGTCTTTGGCTATGAGCCCATACGAAATGGCTAATCAACTTACCCCTGGAACATATGATGCCTTTCAAATCAGCTTACCGGGTAAAGCTTTCACCAATATTTATAATAATGAAGCCATATGTGATGAAATCCTAGATTAGCCTTACCAAAGTCATTTTTCAAAAACCACGGTCTGAGTTGACAGCTTCAGGCTTTCATGGCCCTCACTTGCAGTCTAAGGGAATAAGCTTCTCCTGCCCATGAAACTGGTTGTGAGGCACCGTTTGTATTGTTGTAGGAGCTGGGTTGAGCTGTGTGTTGATAAGCACGTGGGAGGTAGAAAGGAAAGGGTGGTGGTCAATCTCGTGTCATGTAGGAAAAATACAGCATCTCCTTCCTAAAGGGCAGAATGTCCACTCTAACCGTTAGGTTAGGTGGACCTCTAACCATTGCTCGTTCCTACATTTCAGATTCACCAAGATGAAGACAGCAACCAACATTTACATCTTCAACCTCGCTCTGGCTGATACCTTGTGTCTGATGACCTTACCCTTCCAAGGTACAGACACGTTCCTGGGCTTCTGGCCCTTTGGCAATGTCCTCTGCAAGATTGCCATCTCTATAGACTACTACAACATGTTCACAAGCACCTTCACCCTGACCATGATGAGTGTGGACCGCTACATTGCTATCTGCCACCCTATCAAAGCACTAGACATCCGCACTCCCCACAAGGCCAAAGTGGTGAATGTCTGCATCTGGGCGCTGGCTTCTGTCTTTGGCATCCCAGCCATGGTGATGGGATCTGCAGAGAATGAAAACAACGGTCAGTAAAAATGCATCCAACGGGTGGGAGGTCTTGGTGGCCAGGAGAGCGCCCGGGCTTGGGGAGTCATTGGAGAGGGATACTAGTTTCACCAGCATGGTGAGCTCTCTGCTGTAAAGCCATCTTAACTCTTTGCTTTCTGCCCTTACCTCTGCATCATTGCTTCTGCTTTTCTAGTATTAAGCTAAACTGAACGTGCAGATGCTTTCCTTCTTGCTGTGGGTTTGCTGATTTTCCTTTCCTTTTTATTTTTTCACTTGCAGAAATTGATTGTCTAATTAAACTCCCTTCACCCGTGGATTACTGGGATCCAGTGTTTGGCATCTGTGTCTTTCTCTTCTCCTTTATGATCCCTGTGTTGATCATCACCATTTGCTACAGTCTCATGATCAGACGACTCAAGAACGTCCGTGTCCTCTCAGGCTCCAAAGAGAAGGACCGAAACCTGAGGCGCATCACCCGGATGGTCCTGGTGGTGGTGGCAGTCTTCATCATTTGCTGGACTCCCATCCAGATTTTCGTGCTGGTCCAGTGCTTGGGTGCCAAGGCAGAAAGTGAGCTCGAGCTGGCCATCTCCTGCTTCTGCACCGCACTGGGCTATGCCAACAGCAGCCTCAACCCCGTGCTCTATGCCTTCTTGGATGAGAACTTCAAGGCGTGCTTCAAGAAGTTCTGCTTCCCCACCGCCTTCAGGACCGAGCTCCAGATGTCCAACAGGATGTGCAGCATCGCCAAGGATGTGGCCTATGCCTGCAAGAACTCGGAAGGGACTAACAATCCGGCCTGACTAGGCATGGAAATTCCCATGGTGGCTGTCGCTCAGCAGAGTCCAACCACCCCCACGTCAGAGCTGACTCAGATAACGGCTCTTTAGCAGGACCTCAAAACTACGAGGCGAGAAACCGAGGAGACAATTTTGGGGGTTGGGAAAACCGGATACTGCAAGAGCATGCGGAAAAAGTGAGCCCGTTTGATGCATTTTTAATTCCAGTGCATCCTGCACTAAGGAACGTGTTTGAAATCAGCCCTTTGATTCCTGCAAAACCCTGGTGGTTTGCAACATTATTGAGAATTCGGGAATTAAGGGTTTAAAACAGGCATTGCTCCTGGGACTTACGCTTTTGCTGCTGGGAGACAGACAAAATGCCAAGTATTCTATTTCTTTTTTTCCTCCCTGAGTTGTTTAAGGCGCTAACAACTCGTGTGGCTCACCAGGCGTTCGTGTGCAGGTTTTTATTCCTGCAGCATTGCTCTGAAATTAGACTTTGCTGAAGCCAAAGTGGGCAGCAGCCGTCAGACAGAAAAACCCAAGATCATCTCCAGGATGAGTCATCGGGAAGGGAAGGAAGGATGCGGGGAGGGAGAGGAGGGAGCTGGTGGAAAGGGAAACTCAAGCCGCCCCACGGCTGGGAGCCTGGGGAGGACACTGTCAGCTCCTGCGGATGGGGTCTGCAGTAAAACCCCCCACCTCGAGAGGGGAACAGGGGGGTGAGAAGGGACTGTCAAAACTGATGAATGTAGCTCAGAAGAGAAGGAAGAAAAGACGGATGAAATGAAGACAAATCCTTGTTTACATGCTGCTATTGCTTTCTTTTTTTTTTTTTTAAACCTTGTATTTCCACTGTAATAATGGACAGAATGTGTCTGTACATACACAGCTCTATAGTGCTAGAGGTACAGCTATAACGTAGGATTTCATCTTGCCGAGCATGCCTTCAGGTTCTTCCTCAGTGAGAGGAGGAAGGAATGAAGTGGCCTCTGTAGACATGTATTTATGTATAGCGGGAAGCTATTTCCGAGAAGTTGGAACAGCAGCTCCTCCAGAAGACGTGGACGTTTCTGGTAGGAGGGGCAGCCTGGAACAGTCCCACCTGCTCCACACGCGATAAGTGGTGCACCAACCCTACAAAAGGTGGTCTGTTGGGTTGGGTTTTTTTTTGTGGGGGGTTGTTTTTTTTTTTTTTTTTCTTTTTAATGAAATGAGGTCCACAATACTGAGAGCACTTGGGAAATGCTGCCGAGGTACCACCCCTCCTGCCAACTGGAGATTGATTTTTTTTCTTCTCCCAGTGGGCCAGAGCTTTGTAAAATGAAATGCCCTGCCATTTCATTTGATAATGAAAGCGTTCCTGAAGAGTTTAACCACTGAGTGCCCTCCTTGCTGGCAGGGACAGCAGACTCGTGTTTTCCCCGTAGCACAACCCCCCGGGGAAATCTGGGCGGTGGTGCCGATGGGGAAGCAAAGCAACGACCTGCCTTTGGAGAGGGGAGGGCAGCTCCAACGCGAGAACCGGCAACGTTGTCCGGACTGTACAGATTTCATGTGAATATATTTCCTGTGCTCTGATCTATGAGATTCTGTATTTTTAATGTATTGATTTGCCAATATTTTAATGCTGTCGTGTTCTTTATATATGCTGTATAAAAGAATCCAATGATATATTTCTATGTAGAGTGTTTCCCTTATGGTTGGGCTTAAAATATAGATGCGATTCCGGTGTCCCACGGATAGGACCCAGATCCCTTGTAAACTGCTCCAGCTGGGAGGATTTTCATGTTGATTAGCATCTGATTGGGAATCTGGAGGGATACCAGAGCAAACTTTGCAATTAGCGCTTCCCCTGAATAACGTACGGGGAGGAGGAAATCTGGGCACTTTAAGCACTTTGCAATGGATGTTTTTCCCCGAGCGCTCACCAGGAAATCTCGTACAACCCCCAAGCATGCGAAGAAGAACTTCCCGAGAACCGCGCTGCTGGCAAGCTGCATCCCTGCCCTTGAAAAGATGAGTTTGGTGGGCTGTTGCGTCGGTGGGTACAATAAGAGCCTTGGTCATTGAGCAACCTTGAGTCTTCTCGGCCCACAAGGTGCCGTAGGGGCTGACGGGGTGCTGGGTGCTGTGGTATGTGAAGCTGGGAACCGCCTGCCAGGCTTTTCTTGCAGTGCCATTAGGGAGCAGGAGAGCGTTCGTTAGTGGCTGGCAAAGGAACAGCCACCCTCCCTTTGTAGGTCTTGGCTGGGTTTTTAAATAGATTTACGTCCTCTGAAACATATCCCGGTGTTTGGCGTTTTTGGTTTTTTTTTTTTTTAATAAGGATTTTGTTATAATGACTATGCTGCAACGATCTTACATAATCAAGTACTCAATAAATGTGCGTTTACTAAGCTTTTGGGTAATTCTGTGGCCCTCGCAGTGAATGTGTTTCGGCATTCTGTTCAATGCTCAGTGGAGTTTGTTATAAGAAGAGCAACAAAAACCTGAAAGCAAAAGCTTTATTGTACTGTGCCTATGGAGTTAAAGGCTTGCGATCGGCTGGCTGGCTGAAGCGCGGGCTCTTTATTTCTCTTCTGAAATGGTCGTGTTGGTATGATCTTTACAATTACTGCAGTGTAAATGACGATTTCCTAGGTGGCTACTTGTGTGCTTTAATAAAGGAAAATAAAACCCCCTGTACTTTGAATGAAGTGGACTCTGAAAGACTGAGCTGCGTGGCGTTCCAACCCCGGCGCTGTCGGGATCTTTGCAGGTGGGCTTATTTTTCCAGCCAAACCCACTACTGAGCCTGTGTAATAACACCGAAGCACCCAATCCCTTTTTTAAGGAGGTCAGTGGGAATGTTTGTTACGCGGGCAACTTTGTCTGCAGGCAAACTGGAAACAGAAGACGTGGAAATGCTGGAAAATTGGTGGATGGAGGTGAGCGGGAGCTGCCTGGGCCCTGCCAGCCTCCCCAGCCGCTCTGGCCATGGCAAGAGGCAGCTCTCGGCACAGGCAGGGCAGGGATGCGGGCAGCTGCCTGCTCCGAGAGGCGAAGTCTGATGTAGGATTAAACCGAGCTCTTCCCACTTCTTCCCCCACACACTTCCCAGGAGTTACGGGCTTAGGCACGATCACGGAGAACAATGAATTACGGAGCCGCTCCGAAAATAAAGCCAAAGCAATATTCTGTAGCCAGGAGAGATGGATTAGCCAGTGAGATGTGCAATAAGGAAAGCGCCTTCCCTCTGCACAGAGATCAATATTCCTACCCAGGCAGGTAAACATAAGGAGGCTTTTATTAGCAGTGGTGATTTTCTTCCTTTTGTTTTTTTTAAAAAAAAAAGAAAGAAAATTGATGGGGAAAAAAATAGAAATCTTTATTTCTTTCCTAGTTCAGTTAATTATAAGTACCCAGGGGTGAGTTCTTATAGTGAAACCATAAACCACAGTGCTTTATTCAGAATTATGGGATTTATTAATGTACTAAGTGTCCTCCCTGTTGCTGCTGGCTGGATTCAACTGCCGGAAAGGCCAAGGAATGGATGAGCCAGGGGCTGAGCTCTCTCCTGAGGAGCTCCTTGGCTCATGGCATTTGCACAACTGGGCAAAGCTCTGGCTTTTGAAGGGTTCTCAGCTTTTGAAGATGCTCTGCTCTGCTGGTGCCGCATCTCCCTTCCTCTCCCCCTGCCCAGGCTATTCACAGCCGACAGCTTGCCCCCAACGTAGAATCACCATTTCTAAAAGCAGAAATAAGGTGCAGAGTTTGCACCCTCAATCAAATTTGGATGGTTTTATGTCGTGGGAAGGACTTACCCAGGGAGGTGCTGAGTTATCCTTTGCCGAGCTACAGGTGAGGCTGAGGTTGGTTGGTTTGGGTGAGCATTCAGTCAAAATCACCCTCCTCACGCCCACTGCCCGCAGGAGCCACAAAGCCTGGCGCCCGCTCTGAGTGCCCCTGGCCCCCACGGAGCCTGGTCCCCAGTGCTGAAGACAATTTTAGCAGGTGGAAGAACCAAGAAACCCCAACTGCAGCAAGAGAAAAGCTGCATTTGCCCCACGTGGTGCCCATCGCTCTGCAGCTCGGGACTTGCCCTCATGAAGATACTACCTGAAGCTGAGCAGTTGCCGTATCTATTTTTCCAAGGTGATTTCATGAGGAGCTAGACTGTCAATATATCTTTTCTTTTTCTCCCTCCGCCACCCCCCAGGGGAAGATTTGTTAACTCCTTATAGAGCTGTGACTGGGCTCCAATCTCTCCCTGGGTACTTTGGGATATTATTGCTGGGCAGGACAATGTGTGCCCGGAGGGGGATGCCTCCCACCCTGCAATGCTGTGTAGGGAAGGTGGGCGCTCCCCAGAGTTACAGCCTCTTTGTTTAAACGGAAGGGATCTCCATAAGCAGCTGGTGCTGGCGCAGCCTTTCCCACCTGCTCAGAAGAGGGACTCTTAGAGTAGCAGCAAAGCGGGCCCTGCCAGAAAAACTCCAGTTTGCGTTCCCACTCATTTCCCTGTGCTTTCCTTCAGCTATTTTTGTGGCTATTTATGCATAGACAAATTTCTCTTTCCTTCCACAAGGAGAACATCCTTCGGACAAATGCTGAGCTGTAGCCCTCATTGTGCATTCATGGCTTCACATCGTGTTTCCATGTGAGTGTCTGTGACTGCAGAATCAGCCTGATCAGATCCTGCCTGATTTTCACCTCCCAAGCCCTGCCCAGGGATGTCTGAAGGACCAGTTCTTACTCCTGGCCTTCTCCTCTGCTGAGGAGAACCACGAAGCTGAGATGGGCAGGACAGAGGGTTGCAGGAGGGAAGTGTTGCAGCTTCATGACAAAAAAGGTTTGTGAGGTGGTGAGGCTGGAAAACGGGAGAGAAAATGGAAGGTGGACCTGAGACCCATAACCCAAGAGTCATGGTGCTGCATGAGGATCAGAGATGGACTATAAGAAAGTAGAGCATATGCTGTGTGACGCCAATGGCTATTTGGCATAGGGCTTTTTTGGGGAGGGGGATGTGATGCTACAGGATCCGTAGCCCCTTCTTGCCACGGCTGAGCTGATGCACATCTATTTTGAATGGCCCACAGTGGCTGCATGCACTTGCCATCTTGCCTGTTTAGATTGGGGCTACACGCCACCTTTGCTCAAAGCACGTGATAACAGGTGTGTTAGGGATAACTCGTTTTGAAAAAAGGAATTTTAGGAATTTTTCAAGCAAAGGGACTGCTATTGGGATGGGAGCACTTGAGGTCAAAGGGCCCCACGGCTCATGAACTCCTTTTGTTCCTTTTTTCAGTACCCTGAAGCCTGGATAAATTGCATGACAGAATGAAATAATCAATAAACAGAGCAGCATGGTTATGTGTCTTGGCAACGATGATGCTAATCAACCACGTAAACCGACTTTGCGCTCTCTCTCTCCCTCCATGCAGTGAAATCCCAGCTGTCTGCAGCGAAGGAGTGATGCTGGCTCTCTGCGGTGCTGAGGGACACAGACAGCCCTCTCCCCACCTGCTGCTTCTCCTACCACACACGAGGTTTCTGCTTCAGCAACCCAAAAAACTCGCTAAACGCTCCCTGGGGTAGAAAGCGCACAATAATATCCAGTACCAGCTGGGATCACCTTCACCACCCCTGAAGAATGTCTCTCATGTTTGGATTCTTGGGAATTTGGTCCTCCCATGGTTAAGCTGCTGGAAGGTCATCCGGGAGCAAACCCCACCGTTCCATGCTGGCATCTTCCCCAGTAATGAGCAGGTTGGATCATGTGTGGGTCCGTGTAACGTGGTGCTATACAGGAGCCTCTTGCTCCTGCTTTGCTCTCAAATCCATGTGCCTTTTGCCATGCCGGGTGGGAAATCCTACCTGTAGAGCCCAAGCTATTGCTGTGGGGTCTCATAATCTATGCAACCAGCCCACTCTTGCCGGAAAAGGTCTTTTTCCTCCAGTATATGTTATCGCTGCGAGGGGATGTAACTCCTGTGCAGGAGTCCTGCTGCCTGCCTGCTGTGGTCCGGGAGACCATCCGCCGCTTCCCTCCCCTCCGGGCCTGCAGCCAGGCGGGATGGGCTGGAGCCAAAATCCCAGCAGCACCAGCCCTGCCAACCAGCAGGTTTTCAGCGTAGTGAAGGGAAGGATGAATCTGCGAGAAACCAAGCAGGAAACTTGATTTTTTCCAAGGAAGCCGCTGACAGACGTCTTCCCGCAGTCTGGTTTTTGGTTGCATCGGATCACCTTTCTCCTGGCCACAGAGAGGAGAGCAGGCAAAGTCTGAACTGGCGCTGGCCCTTCTATAAACATTGATTTCTCTGTGTGTTTTCAGTCTGCCATGTGCAGTGAGTGCTCCGAAAAGCTCATGCCATGCTGATTCATTCAGTGACGGGGAATAAAACCACAAGCTATGTAGTCAATATGAAATCAAGATTAATGGCTTTTCGGCTTGATTTCCTCTGTGTGAAATGAATCCCGTGTTGTGATTTGGCTATCTAATGTTTGTTCAATGTTAGGCATTAATAGCAGCTTCGCGGCGTGCACCGGTCATTTGTTCACGTATTTTGGCCTTTTCCTCCTCTCAGCCTTGCACTGCTCTTCCTCTGCTTAACCGCAGAGAAAATTCCTGGGGATAATCACTTGCTTCCTGGGATTAAGTGTAAAAGAGCAGAAAATGAGAAAAAGAGCTTGGAGGTGGGTATGGAAAGCTGACCGGGGCTGCTCTCCCCGCAGTTTGCTTTGGCATCTGCATTGGGGTTTAGCTTGAATGTGCTCAGCTGGAAAACTACCTCTTGTCTTCTGATGAGTGTGCCTTAGCGATGCCACTGAGCCCTTCTTCTGCCTTGGGACTACCTGCCAGGATCCTGTGCGATGAGGATGAGCCATCAGCTCTGACCTGCCCCATCCACCGTGAAATGGTGGCTACCGGCCCCATCTCCCTGGCTCATGATGGGCTTGGAAGGAAGGAGCTTGGCAGAGAGCGACCCACTGTCTCCATCGCACGGTGAGGAGAAATGTAGTTACATCCGTAGCTTTTCCATCAATACAAGGCAGCAGCAGGCTGGGTCTCAGGGGAGGTTTTTCATTGCGTTGAAATCTGACTTTATTAATTAACAGCCTCTGATCTCATTTGAGGGTTCAGTTTATGAAACTGAATCCTTAGTTCTCTGTTTTCCTTATTCAGCTGCCTCACTGAGTTCTGTACAGTGGATGGTTTGGACCTTACGATCTCCCAGGTTTGTCTGTGCAGAGAAAGTGGAGGAGCAAGGGGAGGTGGCGGAGATGTACAGAAATCCTGGTGAAAGACAGAGGAAGAAATTCCGTGTCAGAAAAACTGAAAATGGGGAAAATGGGGACAGTTGCCCACTATCAAAGGTCTTACTCCCAAACTGTAGTTTATTTTCCCTTCGCTGGTAATTCCCTCTTCCCATGTGGGATGCTGGTGGCAGCACCCAGCACCCCTGCCCAGCGAGGGGACACTGCGGTGGGGTGCTCCAGCAGGGCCACCATCAGCCTTCGGTGCAGCCCAGGCTGCTCACCTCCTCCCTGGGAAAGCTTTCCAGCCTCTCTCTCTTCATCCAGACTTGGCTGCAGGCACTGCCGGGAGTGCCTGGTTTTTTATCTAGACATCAAATATTATTTTTTTTAAAAAAGGGAAAACAGACACTAAACAGCCCTTGAAGCTTCGGGCTAGTGTCTAATTCCACTCGAAGAGCTTTGTTAGATAATTGTGATACTTTTCTGAGAGAAAATAGAGCAATTGAGGCTCGTAATTAAAAGCTATTCAGACGGCTTTGATCTTTCCCTCTGCATCTTCACTTACAGAACCCAAATGCCCATGAGAAACTCTTGGCAATATTTACTGTCACTATTCTTGGCGTTTGCCTTTAAATTAACTCCTCTTCCTCCCTTCCAGCAAGAGGGGGGTGGGGGAAGAGAAATGCGGCCACTGGCACATGGCTTTTTCAAGAGGGGTTTCTTTGGAAAGCTTTTTTTTATGTTTTTTGGAGGGTGCCTGGTGTCCTGTCTCTCCATGATAACAAGGAGTGTGGAGCTCCTCTGGAGGCCTCAGAGCTGCCCTAGATCAAGGGTTTATCACCCCAAAACCAGCTCTGGGCACAGCCAGGGCTGCAGTGGTGGTGTAGATGGGGTAAGACCCAACATGATCTGCCTCAGGCATGGGACACGGAGCTGCCAGCGCTGTGTCCCAACGGCCCATAGAGGGTCCTCAGATGAGCTCCTGACTCACTGGTGAAAGGGACCCCAGCCTGGGGAGTCCCCTTCTCGTCAGCAGCAGGTGGGAATGTCAACCCCTGGGGGGCTGAGACCCTCTGAAGGCACCAAACCTGGCTTGTTCCTCCCAGAACTAGCAGTAAAGCCGGAGGGTCAGTGTTTCCTTGTGTTTGCCATGGGAGCATCAGTGGCACATTAGCACCCATCATCCCTAATCGAGATGACACCCAGGGGCTTCTAGCATCCCGTAGGTGACAAGGCGAGTGCCACGCATAAGTCAGGCTGTACAGAAAAGGGACTCATTCTCTCTCTCGGATTGCTTTTAAGAGTATCCTCGAGGGATGCTTCTGCTTCATATCTTCCATATTCCAAGTTTTCACTCATCCATTTTTAATCTCTCTTTTCAATTTTTTCCCATCTAAAGATGCTTCTGAGAGCCGGGCCTTCATCGCTCAGTGGGGTATAATTTCTTTTCTCACCCGAAATCGTGACCAGCAGCAGGAGACAGTGCGAGACTGCGTAAGTACCGGGGGATTACAGCTTTGCGGGGGAACAAGCTGCAGCACAGCTCGGACGAGGACAATTGATTGAAGCAGCCATTATTACTTGCTGCAGCACGAAGACTTAAAAAGCAATACTAATTTCCGATCCCCACCTCTTATGTTAGACGCCTGCATTTAAAGCCTGCAGTGGGAATATGAGCCCTAATTCCTGTTTCTGGGGTGGAAAACGCCGCCTTCTCCTTCTCCCAGGGATGATGAAGTGAAGTCCTCCAGGGCTGTCTGTCCTCCTGGGCACAGCCGGAGCAGGGAAGGCGATGTCCTTCCCGGGGAGGAGGCGGACAGGAGCCCACTGCCTTCCTCCATGCTGCTGCGGTGGGCAGGAGCAAGCGGAAAAACCTTCAGCTCCTGCCGTAACTGGGGAGCTGCAAGGTTGCCCGGCACCTTTGCGCTCATTAAGACATCCAGGACTGTCCCGGAAGGAAATTTCCCTGGATTCGGGGCTGAGCTGGCTTGCTCGCTCGATGCATGGCCGGCTGGGAAGGGGGTTAGGATGGGAGGGAGCTGTGCTGGTCACCAATTCAGCTTCCTGCAACCCTGCAGACCCTGGAAGGGATGCTTGGTTTGGAAGGGTGATAGGGGATTTATTAGGTGAATAGTTAATTGAACGCTTCCAGCCTTTAATTTGTGGCTAATGTGGGCTGGTGTGATCCGCAGCAAGCCAGCCCTACAAACCTGATGAAATTCAAATGAATGAGCAGGCGTGGAGGTTTTTCCTGGGGTGAACTTGTGCGACGAGTGGGCAAATGCCTCCTCGAAGGTGGTTTCTGCTCTGCCAGGAACAGACGGAGCAGCCTGGCCTCGGGTACCTTGCTCAGAGGGTCTGCCCCGGGCAGGGACAGCCCCAGTTTGGAGCTTTCCCCACCGAAACGTGGTACCAGCCTGAGGCTGAGCAGGGATTGCGGGAGAGCCAGCCGCGCTGAGCCGAAAGCAGAGAGTGCCGCTTAGTGCCGCCGGGCTGAAGCACAGGGCCCCGTCGGACGCTCCACCGGCCGGCACACAGGCCAGCTTGGTTCACCGACGGGAGCTGGAGACCCTCCTAAGCACCGGAGGAGACCTTGGCCCGGGCAAGCCCCTTCTCCCCTTGTAGCCTTGCACCCCACGAGAGCAAAGAGGAGCCAACGCTCCCGTCTTCAGGATTTTACATGGAGAAAAGCACAGATGCAGCAGGATGCTGTCGTAGGAGGAGAGGCTGAGAGCTGGAGCTGCTCATCCTCAGGGAGACAGGGCTCGGGGGGATCTGGGGGACGTCTGGAAATGATGGAGGGTGCAGAGAGGAGGGAGCCAGACTCTTCTCAGTGGTGTCCAGTGGCAGAACAGGAGGCTCAAACTGAAATATGGGAAATTCCATTTAAATGTAGGAAAAAACTTTTACTGTGAGAGTGGTGAAGTACCAGAACAGGTTGCCCAAAGAAGCATCCTTGGAGACATTCAAACCTAGGCAACCTGCTGTAGGTGACCCTGCTTGAGCAGGGGGGTTAGACTGGGCATTCTCCAGAGGTGCCTCCAACCTCACCCGCTCAGTGATTCTGTGACAGTCGCGACATTGGATTCAAAGGGGAAAAGCTCCAGCAATGACACTGTCAGGTCTGAAAGCGGGTGACTTTCCACCTAATGGAATATATTAGGTTTTCCACCTAATGAAATATATTGCCTTTCCTACGGACCTAACCCCAATGAACAGCGGCGTTGCAGCCAGATAAACAATTTGAGTGTGAGGTGGCATCATTTGAGTCAGTTTTCTGCACTCAGAGAGGTTTTTTTCATCTGGGGAGCCCATCGCCAGCAGGTGGCAACCGTGCTAAAGCATTGTGTGCCCGTGATGCCTGCCTGCGCAGGCTGGCTCTGCTCCCTGGCCTTGCCTGGGCTGCTCCAAGGGGACATGCAACACCTCTGCACTCCCTCATCTGCTGCTGGCACCTGCCTCCTTCCCTCTGAAGGTCGCTCAGGATCACGGCACCCAGCTTTCCGTCCAGAATCCTCCATTCGCATGGTCCCCAGTACCCCATCTGCCAGGTCTTTCCCCTCTTCTCCAAACTCTTTGAGTCACTTGATACCTCTTGAGAGCCATCAGCACCTTCTAAATGGAGGTGATCTCTTCTCCAGGTGCCTCCCTGTTCCTCCTCGCGTGTCTGGGGCTTGCTAAGTGATCACCCCACACACCTGCACATGCCAACACACAGAGACACACTGTCAGGACCTGGTTTTGAAAAATCCTTGCATTTTCTGATAGTTGCAAGGTGCAGCTAATGAGAAATAGAGATGAACCATGAAACTTGAGTCAGGGAACCTTGTGCGCATTAAGTCTGGGGGGGTTTAAGATTGTGGGAATAAGGCCCCACCGCTGTGGACTCTTCCTCATGAGGCTGGCTGAGACCAGGGATTCAGCTCTTGATCTTTACTGCAAGTTAATGTTAGTTGGTATAAAAAATGCAGTTCCTAGCAAAGTTTCACCTAGAAGAATGTGTTCTCCTTCATTGTTCTTCCAAAGTTAACACCTTTAATACTGAGAAGGCAACACAAGTGATCTTGTTTTCACAAATGACTTTCAGCTTTCTAAAAGGGAAACATGAAACAGCCGTCATGATGTATTGAAGGTTGTTAATTTTGGTGTCAGAGCCCAGCCCTGAGAGCACTGAGAAGACTGAATCGCCCTGAGTGACCTCACCTGGGACTTCCACCCACACCCTCACCCATTGCTCCAGGAGTCCATTTAAGCAGAGCCCTGCAGCTTCCTTCCTTGTTTTTTGGAGGGATACCTGTTTCCAGCTCTGCTTCCTGGATTGACCTTGGACTCCTGTTGCAGCCTTGTCTCCAGCCCTCTTTTCTCAATAGACCTTGGATAACTTCTGTAGGTAGGTTGCCTCCTGGATGGGCTCTGGTATGTGCAATCCAGCTGGTCTCTAGCCCTGTCTTCTTTGGTTTTACCTATCCTGTACTTTCCTGGTGGAATTTGGATGGGTAAGAGCTGAGCTTGGGGATCTGGGGAAAGCTGGAGAGGAAACATTTAGCTGAGACAACCTCCCTTTAAACCAGTAATATATTTGCCTATATTTACTTACTGCAGCCCTACAAGACAGCTTACTGCTGTGCTCGGCTGGACAAGGGCCCCAGGACAAGGGCTGGGAGCAGTTTGGGTTTTGCAGAGGTGATAAGGGATGGTAGTTTCTGGCATTGCTTTGGCCAAAAAAGTCCACTCCCATTTAACGAGGTGCTTTGGTGGCTAATATAGAGCCAAAACAAGGGAAGTGTGGCACATGCAGTATCCTCCTGGCTGTGGTAGATCACTACTAAGGACTGAATATGGCAAGGAGCCCTACTCACCTCCACACGTTCATGGAGGAGGTGAGACATTTCCATGACTCTGAAAGCTGGGAGATATGGTGTGCTGATCCCACTATCTATCAGTGAAGGAGAGGCTCCCTTGCTGGGAGAAGGGGACTTGGGATTTCAATGTGTTTATGGTGGTTCTTGAAGCTTTTAGTACGGTATTTCTGACTTCCAGACTCTTCCTCTCAGGCTCTGGTTCTGGTGAAGTATTTTGCTTTACTATTTATCTGTTAAAGAAGGAATTTTACCTGCAGTGCTTGCTAGGGTTTTTCTTGTGGCCTACAAAACACCTTAATTTTGTTACAAATATACAATATTTTATTTTACAGTAGATAAAATGCAATGTGTATATATAGCAAAGACATGGGACGAGTACCATAAGTTTTCTCTGGTGAAAGAAGGACCAGTCTCTTTTTTCCCAGGAGGTTTATTTCATTAATCACTCTTCAGTAAGTATATATTTGACACTTAACAGGAACAATCAGTTAAAAATAACTTCTAACACAAATTCCCACAGTTGCCATAATATTTGTATGACGTGTTGTTTAACACTATTTTTGAGACCCAAATCTTGCTTTTGGTTTAAATTTAACTCCTGTTAACAGCTCAGGAAAGAGGGAGTTTGAGGTGGGGGTGGAAAATAGACATATCTCAAAATTTGAAAAAAAACAAAAAAAACAAAAAAACCAACAACCCAAAGCCATAACACACATATGCACGTACATGGACATGAAAATGGTTCATTTTCTCTTGCAAATACTCATCTTTCATCCTCCATCCATTTTGTTGATGTGTCATTGAAAGTGCTTGTTAGCTCTGCTCCATGAACCAATCCTCCAAATAACACAGCTATTAAGAACTGAGCATTACATTAATCTGAAAGCTGGTCCCCAGTATCTCTGTGCTGTACAGCAGAGGGCAATAAAGGACCACTATGTAGTAGAAATGCACCTCTGGAAAGGAAGTTTTCTGTCCTAACGCTTCAGGGTGTGTGATTAAAAGCAAGAATATAGAAATGCAACTTTGAGAAGTTGGGAGGTGCAGAGGGAAAATGCAGGACTGGCAAGTAAGCAGGACAAACCATGTGAATGCTAATGATAAACGGACATATGCTTTATGTGTGAATGAAAGAACAAACATTGTACATTCATGAGCCACCCCTTCAGTCTGCAAAGTTGCCCCTGCAAAGCCATGGGAGGGGAGGGATCTGTGAGCCCCAACCCACTGTTCAAGAAGTTCTGCATTCCAGCATCTTCCGGAAACTTTTCCGAAAACTGTCATCCAGGAAAGCATACAAGAAAGGATTCAAGCATGAGTTGGCATAGCTTAGGCTGGTGATGAAGTAGGATATACCAATGACCATGGAGGTCTGGGGCAAGTCAGTGGTCAAAGCCACGATGGTGGCCAAGTGGAAGGGGGTCCAACAGAAGAGACACACAGCCAGGACTATGAAGACCATAATAGTGACTTTCTTCTTGGCTTTGTCCAGGGCTTTAGCATTAGAGTTCAAGTGCATGTTCCTTAGCTTGTAGAGCATCATGGTGTAAAGGATGCAGATGGTGGATACTGGAATTGCAAAGCCAAGGATGAGGGTATAGATCCTGCTGGCTTTGAACCAAAACCTTTCAGGCTTGGGGAAGTTGAGGCCGCAACTCTTGATCTCCAGGTCATCTATATAGACATTGGCAAAGATGATGAAAGGGAGAACTATGATGGTGACTAGGATCCAGATGCACAAACTGACAATCCTGGCTGCTCGGTACGTACGATGTGGCATCCTCTTGGACCTGACTGTGGCCAGTACTACCAGATACCTGTCTATGCTCATCACTGTTAGGAAATAAATGCTGGAGAAGATATTATAGTGGTCTATGGACAAGATGACCTTGCAGAGGACTTCTCCAAAGGGCCAGTAGTGGAGGAGGTGTTCAGCAATATTAATGGGCAAGACAAGCGTGAACAAGTCATCAGCTATAGCAAGGTTCAGGATGAACATGTTTGTCACAGTCTTCATCTTGGGGGCCTTGAGGATCACATAGATGACAGCAGTGTTGCCTGTGAGCCCAACAGCACAGATCACAGAGTAAATGACAGGGAGGACAATGTAGAAATCAGCTGCCTGTTCTTGGAATGTTAAGTTGAACCTCATGCTGTTGTCCAGGTAGCAGCTGTTACCTGTGTTGCTGCAGGTGCTGTTCAGATCGGCCCAGAGAGAGCCGTTTCCCATGCCTGCTGGTCACAGCCTGCCCTCGGATATCATTGAAAGCCCTGCTAGCCCAGGAGAGAGCGCCTTTTTGCTGTTTGAGAAGCAGCTGCTATCTCATTTAGAAGTGGGTTATTTCCAAAGAGTGGGTTGTGAGGCAGCATGGACCATCTAACTTGCCTCTCTTGTCACATGCCATTGGGGAAGTTAGATTTTGAAGCAATGGGAGGGGTGGGGGGGCGGGAAATAACTGAAAGACACATAAGGCTCCATGAAAAAAGCAAATGAGAATTATAACTCCCTGTGTTAGTCAAGGAACTCATCTCTCTGAGAGCATCCTGGTGAGCTGTGGCTTTTCTTTGCTGGGGAAGTCAAGTGGCTCCAGTTCAACTGTCTGCAGCAAGAGTTCTTCCCAGGGCTGGCAGGAACAGGGAGGGCAGAGATGAAGCTTTGTGCCTGGTCGGCTATTCACAGCCCTCGGAGGACTCGAGGGATGGCTGCCGTTTCACTTGCACGGTGCTTGCTTTTCCATGCTGGAGCAGAAGTGTGGCAGCGTTTAGTTAGTGCCTTTCTTTGTGTCGGAGTTCAGACTCTTTTCATTGACCGAGATTTCACAAACAACGAAGAAGTTTCCGACAGGGCTATTCCCTGCTCCCAAGGTCCCCTGGCAAAAGAAGGAGGAGGGGGGAAAATAGAGTTCAAGGAGTATTTCCAAAACTAAGGGTTAACCCACAATTAAAGTAACCCTTTAAGCAAGGGTAGGTTATGATCTTAGTCAATATGAAGACCATCCCCATTACAAACAACTGTGGCAGCACACAAAACTTCGCACAGACGGACAGACAAACCTGGGAATCTCAAAAGTTCAGGATTATTCAGGGGAGGGAGGGGGGAAGAAGTACCCCGAAAGCAAATCTGCTTTAGAGCCAAAGCCAGGATTACCCCATCTGTTTACATCTCTAGCAGTTGCCACATCCATCACTGTTGCCTGACCCAGACTTCCAAGAATTCCTCCGCAGGGAAGCAAAAAAACAGCCGACCCCTCCCCCCCACCCCGAAGATCAAAGATTTGGCAACCGGTCGCCAGGCTCTGCAAAGAGAAGTGCCTCACTTCACTTGCGGTGGGTTTTGTTGTCGCACGGAGGTAAAGTGAGCAGGAAAGGCGGGATTGGGAGGGTTGAAGTGTCCCTTACCTGGCGAGCGGCTCCGGCTGCCTCCTCCGGCACCTGCTGCTCGGCACCGTTGAGCCTCTTCTCTCTAATCCGACTTGGAGGAGGGTCTCTGGGATGCTGACGTTACCCGGCTTTGCAATCATATCAACATGATGGCTCTGTGTGTGCATCGCACATCTCGGCAATTAGCCCTTGTTCACACCAGGGAAGGAGGAGAGGAAAAAGTTTGTTGTTTTTGGTTTTTTTTTCCTCTCTGCAGGGCTATTTAAATAGTAAATAAGGTAGGTGGTGGTGAGCAGCTGATGCTCCAGAGCTGCTCTCCTCAGGAATGAGGGAGATGTTGAGGTGCACAGGCGGCACCCAGGGCTGGCAAGCTGTGGCTGGCTGAATGAGGGATGTGGGAAGCAGGGGGTTAAACTGCTTCAATAAGGAACGCTGGCTGGTTTTAACAAAGGAAGATGTACAATGTGGTGGGGGGGAGGGAGTGGGAGGAGGGTACACAACACTACAGTGCTCAAAATGAACAAATAAACAGATGTACCTTGCCAGATCTGTGGTGGTTTTGGCTGTTCTGGGGGAGCTCAGCTAGTTTTCCCCTGCTGGGTCTTTGGTCCAGCTCTGGAAATGCAGCTAAAGCCTTCAGACGCGCATCACAAAAGGCAGGAGTCCTGTGAAGCTTGGCAGAAACGCACCCCAGGTCACGTACCAAAACCAGCAACAATATAACATCACTTTACCTTCATGTCCCCTATAAAAAGAGCGTGAAGGAAATCAAGGGTCTTTTGATTCTCCTTTAGTCTTTTAAATGTATTCCCCAGCTGCAGGTTGCCTGACCTTTGTTTCGATACCAGGCGAGAGAAAGCACAAGCATCCATCAGTGGTACGCCTGGCGGCGTGTGCAGTGTCATTTAACCAAGCAGGTCGCCTCCTTTAAATGAGCAATGTAGCGAAGAGCTGTGTTTGACTTTGCTCCTCTTCTGGGGATGTTTACCCTTTTCTGGCAAGATTATTGTGCACTGGTGACTGGGTGGGAGCAAAACACTTCGTTGCACTCAGGGAGGCAATTCCTTGAGGCCGTGGGTACCACTGACTCTTCAGCAGATGGTAATTTGTTAATGCTCAGTGTACAACTCTCACAGATGTTTTCTGTGTTTGAACCCAAATCTGACCATTTTCAACCAAAACCTGGCCTAAGCGAAATTGAACGGAATAAAGATTGCCCGAGAAGATCCACAGGAGTGATATGGATGATCTTTCTTCAGATGAAAGACCCCCAGAGCTCTCCTTCTGCCTGTTTTTGGGAAAGCTGGCACAGTTTGTAATTGTAAGGGAAAGAGGGTTTTCATAGGTCTGCAGGGGGAAGGCAGTTTTCCAGGAATCGCTGCTGCCTTTGTGACAGAGAAGGAAATACAGGGAGAGAACTTCAGGAGAATGTGATGTTACAGTTACTAATCTGTAACTATTCCCCAGGGCAAAAGGGTGTAAAAGCTTCCATCGTGACTTTCTGGTTTTCAGCATCAAGCACATCTCTCGGTTCCCTGGGAGAGTGCAAAAGCTGTCCTTTCACTCCCCAAAAGGTGTTCTCTTGGAACCGTCTGTCAGGCTGGTGGCCGTGTGCCCGGGTGCTGTGTGTTTAGGGACGTGTCCTTAAGAGGCTGGGGGCTGTGGGGCTGGCTGGGATCCTGGGGATCAGGCATGGGCTGTGTCCTGCACCAGGGCCGCATCCCTCTCTCCCGCCTGCCTCTGCCGCCTTCTCATTATCCCTGGTGAGCACAGTCTCCTGCGTGTCTTGGTTAGGATGTGTTTGATTAAAACAACCTTGTCGGAGATGAAATGGGGACTAAGAATTTAATCTCGTCGTCTGGTGTGAGCTGAGAGGCTTTTGTTTCTTTTGTATCCCCCAGACAAATGCACGGCGCCTGCTTTGAGCTGTGCTCCTTGCCTAGTTCCTCTAACAGATTTGCAGTAAAACTCACCTGCTTTGGGGGGAGCAATGGCAAACACGTCTAAATTCATGCATGAAATTGCTTTGCAGCAGGAGCGCTTCCATCAACAGAGAGAATCTTTCCCTTGTCGCCTTGTCTGCCTTCCGTGGCTGAGCACGGAGGAGGCATGTTGTGTGTATTGGCATGATGTGGAATGGGGAGTGCCTGGAGGGAAGGTGGAGAGGATGTTTTATTCATCTTGTTTTCTCTGGCTGGATGTCCATTCTACTTGATTATCAATGTTATGGTGGTACAAAGCCCTGAAAATCAAGTGTTAGTTCGAGTTGCTCTGACAAAGGATGTGAGCTGTGTTTTCCCCCAGAGCTGCTTGGATCTACTCTTGTGCGAGCAGCTCCATTGCCACCATGGTGCAAGAGGGACAAAGCTCCTATCCTTGACAAATCCACACCATGGAGAGATGGACTTTGCCTCTTGAAACCCATGTTCACACTATGCAGCTTGAGTCAGCTGTGCAAACAGAACAGGCAGCGTATCAGGGCGGGGGAAATCCCTTCCAAGGCTAAGCTGATGGTGCTTTATTGCCACCATAAAGTTGACATAAAGTGCTGCTGACTCCAGACAAAGACCATCTATCATTCTGGAGTTATGGAGCGCTGTGCTGCTGGTGGTGCCTGGGGGCATCAGGAGTGCCCGGGACAGGCAGGGCAGAAGCTGTCTTTGCCTGGGTTGCTTTTGGAGGGCACTGCAAAATATCTGCTCAAAAGATGGGCTTATTTCCTCACCAGCTGTGTGAGTGATGCCACCTGTGCCCTCTGTGATGCCTCAGCCCTCCAGCACAGGGCATGCTGTCTAGAGGGTTGTGGTCTAAGGTAGGTGGCTGCTGCCTCAAACCAGGTTTCAGCCCTTCTGAGGGGGACTTCTCCAGGGCACTAGGAGTGAAGCCGACGTCAGCTCCCCTGTTAATCCACAGGGGCAACTAAAGAGGATGAGTTACTCTAGATCAACCCTTGAGATGGACTCCCTTTTTCTTGTCCTTTTTCAAAGTCACAGTAATCTCAACTGGTCTGAATTTTGAGACTTTGAGTTGAGGATGCTTTGCATTCCATGCAGGAGCACCAGGGGAGATGAAACCAGGCTTGCTGGGAGGGGTGACTTCACCAGGGAAGGGAATGAGTGTGTTCTTCCCGCAAGGGCGTGCAGGGATAGCAGGCATGCCCAGTCATTTAAAATGAAATGAATTAACTGTGGGAAAGAAAAAGATTATATTCTGTTCTGCTGGGGGGAGTTGTGCTGGAAGTTTTTAATGCGCCTGTGCTACTGCTGCCTGAAGTCACAGATCACCTGCTGATCAGGCAGTAGCTTTCCAGGGCTCTTTTGCTCCATTTCGGAAGTATATTCTTGTCTCTGGAGTAGAGTTCAAGAGGAGCTGCTAAATAAAGCACAATGAAGGCGGCTTCTTAGTCACCCAGGGTACCCCTCAGGATGCACCTTGCTTTTGGCATTCTCGCTTTGGGGACAAGGTATGATCATGTCCCCGTGGTCACAGTGCTGGCAGTCCTTGCTCTATTCTGGGGTAGGTTGTGAGTGTCCCCTCCACGTCTGTGAGACGCTCATCCATAGACAGTTTGCAGAGACAGAGAGGAGGTTTGACTGAAAAGCAGGGGCTCGGAGAAGGGTGTAATCACATGAACAGCTCAGATATGGATTGGGATTGCTGTTGTAGGACTCCAGCATTCCTGGACACCAAAAGGGATCGCTTTCTCCTCTGCTTCACTTCCCAGCTTTGGAGGAAGGGGTTGTGCAGCGCTGGGCTCAGTATCCCTCCCAGCAGCTGAGCCAGGGAGCTGCAGCTCTTTGCTTCACAGACCCTGGGCATGACTATGAAGCTCCTGCAGCCACCAGAGAAGTCCTGTGACTGGGTCCAGTTCGATAAGGCTGTTTTGCTTCACCCCCGCCCCCCAGGGGATTAACAGGGGAGATCATCTTGTTTTGTTGGGCTCTTGCTGCTGTCAGAGTCAAGTTCCTCTCAAGGACACAGGTACACAATCAATACCCTCTGCTCACCAAAACAAAATGTTCTCGGCTGACTATCTTGCAGTCGCTGGTTATTAGGGTGATTTATTTGTATGAGGTGTTCAGGCTTTTCAAAAGATGGTACAGCGCTGCAGGATAATATCCAGAACCGATTATGTCAAGCAGTCTGTAAGTGATGGCTTTTGGTGAGTCGAGCTAGTGTGTGTGGTCAGGTTATTTATTGTAGGATAACTGCTACTGTACTGTAACCTCTGCCTGAGCTGCTCCGGTCCCAGCCTGGGGATGCAGAGAGGTTGGCCACTGCATCCCCCAGCAAACTTCTCCTCCTTGGGGGCTGACCTCTCCCCACAAATAGGGGTTTGTGGGTGTTGGGGTGAGCTGGAAAGGAGAAACTTGAGCTTATTCATCACCCCTGGGTGATTTTTCCACAAGCTGGGATAGGTCCTCCAGCTTCCTAACCCTTCCCAGCCAAAGCAAGCCAGGCTGTCTTGGGCAGGTGATGGTCCTCACCTTGTGGGACACCCCTGGGAAGCAGGCAAGGGGTGTAGGTCCTGATTTTTCTGGGAGATGAGGATAGGGCATATGTCTCCATCAGCGGACTGGTGAATTGTGGGTGAAGAAAGTGCCTTTGGTAATAATAGCACTGGATCCACCAGCTGTTGACAAACCCAACCACAAGCTGCAGTGAAGGCAAAGTGGGTCCTGGAGGTGCTTTAAAGAAAATCAGAGTAATGGCTCTTACTTATAAACAGCCTGGTTTTGTCAGGCAAGGGATGTACTAACTGCCCCATCTCCATCTCTGCAGGGGAGCAATCAAGACAAATGCCGTGTGAGTATTTTCCTCTGACCAGAGGTGATGAGGAATAAAAGCTGTAGCACAGAGAGGTGGTGGATGGGTGGCTGGAGCTGTTTATTCTCTTCCTGTAAGCCAGGAAGGAAGCTCCAGCCCTCAGTCCCAGCAGCTCTTGGAGACCCTGGCTCTTCTGCAGGACATCCCCAGCCTCGTGGTGCTGGAATGGGCAGCTGTCTTGGAATGCTGTTGACTCCTGAAACTATCAGTGGCCATTGAAATGTTAAAGGGATTCTGTTTTCCTGCTGGTTGCCTTTAGCAGTTGAGCGTGGTGTGTCTACAAGGGGGTTCTCCAGCACAGTTGTTGGATTGCAGAGGTAATAAGCAAGATATAGGGAGGAATCCTAGTTTAAAAAGATTGGAGTAAAAGAAAAATAATGTCAGTTGTCCCAACAACTTCTTCTCCTGGGTCCCCATCCACGCTGGGCTTTCTAGTCCTGTGCTGTTGGCAGACGAGGGTTGTGTAGGACACGTGTGCTGTCTGGTGCTGCAACCCATTGGCATCCCATGCAGGAACTAGACGTTATTTACGTGCTCTTAAGCTGGTTATTATACAGCTGCTAAAAGCCCTTGGTATCTGTGCCACTTCCAGGTGATAGGAGTTGTTGCTTTGACTTTTTTAATGACATCTGAAGTATTGCTCTGAAAAGTTGCAGTTTCTGTCTTTGCTTGACCTGCTTTGAAAGCCACGAGGCTTTGCAAACGACGGCGTTGCAGTAGGGTTATAATGCATCCTCGGAAAACCAGCACGGAGCCCTTCAGGGATGCTCACTGGCGAGCAGGCTCTGTGCAATATATTCCAATATCTCTAAGCAACAGCTAAATGTGTCACCTCATCTGCCTAAGTAGCAGAGCTCCTCTGGCCTAAAAGCCTAATCATCGGAGGGTTATGGCGTGCAAATTGCTGCTGAATGAATTTGCGGCTTTGTTCACTCCAGTTTCCCCTCCCTGCCTGTGTTATGACAGTGAAATGACTCATCTTCACCTTAATATCATGTTTTAGAAAAATGTTTTAATATTTGGTAGAATGTTCATTGTTTAAAAAAACAACACATGAAATCTGTCTTCTGGCACAACGTTTTCCAATGCAATTGTACAGAGACGGCTCCTTTCTCCCTACGCTCTTCAGGCCAAAAAAACATAGTGGAGTACAAGGTTTACAATACCGTTGATTTATTCCAAGGAAAAAAAGTGAAGAGCAGGAGGCCTGATTTGAGCTTAGTGAAACCTGACTTTGGACTACAATCACTTATTACAGCTCACTTTTGCGACTAATACCAGCCTGACCTACTTAAATAGGTCGTCGTGATTCATGCAGCCATATATCTGCTAACAAAAACTTGGTTTTAAGTGAGATCCTTCCTGGATGTGCCAGTGCCATGGAGAAAATGAAACCCGGATAACTGAGGTGAACTTGGTAGAAGTGGTGTGCTATGAAACATGGAGCGAAAAAAAAAAGTGGAAAACGGGAGGGAGTTAATTGCTGTAAAGTGAGGATTAGGGCTGGTGCTGTCTGCTCATCTGCACCCCGTGGTCATGGATATAGCAGGGACGTTTGGCTCTGAGCAAGTGAGGGAGGGACTGGATTCAGCATCTGTACCAGAAATAACCAAAAGAGCAGCAACAATCAGTAGGACCTGGATCTTCTCTCTTTAAAATCTAATTTGGACCCCAAAGCAAAGCCTCAAGACTTAATTCCCTGGGGAACTGAAGCTGCCAGGTCACTGACTGGGGTTTTCACAGCGTGCTGAGGAAAATGAAGTCCCCATCAGAAACCCTGTTGATGCGAATTTAATTATAGATAACCATGCCGTAGAGAAGGTGCTTCAGATACTTGTGGAGGAGAAGCAGAAGAAGAAAAGAAATAAAAAAAATAAAAAACATACCTTTTGTATTTTCCACCTGAAATAATTTCTGAAGCACAAAACTCCCCGCGCCAGGCAGGGCCTCCTGCCAAGTGAGTAATTCCAGACAGGAGCGGACCGAGCAGGAGGTGGTGTGTTGTGTTGGAGGGGCTGAGTTAGGACCGAATAGGTCTTTCCACTTCTAATACCAGTGATCCTTGGTAACATCATTTTATCAATAAGGAGCACACTCAGGCTCTGTGAGACCTCTCCACCTCCATCTGCTTCTCAATTCCACTTGAAGGCGGAGGAAAATGGTTTCCTTGTAAATGACCCGTTTCCACTGACTTCTGCAAACTCGCTGAGGCTCCTTGCTGGGAAGCTGATTTTCTTTTTTGTAATAACATTTACAAGAATAAAGCAATCCTTAAGTGATGTGTTTCTCCGCCTCGGATGTCGGGAGGTACATACCCTGTGCAGAAACGCTCCCCAGCTGCATCAATAACCTTTTTGTGTTGCTTAGTGAGTCCTAGATAACTGCGGAGTAGCTGCGTGTCTCTGCAGGTTACGTGACAATCGATTACATATCTGTCTTCCAGTACATCCCAATTTACAGGGAAGGTGTGATGAACTCCTTAACTCCGCGATCAGTCCCTGGCGGTGCCCGTTCTCTTGTGGGTTTACAGGCTCAGCTGGATAACACCATGCTCAGCAGCCGGGTTGTGCAGGAACAGAGGTGCTTTTTATTTCTGAGGCTTCATATCTCCCTATTATCTGGCCAGGATTTGAGGTGAGAAGAGCTTTTCGGGCTGTAGTTGCATCTCCCTTTGTTTTTCCCTGTGCAGCTCTGCAGAACCCCTGCTTGGTTTTCTCCGTGTTGTGCGGGGCAGCCTGGATCTTTCCGGAGCCCTGCAAGGGACAGGGGATTTTCTGGGTTGGAAAGAAAAACATCCATGAGAGAGGCAGAACATGATGCTGTTACCCGTGGCTGGTGTTCCCACCTCTGCTCTCAGTTTTCCCCCTTCCTTAGTGACCTGGGACACCTGAATAATGGAGACTTTGTAGTTTGGACTGTATTGAAATCGGTAAAAGAGTTTATGAGCTCCTTTCCAGCGGGAAAACAAGCTCAATTTTGCCCATTATATAAGGGAAAAATGATATCGGGCAGAAAGCAGTGAGAAAAAGACGGATCTTTTTCATGTGGCTGCAGGGAGGGAAAACACAATTGCAGTGAGAGAGGTCGCTGCTTAACGTAAAAGCAACAAAAGTGACCCAAACGGTGAGTGAGCATCTACTGAGGTGGCAACCTTGTCGGTAACGGAGCATCTCTGATCTCTGCCTGCTCCTTCGCCTGCAGAGAAGTGCTTGTGTTGTGGCTGATTGTGCCCGGCATTTACCTTTCGATTGCGCAGCCGGTTCTTAGACAACAGGTCAGCTTTTTTTTTTTTAACTCTCTTGAGCCTTCGAGTGAGGCCGGGAGATGTGGGGATGGGCTGGTGAGTGGGTTTGTATTGTTTTGGCTGTTTGGTGTTTCGCTGTTTCCCCGACGCTCCTATCGGCGACGGAGCTATTTGCTGGGCTCCGAAGCAATCCCAGGCACGCCGCTTTTGTGGAAGGCGGAACAGCTAAAGAGAAAAACAGGCTGAAAATCACCTGGGGATGTAAAAACTACTGTGGGACCTGCTCGTGAGCAAAGACTGAGCCTGAATGGGGGGGGTGGGGGGTGGGTGTCTGCCCTCATGGGGGTCACTTATGCACAGAGAGCATCGTCTGAGCATCCACGGTCACCCCATGGAAACATGTTCCTGCCGGAGCCTCCTGCCAGGGGGAGATTTGACATCGCAGCCGTGTGGCTTGGAAAGAAAAAAAAAAAAATAAAACCCACAAAACCATGGAGGCGCGTTTTCCCTTTCATCTCCCTTTCTCGCCAGGAAAGGCAGGATGTCTGCCTGCTGCATTTCATGAGTAGGAAATCAATTGCTGAGGGATTCCTGCTGGGAGATTTGTGCCTTATGAAATTCATGCCGGGGGCCAGAGAGGCAGGCTGGGGGAGCTGGAAATGATAGCTCTGTCTTCCTCCCCTCTGCTGCTTTAATTGTTTGTAACGACTTAATAAGCAGCACTAAACAGGGAAGCTGATCCTTCCCCGCAGCAGACGCAGGCATGCAGCATTTTATTAGCTGTTCTAGGGCCTCTGTTTGGAATTGCTTTAGCTGTATTTTCGTCTTTACGGGCTTGATCCAGAGCCTGGGGAGATCAGTAGGAAAACTGTCATCTTTGAGGTGTCAAGGCTCCCAGTGTTGAGCCAGCACCAAATCCATGCAACGATCTGGGAAGAAAATAATATGGAGAAATGATATAATTTAAGCAATGAAGTGCTCTTTGCCTTGGCACCCTATGTGTAGAAATGCATGCCAGGGACAGGGAGAGCAAATTAGGTTAAAAAAAAAATAATTATAAAATTACCCAGTATTTTCAGAAGAATGAATGGAAATAGCTTTGCCCTTCAGGCTGGAAATGAGGAGAAACACTGTGCCCATTGGAAGGGTGCAGACAGGGAGCAGATGCCCAATGACAACAGGCAGATGGAGAAGCGAAATCCCAAATGGAAGACACTTAAGGTGGAACTTTTTGGATGTGGGGGGTCTGTGGAGTCAGATCTTGCGAATCCCACGGCCAATGCAGGCAACTTCCCAGGGGAGCATCCTTGCCACGTGGCCAGGGAGCCACTGCCTGGCCGGTGGCAGCTCTGGTCCCACAGGGACAACTCGTTTCTCACCTCAGCAGAAAGTGGGTGATACCCCAGCCTCCCTGACTTGCTTAAAATTGAAAGGCATTTGGGTCAAATGGATGTATTTCTGCTCTGAGGGATGGAGTCTTGAGTTCTCCCTGGTTTTGCTTGAACTGGGTGGTATTTCTCCAAACTGCCTGAAGAAACCCCCATCAGACCCCCTGCTCTTCCCACTGTGCCTTTCCCACAGCTCTGATCCTCCAAGTTTTTTCCCTTAAACTACAAGAACTGAAAATTGGTTGGTTTTTGCTACTTCTTGGTGTTGTGCAGCTCCGAGGGAATGAAACTTCCTCTTCTTCACCCTGTTTTTCTGCAATAAAGCATTTGCTCCTCTCTCCAAAGGAGCGGGAAGAAACACTTTCATGAAAGATAACAGAGCCCAATTGAATTCTCTTTTTTTTTTTTGGAACAAAATAACGAAGTTATTTATGTTAAAAATAACTCAAAAGTTTTTGAAGAGATCTTCTCAGAAAATATTTCTCTTGGTGGCTGATTACAAACAGGTATGGGAAGAAACTCTTTGCCACGAACCACTCAAAGCAGTAATTTTTTCCAAAGAGTAGATGTAATTACGTTTTTCAGGATGAAAAAAGATGTAGTGGACCAAATGAGCTCCAAGCCAATCTTCGTTTGCTCTCGATGGCCAAATTACAGCACACGGTTACTGACAAAACATTGCCTTTGGGTTATTAGGGGTTTTGTCAGGAATCTCTGTAGCGTGAATAGTTCATGTACTTGTCTGTCTGTTGGCTTCAGCTGTTCCCGCTGTCCGTTTCTGTTGCAAGGCAGCTCATTTAATTATGTTGCCCTTTAATTCAGACATGTGCAACTCTTTCTGCTTCTAGCCCCAGTTTTCAGCTGGACAGATGTTTTCTTATCTGGGAGTGTGTTCAGCCATGGGCACACAGGTGAAGTGAAGAAGTTGGCAAGTGATAATTTATGGGACCTTCTACAATGGCTGGAAAACCCGGACTTCAATTTCCATCTCCTTAAAAATGTCTGTTGTCTTTGTTTCTTCTGCTGCTCGTTATGCTGCTGCGCTTGTGGTCTTTGTGGCTGGTCTGAATTTACTGCTTGGAAATGCAATTATACGGCTTTCAATTATTTTTTGCACACGGAAGAATCTCGTGCGTAAAGTGAAATAAATTTAACCTTCCAGTAATTTGAAGTCAGTTTTTACACTCAATGCTTAAGGTTTCCCGGTTTTAACTGGGCAAGTTTACATCCATGCTTCATGGTTGTATTGTCATTTGTTTAAATGAACAGAAAAGAGCCGTGCCCAGCAGATCCCTCCCTGACACACAGCGATGGAGGATGAGGCATTGCCCATCATCCTTCCGAGGCTATAAACCTTTGCCCTCTAATTTGTTCTCGGTAACGACTTGGAGGGCTCAACGATGAATGGATGCTTTTCTCTTCGGAGTGGGCATTTATCACTCCGGGGCTACCCTGCAGCAACGATGTGGAAGAAAAGTGTGATGTAAAGTAACTCATTTACTCTTCCTTATACCACAGGACTGAGAGCCAAGCTGTGGGTTTTTGTGGTGGTTTTCCCTTCTCCAAATACCTTTTCAAGCCCAATAGACGCAGGTGGAGGGAGGAGGATGGAGCAGTCATGTGAAAGAAGGGGATCCAGGTGGGAACAATATGGGAAGATTGCCTGCACCTTGGCTCTGCCACTGTGTGAGCTATTGGAGTAGATGAAACTCAAGTAAATAACTTTTTACTTCTGTTGATGCTTCTTTTTAAGTTTTCAGGCCTCTATTGTGTGTGCGTTGTCTCCTGTTTGTTGGTGAGATAAGGGAGTGAGGAGATATCAGTGTGTCCCGAAGATCAATCAAACCTGCCTATAGGCAAAGAGTCTGACTTGCTGGAAGGGAGCTTTCCATGCGTGAAAGTTACCTAGAAAAGAAATAATTCGGTGGCAGGGGAAGGAGACAAAAAGATTGGGGAAGCAATCCCTGCCTGGTTTAAATGCCATAGTGTCCGCTTGACTGCCCGGGAGCCTGCAGAGATGCCCTGGCATCAGCTGTCCTTCTGCTGGGCTGTAAACATGCTGTTGTGGGATGCGATCAACAGTGAATGCAGCTGGATCCGTGTCATCCCCATCCCACTCAGGGCAGGCTTCTTAATCACTCCTTTTCCTGGTGCGCCCCCGTCATCCTTAGTGGCAGGGCTGAATCTGAGGGAAAGTGGAGGGTTGAGTTGCTCCTTTTTACGGGGAGAAAAGGAAAGATTTGCCATTTGCTGAGCTCCTGTTTGCAGGAGCAGGGGGATGCTGGCAGGTCCGGGGGCTGTTCCTGCTGCAGTCCCCCTCCTTGCTGCAGGAGCTGTGCCTTGGGGCATGGCTGCCTTCTCCCCCGGAGCTGGGGTCGGTTAAGTGACGCCATCAGCTCTCCTTCAAGATGAAATTACAGCAGTTTGACATCCAGGTGGCTTCAGCATGGGGACCTGGCAGTGGTTACTGCCTGGCCAGCTTCAGAGCAAAGAGATTATCTGATTTAGCCGAAATCTCTTTCATTGCGGATGGAGTAAAATTGTCTCGTATTTGCTCAGCGCTAAAAATCCATCAGAAGCCGATTGTCAAGCCCTGCTGCAGCTGCTGAGTAATGGGATAACCCCCTGCAACGGCACCACAAAACGGGAGGCTGGGATAGAAAAATTAAGAAATGACATTTCCAAGCGTCTGCGGGCTCTGACATTCTGACGTTAGCTTGATGCTGTCAAAGGGGTTCATTTTAATGACTTTAGAGGCATTCATTTGAAGGGCAGTGAAATGCACTTGAGGCGGCAATTGCATCTCTGGTCTCTGTCGGCACCTCCATCTCCCTTCATGCTCCTCAGCACTGAAATCCTGTAAGGACCGAGCAAATCTGGGTCTCTGGGAAGACTCAGTAGTGTCAGATTTTGGAGAGATTTGTGGCAGGACATGGAAGCAGCATCAGAAGATGGTGTAACCCTTCATCCTTGCGCTCTCCTGCATGTTGATGCAGCCTGAAGGAGGCAGGGATTCTGTGAAGCATCTTCTGTACCTCCTGGGGGGGGGCGGAAACAAGTGGAAAAGCCCTTAATTTCTTTATTTCTTGGAGCTTCAGGCATGTGTCGAGTGGCTGCGCTGCTCCCCAGGGCCCAGCCTCTGCTGCTCTTTGCCCTGACTGGTGTTTCCGAGCTCTCCTCTGTGATTTTTATTTGTGAACTCTCCCTCCTGCCAGCCTGCACTCTGCTTTAAAAATTCAACACCGCGACGGCAGCTGAACGGGCCCTGGAACTGAGAAGGATTCGAGATGCGATTTGTACCGCAGGCTCGTTTAAAGCAGGGGAAATGCAGTGTTCCTCCTGTGCCCAGAGCTGCTAATCTTGTTCTGAGCATTGAAAACCTCTCCAGCTTCTCTCATTAGACCTAAATTTGATTATCGCTTTGACTTCACACTTCTTTCACGCAGGCTGGACGCTTCCTTGGCTGGAAATGTCAGCCCTGAGAAGAGAAGTTTTGCAGAGCCCTGGCCATGCACACATCCCGCATCCCTGCTCCTAATGCTGCCTTTAATATCTTGGGAAGCTGTGGCTTTAGAAGGGGGTGGGGGCAAATAAGGCACATGGGCAAAAGTGTAAATGCAGTGTCTGGGTGACTAAAGTCTGCACTGTCGCGGGGATTCGGACTGAACGCGTTAATGCTTTCCTCTGTGAATTGATGTCTCCTCCTGAAATTCCTACGTAAATGGCAATGGGATGCGAATGTGTTATCGCAGGTGGTGAATTGAGCCTGACAAACAGCGTGATTAGTCCCTGCCCTGTGTCCGAAGGTGACCGGGAGCAGATGTTCCAGCCTGGCGTGAGGATGAAACCCTACCAGCTCGGAGGAGCATCTCCTGAGCCAACTGTGTTTAAAGACTTACCCCCTTCTTGGCCTTGCCCATGGGCCTTTAATGCATCCTTCCTTTCGGAAAGCAGTTGGAATGTCCAAACATGACATGGGTAAAAGTATTTGCACTGTTTTCAGCTCATCCTGTGACTTATTCTAGAGTGAGTTTGACTCTTTCTGTAGCTGAAGAGTTACTCAGTGTTTTTGGCATAACTTTTTCTTCTTAGTGACAATACTGCCTGCCTTGGACTCCTGTCTTCCCTCTTTCGGAAGCAGGCAATAGGCTGGGACCCTGCACCAGGGTCCCGAGGGGGTCCCCACTATTGCCCTTCACAGCCGAAATGCCCCGCAGGCAGCGGGGTTCATGCTGCTGAACGGCCCCCTCCTCGGTGTGGAGAATAGGGCAAATTCCAGCTCTAAATGGCTGTATTTTGTCTCATGTGCTTTAAANGGGGGGGGGGGGAACCCCAAAACGAACACCAAAACTCCACAACATTTTGCAATTAGCTCTTTGTTCTGCTGGTATCAAATAGCGAACCCCTTGAGATGTGCCATTTTGGAGGGTGACCAGAGCTTGCTGGGGCACTTCAGGCTCCCGCTAATTACCTGCCATCCCAACCCAGTCACTTGCTGATTTTTAAAAGCCGTTGGTGGCTGTGCTGGGCAACGAGGCTGTCTCCTGTGGGAAAAGGGCTGCGGATGAGAGATTGATCAAGCGTGATTCACTGCAAGTGCTTCTGTCCCCAAGTTCTGGTCCCTGAGGAGCCACCCTGGGCAGCTGCAAGGGGTTGCTTAAAGGAAATAAATTGATTTCCAAGTCCTCAGGAACTGAGGTGGGTGTAAGTTGCTGTGTAAGGGAGCTCTGAGCAAGCCCTGCTCGAACTAATGCATGTTGTGCAGAGAAATTCAGCTCAGATGCTAGCTCGGATCTGAAGAGTGCTGTAACTGGACTCATTTCCTCACCATGGATCCGAGTTTAGGCACAGCATCCCACGGACACGCTGCCTTGGACTTTGGCTCGTGTACCAAGCTTGGAGCTGTGGTGCCGCAGGGGCCTCATGAAGGAGCTGTATCTCTGCTTGGGCAAATAATTCATGATGAAAAAGTTGTGGATTTGGTCTCTTTCTATACATTCATAAATTACTTGCAGTTACTGTTCTGCTGCTTAAAAATAATATTTCCTGGGAGCAGCCCAGGAGAAGCTCCTGAGGGTCCCAGGCAGGAGGAGAGGTGGCAGTAGAGCAAGAAAAGCCACCGCTGCCAAGCAGGGACCCACGTCAGAGCCTGGCTCCTGGAGGAGGATGACTGGGTCATGGCGAAGCTGTTTGGTAGAAGTGCCCTTGGAGCACAACTCAGTGTAAAGCAGTAGTCCAGCCCTGGTGTTAGTTCTGGCCAATCTGTCAAATCTGCCTGTGTGAGGTTTGGGGCTCAGAATTGTGCTTCTGGTCAAGTTGAGTTGGTTCCTCAGGTCTTGGCAGAGTCCTCTGGATCATAAATGAAGAAAAGACAATTGGGTCAGCTGGTGATTTTAAATAATTCTTTAAAATACATACCTTTATATCTTCAAAACCTAATTATTATTCCCTTATTTTCGAAGAAAGTTGTTTGCTAGTTTAATGGTTTATGCAAAAGTAGGTAAAACCACGCAAGATGCAGGTCCTGCCAAACTCAAGCAGAGCTTCACATTGCAGCTCTTTCCCCCAGGAGACCCCCAGCTCTGCACAGCACGGTGGCTGGGTTACCTGTGGAAGCCTCGTCCCAGCAGCATCACTCTTGGGCCAGGTCCCACCTTGTCCCGTGGCTGTCCCTGCCTGGGTTTCACCCGTGCACCGGGACTCGTGCTGGAGCTGCAGCCACCCAAGGTCCCCATGGGGCTGCGCGGGACCCGGCGTGAATCGTTTGTTCGCTGCTCATGACGTGAAGTTGTGACATGCACCTCGGTGTCAACACGGCGATGCTTTAATGCTGCTGCTGTCAGCTTGTCAGGCAGTGCCCACACACCGTGTCTGAAGGCGGCTCGGGAGGAGAAGGTGAAGGAAAGGCAGGATGAAATGCCATGTGCCACTTAATGCCGTCAATAATCGCTCAGGAGCGAGATCTGCGAAGGGGCTCTTGGGGCCGGGCAGAAGGGACAGCTCTGAGAAGTGCACGGCACATTGGTGACGTACTAATAATTATCTTCACACAGGGGTGAAAAAGTATCGGTTTGCGTGGCCTAAATGTCTGGGTCTGAAAGCTCACGCGGCGTGTCGCAGAAGCCGTGCCGAGCTTGTCTTGCTCTGAAACATTATCTCTGCATCTTAACCAGGAGCGATATTAAAGTCCTGAACCTACTAATAAAAGTCCGTTGTAAACCGGGGGCAAAGCAGCGCGACACGTATTCGTGGTGGCTGAGAAGACATAAAGCTTTCATTAAGTTTATTGTTCTTCTTGGAGAACGAATTCAGCATTAAAAAGCTCCCTCCTTGGCATTACAGTACATTCTCCTTGGTGTCAGCTATGGCCCAGACTATCAATGCAGAGTATTTTATTTCTCCGTGTCGTTGCTGGTGGTGCGTTCTCCCCTGTAGCTGTCTGGGGTAGGCGCTAATTAAAGATGTACCAGGGTGGTGGTGGGGGTTCATCTGTTTTGGTGCCTGAGCAGGGACTGCGAAACAGGGATTACGAGCGCTGACATTTGCTGTGGTATAAAGTCCAAGGAGAAAATTCACCCCAATTAACTTCACACCTCTAACTAGGAGGATCAAGTCGTGTTACGCTTGTATTGGAGTCTAGTGACAGAGGTGAGCTCTGAAGGGGAACTCGGTCCATGGAGGACCTTGGTGGTGCTCTTCCCTTCCGCTCTGTAGAGACAGCGGGGAGTTAGATCAGTGGGAAATGAAGCTGGCAAATAGTATCAGAAACCAAAAGGAGAAATGGTGGCGTTAGACCCAGGTTTGTCTCTAAATGTCTAAAATTAATAAAAGCAGAGGGGCAGGTGGTGGGACGATCTCTGTGCTCTGAGCTGGGTAATATTGTCTTGGTGTTCTTCCTGCTTTCGTCCATCATGCTGACCCAGGTCTTGCTGTTTGAAAAGGAGCACGGTGCAGTGGCTATTGTCTTCTCCCTTCGCCCAGGGCCGAGCACGCAGAGCGCGGGCTGATGGTGTAGAGCAAAACCTGCAACTACGCTGGTGATCCTGAGTCCGGCTGTACCTGGGGGCGCAGCTAAACCCAGTCAAATGTCGTATCTGGTAAGTCAGGTCTGGTTTAAATTTTCTTGAGTTTGGCATTGTAAACTCCACCTGTTGTTTCTTTAAAAAACAAAAAAAAAAAAATCAAAAATTAGGTGTTGGTATTACTTGTGTGGGTATCACAGCCTGGGAACAGCTGCTTCCCCCAGGATCATCATGAAAAGCCATATATACCACCTGCTCCAAAATAAACATGACAAGAGAAATATAAAATGTGATATATGGTGACTTTGGGGGTGAGTGGCAATCCCCGGCTGTGGTGGCTCTGCATTAAGGTGATGGGTGGGCCAGATCCAGCACTCCCGCCCCCCAGACTGCTGTTTGCTCCGGATGAAAGTCTCTCGCGCAACCTCAGGCCCTCTCCATGTGATATAAATCATTCTCGCAGCTCTCGGTTGAGCTGCTGGTATTTCCAGAGCAGGATTCAGGCACAATCCCGCTGGCTGTTGAGCATCCATGGAAGGTCCTGAGCATCTTTACCCCCAGAACCATGAAATAGCTCAGGTTTTCCCTGAATCAGGTCTTTGCGGGACGTTTCCAGTCTGCAAGATTTTTTTTTCTCCCCTCAACAAACATGACTTTATTTATGTACATTGATGCATTGAGGTTCCTTCCCTCCATGTGTGCCTGTGAGCAATCAATCATGCAGATGGATGATGCTGTGTATAGAAAAATATATTCCTGGATTGTCCTTTCACTCCACTGTCACTTGGACGAGCATGGTCCTCATCTATCCAAGCAAGAAATCTGCGGGAGTTTTGGCTCAGTGAGGAGCAGAAAGCACATTTTCTAAACCGCCGTTTCGTTGGCAAAACACTGATTCCAATTCATCTTCCTGGGAGGAACGCGAAGGCTCATTCACAGATCACAGAGCCGGGGCCGTGTTTTCAGCCGGCCTCTGATTCCGTGTCCCTCATTTCACACATCCAATTTCAAGGGTCATTAAAATAGGCTCGTGTTTGCTTTGCTGCACAGAAGTGCTGTAGTTATTCACAGGAGGACAATAAGCGACTGTCCCGTGGGAGCTGCCGTCGTGACCTCCCACGTAGGGATCCTCTGTGCGGTCACCCAGCCGCGGGATGTTTCTGGGGACAAAGAGGACCCCAGCTGGATGGGGATGTCAACTACCGTAAATCACAGCGGCTGTCACGGACTGATGATGAGTTCTGGTAGGTAAGAATTAGGGCTCATGAAGTCCCTGATTTTTTTCTATTTTTAATTTTTTTTTTTCCCCCCACTCGGTAAGCAGGGAAAAAACCTCAGCCCAACCCCCAAAATCCAGCTCTTTGCTTGTTTGGGAAAAAACTTATTTCAAAGCAAACTTTTCCTCGTGAGCTTGCTATTTGGAGGAGTGCGTGAGAACAAGGAAAATCATCATGGATTGCCACAGTCACTCCTTGTAGAAATTCCCGGGGGGCTCACCCCCAATTTTCAGGGACTCTCACCATCCTCCTGTGCTTACAGCTCCTCTTAGGGAGGGTGAAACTCTTGGCTACGCACCCAGACGCCAGGACGATGGTGTTACCTTTCCTGCTTGGCAAAATCTACTGCAAACAGCTGCTCAGCGCCCGCCCCTCACACCCCGCGCTGCTCTGCGCCCCCCCCCCCCCAAAACCGCTCCCCAGCTGCTCCCACCGCAGCTTTCATGGCCCAAAACTGCTTTAAAAATAAATCGTTGGGAGGGAAAGGCTCTGAGCTGGGTATTGATGGACTGCTGCCTCCCTGGGCTGCTTTGAAGCTGCTCCTGGGCCAGGGGCTGGGACTTTACATGTTGATAGAATTAATTTGTTTCTCTTCCATACGCTTATCGTGACAAATCCCAGCTCTTTCAAACCAGTGGCCGTTTTGCTCCCAACTGCAGTGGTATCTATGTGAGGTACAACAAACATCCTGGTTATCGCATGAGGAGCCCCATTGCGTTTTCTTATTGTTGTCAATGAAACCAGCTATTAAATAAGTATTCGCTGCTCATGATTTATTTTCTGCTTTACCCTCAGCTTGTCTCTGGCTTCCAGAAACCTCCTGTCCCTGCAGATATAGGAACGGTGTGCCACGGCCAAAGAAACGTGAAGGGAGAAACCTGATGTTTGCAATGCTCCGTGCAAACAGGAGAATGGTGGCGATGAAGCGAGAGCCTACAGCACAGGACGATAACCGTTTCAGTAGGTGTTTGAAGATTGAGCTTTTGACTCCATGTGTGCCCCTGGGAGACTTTCAGGGTGGGAATCTGAAAGGTGAGGCAATTTCTCCTCTGCTATAGGGGAGGTGGGGATGTGGTCGCCGCATCCTGGGAAGCGGCAGGTACCAGGTTTGGTACCTTTGGGTAAGGGTCCCACCACCATTCCCACGACTCCTCGAGCAAACACAGCTAATGCGTTTTTGGGGCGTGAGCTGCAGCTGTAACAGCCCCGGAGCATGGCAGAGCAGGCTTATATTATTTTTAGAGATTTGAAAACGTTGTTCCCAAAACAATCTCCTTCTCCTGTCTTCTGTCATAAATTGTGGAACAGAGAAAAGGGAAAATAGCAGAGGTTTGATTAAATTGGCTTTTTTTCCCATCTTAAAATAGTGCCAGCTTGATGCCTGATATTTTAGAAATTGGATTAGCAGCATCTATTTCATCCCACCAGAGAGGTGGGATCTAAGGCGTCCAACAACAGAAACGCTGGATGCGCAAGAGCGGAGTTTTCCATCCCTGCCACCCTGGTATCTCGTCGTACTATTTTAAGCAGTTTCAGCCAGATATATAAATACACTGCTACAAACAACAACAGAGAGAAAATGTTCCACCAAAGGGGGGGAAAAAATAAGAAAAGTGGGCGGCAGCCCTTTCTGAGGAGCTCGTGTTGATTTTGAAGAGTTGGATACAAACAAAAGAGGGTGCGGTATATGCCTTTCCTTGGAAAACGTAGCTATTTAATAGAGATATATAGAAACATTTAATAGAAGTGCATCTCTGAGGCTTTTGGTATGGTTTTGGGTCGGGGAGAAAGACGACAAATGTTCTGTTTTCCTGAGATGTCGCCTTTGCAAGGGGAGATTAAAATATCCCACGGAGGGTCGTAACGTAGACCAAAGCAGCACCCTGGGTGCCGAGGGATTCATTGCAGGAAAACCTGCATTTTATGGGGGAATTCTCAGAAGGCAGCGAAAGAGCAGCTGCCTGTATTTGACAGGCAAAGGGGACTGGTGTGTCCCTAGCTTAATCCAGCGGAGTTTTTTCCATCTGCGATCGCTTGTAACCCGAGGCACGCCGGGGCTCTTGAACTCAGCGGCTGGGGAAGTTAATCAGCGTAATTAGTGATAAATGAACCTGTTCCCTTCCCCGTAGCACGGGTGTGATGAGCATTAGGTAACCCTGGGAGCACTTGCCAAAAGGGGGGCTTGTTATTTGGCGGGGAGGAGAAAGGAAAATATTGCTGGTAGTAACTAGGGCAACTCGGCTTCCCTGGGAAGAGGAAAAGCGGCAACTAAAGAATGTGAGAGCTGCATGAGATCGTTTGCATCATTAGCCTCAGCGTTTGCAAATGAGGCAGCTATCTTCAGCTCCCCGGCACACAGCATGGCCCCGACCCGCCGTAACCACCATCCCGGCTCACTGCCGGCCCAGCCGGGGAAAGCGTGGGTCTAAAATAGTCCGCGCAGGAACGAGGGAGAAAACTCCTGTGTTCTCCAAGACCTTTTTTTTTTTTTTTTTTCCTCTTTGCTTCTTTCTTCATCTCTCCGAGACGTTGCGCTACCCAGACGCCAACCTGCTGCTGCAGGAGGTTGTATCTTCCCTAGTACGCAGGAATATTCTTAATAAGCCGTGCTCCTCCTAACCTTTACCCTCATGTTTCTGGATTACTAGTGCATGATAGAAGAAACTCTATGGGTTAAAAAAAAAAAACCCGAGTGGGCAGGGAATGGATTAGATAGATAGGAAGAGCGCAGAGGCATTTTTTTTCTTTCTTCAGGCTGCCTTTTTTGCTTCCCTTTCAGAAGAGCTCACTTCGCTTCTGTTGTTTGGAGCACACGCGTAGCCCTTTCCTGATCTCCCCGGGCTTGTTTTGGCTCTGGGTGTCATGCTCACTATTTGCTAATTGTTTTCCCTTTTTTTTTCTTTAAATTGTTTACCTTAATTTACCGGTTGGAGGCTTTTCTTGTTGTTTTTTCTTACCTTTTGTTGTTGTTTTTTCTCACCTTTTATTACTTACAGTAGTAATTAGTGCTTTTTCTGTATTCCCTTCATTCTCTGAATTCAACTTCTCACTTGCCTTGTGGTTGTTAGGTGCCGGTTTTGTTACTATTAATTCTTTCTCTACCATTTGCCTTAGCTTTCGCGGGGAGGCGAGTATCTCGCTTGGGTTAAACTCGCGTATCTCACTGCAGTGCTTTCCCTGATGCTGCTGGTGTCCTTGCGCAACTTTAGTGAGATACGTCTCGGTGGGGAGATTGTAGGCGTGCGAAGCGATGACTCTTCTTGAGAGGACGAGAAAGCTACTATCCAGCTTTTTGGGGATTAATTGGCCACCTCATTTTGGGGAGGCACTGGCTGAGATCAGCACAGAGGTGCCCGTTGACGGTCCCAGGGAGCAGGGGGAAGCAGCCACTTCCCGGGGCTGTGTCTGTGCGGCACCGAAAGGTTTTGTGTTGGGATGCTGGGGGCAGTGGGAACACCCTCCCCCCGAGATGCACGTAAGGAAGTGGGGTGTGCAAAAGGGTCTGAAAAGCCGACTCGCTTTGCTTAGATTGCCAAGGCACAGGAAATAATATTTTTACTGGTATTTTGGAGACTTAGAGGCTCCTTCTCATATTCTTTGCCTGCCAAATCTTCCCCCTTTGTAAGAAAGCTGGAAATCCAGAGCTCATGTGATGAAAATCCCCGATTATTTTTTTTCTTCCCCCCACCCCCGTCAATGTTTTCATCACAGCAGGAGTCGGAGTAAGGGGACATGTGTAACCTGCCTGTCTTTGTCTTAGTGACAGGAACGATGACATGGGGAAGCTGGTCAGAGGAGCGTCATTGCTCTGTCCTTAATCTTCCTTGCGCAACCGATGGTGATTTAATAAATGAGGCACAGCCAAGACCTTTTGCTCCCTCTTAGGCTCATCAAGCAATCATCGCCTCCTCACGCTTCGGCTTCAAATACCTCATTTGCATCTGGCTGACCTTGACTCTCCTCCACGGAGGGGAAGATGAAGAGGTGGGAGGGTGAAGGCTGGGGGCTGGCTTTTAGGGGTGAATCATGAAATAGTGGCCAGTACAGGCTCACGCACGGGAGGTGTTGCGGAAACGTCATGTCCTGTGCCATGAAAGATGATAGTAAATGGGTTAAACAGGAGATAAAAAAGGGGAGGGCACCTGGGTAACTATTGTTAAGGAAAGCGTGGAGAGAAAAATTGTAAAAAAACTACGCCAGAGACCATCATTAACTGCACTGCAGGTCCACGGCTCTCTTAATAATTGACTATGTAGTGAATGCTAGAAATGATATAAAAAGCTCTTAAGTGAGTGAGGGCTTTTAGTGAATGGTTGGGTGAAACAAAGGAATACTGATTCTGGCAGAACTTTTGTTCTAATTTAAGCAAGATCCTTTTTCTGAGATAATAGCTGCATTGAACATACCGAAATATCTTCTCCATTAGCTCTGGCAGGGACTGGATAATGCTCTCATTCAGGTAAACTTCAATCCAACTTGTGTCTGCGTAGTAATAAATTAAGTGGGAGCCATCAAACTGTTGTAGGAGTAAAGACGGTGCTTAGGGCTAGGATAACTAGCTCTTGTACGAGTAGGAAGAGTTAATTAGGAATGGACGAGCCATGAGTTTTAGCAGAGCAATTATAATTTGTGCCAGCTCAGGGGGAACATTTAACTAAATTAAGCTAAGGGGCTATCTTCATTGCAAGTTAAGCTTTAAAACAGACCTCTACTAAAGAGGATTTAGTAGTCCTGGGCTCCAAACAGACCTTTAGATCCAAGTTTTCCTGAGGTTTCAGAAAGCTCAGGGCTCGAGCACAATTTTATGGCCTCGGTCTTGACTCTGGGGCTGTAAACGCTTCTGTAAAATGAACGCCAAAGTTATAACTTCCACAGATTTCTACGAGCTCCAATGGAGAAAGGTCCACCTGGATTCTGGGGATCAGAGCAGAAGTGTTGTTGGAGCAGAACACTTTCAAGTGCTACTGAACTGCGTTAAAACTCCTTTTTATGAGGGGGTTAATTTCAAACAGGCATCTATCAACCTGACACCTTCTTCAAGAAGGCACAAACTTTACAAGGCATATTTAAAATCATTTCACTGATAGGTTTATAGCTGTGAGAACATTAATAAACCGAAATGGCTATTCACTGTGCAGTAACTACTGAGCAATTATGTTTTGTCTGTAGGCAGCCTAATGAAACCACCAGTTAAGGACCTAGTGAGGATTTAAACCAGCCCACTGCTCCATGGAGACATCCTTTTCTGTCCCTGGTTATCCTGCACCCAGGGTTTTCTGGAGAAGTTTAGCGCTGCTTGATGTTCAGGTAAAAAACGCCTTACTGTCTAGGAGCGGTGACGCAGCTTTTCTGCGGCGGTGTTTCACAGGTGTGTGCCCAGATGCTGCCACTTTGGGGTCCCATCACAAAGTCCGGTGTTTCTGCAGGAGCTGGTGAGCAGGGAGATGTCCGATAGCACGGCACAGGAAAATGAGAGGAGTGGGATTATTTTTTTAGCATTTCCCTTGGGGCCAGACAGCCCTCCACTGCCTAATTTGTGACGTGAACACGCTAAGGGATGTGTTAATGAACAGGAGGTGGATGCAGAACCCAGGTGGTGACCCACAGAGCCCCACTGTGCCCTGGTCGCTTCCGAAAGCTGATGTCTTTGGAAACGGGCCACCCCTTATTTCTGCACTGCTTGGGATGCTCCTGAGCCTCTTTTCTTTTGTACGAGGCAGCCCGAAGGGTCATGCTGTTAACAAGCGAACTTGTACAGTCCTTCTCCAGCCCATCAGCGAGGAGAGGACAAAGTCATTAGCCATCTGTGCGGGGGTAATTAAGCAGCGCAGCCTGGCAGGCAGCCAGCGAGCGGCTGGGGGTGTTGCAGGATGCTGCGGGCAGGGGGGCTGATGCTGATTTTCTTGTCCGGGGCACAACATAGCACTGGCAAAAGGAGGCTCAGGATGTGGAAGGGCCAGTTGTTTCCTCCAGCACAGATGGTGTCCCATCCCTCCATGCCACTCTAAACTCTACTGTGGATATCAAAGCTCCCATCTGATGGAGATGAGCATGGGCAAAGAATGTGATGGATAAGGGTGATCTGATGGCTATCAAGTAAAGCAATCAGTGGTAAAGAATAGGTATACTAAGAGATTTTAGCTTGTTTTGAGCAGGGCAGGGTCAAAAGTTGAGGAGACACGGCCATGCGGTAGCAAACTGGGCTCACAGACTGCAGCTGGTGCCTGGTGTGTCTGTGTTCATCTCGCCCTGCCTTGCAAAGGAGCCTGAGCAGAGCTGAGCATGGAGACCTCGGAGATGAGCACAGGCTCTCCCTTGTCCCTCTGTTACTCAGTCACTGATTGGAAGAGCCTGGAAGGCGCAGGCTTGGCATCCTTCTCTGCCCCAGCTCAATGTGCGTATCATGCTACCTGTGTGAATATCTAAGCCTTTATCTGTATATTGGTAAATCTTTAGATGAAAGATAAGAAGTTGCTGTTGTGGTCCTAATCCTAGGTTGCTTTCAATATAGTTTTCCTCTGACAGTTAATGTATTGTCTTTTCGGTTTCTTTGAACAGTCTGTCAGGCTTTTGATACGTAATGAATAGCAGCATCTATTTTGCCCTCATTATACACATTATTATATGATGTCTAGCCTTTTTAGGTTCTTTCTTCTCCGAGTCCTAATTGCTATGCTCACTCCTATATGCTTTTAATCATTTCTATTGCTTATTGATGGACTCTTCAGTTCTACCGCCCACGCTTTGAGGCAGGTGTCTGTGACTCACTGCACCGTGTGCTAGACATCAGGTCACTCTAAAAATAGCATTAGGACATGTAAAGAATAACATTAGGATGTATTCAGCCATATTTTCTCTTCCTCCCTCTGTGTACACACTGATGTTTTGTTACGAGCACTCTTGCTTTCTGAGCCCTCTCTCACAGCTTGATCCCTTTCTGGAATAATCAGAGTTATGTCAGGATTTAATCCCCTCTGAGGTCTGGCTTTTGAAGGGCCCCAGTCACGCTCTCCTACGTGTCTCATCCTGTCCTTGATGGAAATATTAGGCCATCATGGATCATTTCTCAAGTTCGTGCATGCTGGCACTGTTTCCCAAAGAAGGTTTTTCAGTCTTTGAAGGGTTTTCTGGTGTGGGAATGGCAAACCCTTGCTTGATGGGGGTGGCAGCTGCCCAAGTTGTGAAACCTGCGGAAAAATGCTGTTTTTCCATTTCAGGTGACTGTTTTCGATAACAAATTATGAGCTTTTGGGATTTCTTTTCAAAGGGAATTTCAATGAATCTCTGATTCAGGTGAAAAAACCACCCTTCCTGCTTGAAACAGGGGGGGAAAAGCATGGCAGGATTGCTAGAATGAAACAGGCTTGGGCTTTGGTGCGATGTGCAGTGACTGGCTTTTAGGTAGTTGACTCATTTCTTAGCTGCTGGGCTTAAAAACTCCTTAAACTCTACAGCTGGTCTCCTGTTACCTGTGCAGGATGAGAACCCTGAGCTCCTGGGCTTTTTTCGAGTTAGCTGAGCCCATCTAAACTGTGCTCATCAGTACTAACTTGAGACTTCATCCTGCTGATTACAGACACAAGTGGATGGTTGCTTGTCCTGGTCCTCTCCACCTCTGGAAGCGATGTATTCAAAGAATTGGGTGCTCCACAGGTATCTGGCTATTTGTTTTCCTCAAAAATGTGGTTGGGCGAGGTATGTTGTTGCGTGAAAGGGGCAAAGCGGTTTTGGCAGAAGATAAACCCCCTTGCGTTCTAACACTCCTCACCGAGGCAGGAGGCCAGGTGCGGCTAGGTTTAAATTCTGAGTGATGCCCAATTCACCACTACCAGTCCAGTCGCATTTACTGTATTAAACTGTTACGATTTGGATACACTAATAGTGGACTGCACCTTCAGTCTAGTCGTGCTCATGAACTGGCATGGCCACTCCTGAGTCTTTGGTTGCGTTCAGTGAGAAACCGAAACGACTAGCTACTTAAACAGTGCAGTTTATTTAAGCAACAGATATATAGGTTCTTTGGATTGCCGGTGATAAATACACTGTCTGCAAAGCACGTGCAAATAAAAGTACTGTTAAATATACAAAACGNTGACTTTAATCATAAATACTTTTATTATGATTGGTGTAAAATTCTCTTGCTTCACATTAAAGGTATAGTTTACGAAAAATTCAGGGCGCGGACTCAAGGAGGAGTGGTCGCACCTTGGAGGCAGGTAGCCTTTGGGATGGAGGTGTGTTTTGGTATTATAATGACATTATAATGAGCAAAGTTCGCACAAAGGACAGCATTTCATCAAAATTTGATGAAATGTTGGCTCAGGGTAGCGAGTAGGCAGCTTATCTGTTTTCATAGTACTATCTCGTTCCCATATCCGCTGTACTTCATAAGGCAAGGCCACAGAATGGTCACATTCCATCCCGTAGCTCATGTAGCTTCACAAGCAACCTTGTACAGGGAACCGCAGACGTTACATTCTTTGCATGCCAGCTGCAGTCGTATTCTACCTCAGAAGCCTCTTGATTTTATACCTTTCCTTAATGTGTGAACAGAGCTGTATTTTTGGCCATTTTAGTAATTATTCCACATATGTGGAGCTCATTTCATAAGAAGGATAGGAGACAGCTGATGCTCCCCGTGCTGGGCCTCCCTACCTAGCAGTCTGGTGCAGATGTGCCTCTGAAGAGCTTAATAATTTGTCCTTATTATGTTCTATGTGTGATTTAATGAAAGAATTTCTAATGAAAGGCCCTTTCTGTACTGTAATTGAGCTCTTAATCTTATCTGAAAAGCAGAGCACAATCCCTTCAGAAATAGTGTTTGAGTAACAGCCTATTTGCATTTCCCGTGCCATGGTGTTGCTCACAGGAGCCGCTCGCTCTTTATTTAAGAGCAAGACAATAAGCAGATTTCTTTGAGTCAAAAATACATCGGCGATACCATATGGAGTAAACAGAGCTGTATTTTTGGCCAATTTCCCCAACCGAGCAAGCAAGAACTTCCCTGGTCCCAAAAAAGCAAGAAATGAGCTTTCCCTTAGCCAGCACCTGAGTCTTCATGCAGCTTGGTGCTCAGCAAATGGTACATGGAGACGACAACTGCCAGCAAAATGAGTTACTCTGGGCAGGTAAAAGTTGGCAGAAGGTAAAAGTGGAAACTTCAAAACAGGATGCTGAAAAACTGGTGAGAACGGCAATGTGTTCAGTGAAAATCTCTCCATCCTGAACCTTCAGAAAAACCCGTTTTTACAAAAATCCACAAAAATGTCCTGCTTCTGATCAAGCTGGTCTTCCTAAATAACCTTTCACAATCAGAATTATAAATTTAGAGAGTTTAAAGACGAAGGCTCAGCACAGGATTTTTCATACTGACCTTAGTACATTTTTTAATGTGCTGTAGTTTGGAGGGAGACCATGAGCCCCCACCCCAGGCTGATGAGACCCCATTGACCTAAACACCGACCGACACTCCCAAACCCTAGTGTTGGATTGGCCCAAACCCAAAATCTGGATGGGACTCTGTGATGCAATTAGCGCTAGAAAATACTTGAAACTTGATGGCGATTCATAATTCCCACCCCAAACACCATGGGCAATGCAAATAGTGACCGGTTTGCTGCCCGCTCTGTGCAGAACTGATGGTTGTGAGTGGTAGGGCCTTGGGATGAATCGTCTCCTGATTTGTTGGGGTGTAGAAAAACCTACATCTCTACTGCTTTGGTCTACAGAGCAGAGTGCACTTTACCAGAACAAATACCTGGAGTAGCAAGGATGAAGAGCCAAGCCTTCCCCTGCCACTGGCTACGGGAGGCTACAGTGGTGCTACGGTGGCTACGTTGATGCTGTGCTGGTTGCAAACACATGAGTTACATCTTATACAACTCCATGAAGTCAATGCAGAGGCTTCCAGGCTGAGCTCAGATCAGCTGTGTCATTTACCAGGTGGGCGAGGACTAGGCTCCACACCACACTTCCACAGATGGACGAGTGGATCGAGTTGCATCCATCAACAAGGTGAGAAACGTGTCATGTTTTGTCTTGCCCTGCACAGTGGATATCCTAACTTAAAGTGGCACTGTCTTCTCAGCTTCTGCTTCTTCCTCTGCCTCCTTGCGCTGATGCACGCCTCTAGTGAGAGGACATATCCATTTCAGTCCAGTCGCTTCATCTCTCCCACCCATGCTTCCCTTTGTACTAATCCACTCATCCTTGAGAAGACCTCCATTACTGGAGTAATTGGCACTAGCGCATCAGCCTTTGATGTGATGAGCGGTGGATTTTTGCACTCAACATGTCTACTTAAACCGCTACAAATAAAAGATCAATTCCTTCTTTCCTGGAGAAGAAATTAAGGAAAAACCTTTTTATGTTATGAACTGAGCGTAAAAGGCTGAAGAGGGTGAAGGTGGAGATGAGGTTGTCTCCTGAGAGGGGTCAATTTGTCAATTTAGCAAATTAGAGAGAATAGCTTGCACCTTTTAAGTAGTCGGGCACCAAAATAATGTCACCGAGTAGGCAAGGCTGGGGTGGGAGTCCCTTACATCGCTACGGATTTTGTCAGATCTATTCACACAGGAGCCTGTTTGCTGATGCCAGCCCCAGGAAGCAGGGCCCAGGGAGACGGCTGGTCGAGGACAATTTCTCCGCCTGATTTTCCAGCGTGTTGTTACAAGGCTTTTTGACAGGGTTCTCCGTTCCCTCTGCATCCCTGTGGATGGCGTCCATGATGAGACCATCCTGCCACACGCTTACTGCCTGTGTGGTGGCACCGATGTGGCTTTCAGGACGCACCAGTGCCTGCGAGGGCCCAGTCCCCTTTCCTTCAAAGCTGTGACAAGTTATTGGAAATCTAATGAATTATTCAGCAGCATCAAGGGCCCTGCAAGGAAATAGTTAGCGGCTGTGGTTATGTAAAGCGAAAGTGGAGGATTTCATGTGTTTTGGCAGAGGAGCGGGTGCTGCTGCAGAAGCTCTGATCCAGGGTGCTGCACCTGGGGACATCATGGAGAGGGGGAGGAGGTACCCTATGGCACCTCGGTCCCACCTGGCAGAGCTTCTCATCAAAAATCAGCCCAGACCTCATCCCCTCTCAATGCAAAGAACTGCTCTTTGTGTTTTCTGCCAGAAAGAGGAGGAAATGGGGGGGAGAGATGAACCCCAACTGAGCAATGCTTGAAGGCAAGTGGTCAGTTCTGCAAGAGGTGCTGTGTAGGGGGCTGGAGGCAGCCCCCGCCTACGCTCATGGGTGCTCATGCAGCTTGTGCCACCCGGTGAGTCCCTTCCGCAACCGCTAATGCTCTCCTGATTATATTTCATTAATTAGCGGCAGGTTAGAGATTCTGCAATCAGNGGGGGGGGGGGCGATGACTCAGAAGATGCGCAGGCAGCAGCTGCCAGCACGGTGCTGGCTTCACGGAGGCCGAGCGCTCGGATTTGGTGCTCCCAAGCATGGACCACCTGTCCCCGCAGCGCCTTTCCGTCCGGGAATGGTGCAGAAAAGGGTGATGAGTCCCCGGGAACATGATGTCAAGAGGTGGTGAGATGCATTTCCCACATCAGCCCTTTCTCGCTGTGTTATTTCCTCCCCTTGCGAGATGATGCGCTGGGATGTTTTCTCCTTCCTGCTGCTTCACCACTGCACTCTGGAAATCTGAACCTAAGAAATGCAGTCCTGGGGTTTTGTTCTTTTTATTGACTCTGACTTGTACATCAGGAAGGTCTCTCTACTTTTCAGTGGCGTTTGTTAATATATGAGATTTTGAGACTTTTTCTGCTTTTTGGCCCTGGTTTTGTGACTCAGCAGACAAGTGCCTAATTTTAAAAATGTGGTCAGTCCTGCCACCCCCTCAGGAGCTGCTCAGATACTTGAAGTTAAGCCGGTTTGTATCATCCAGGTATCTACAGCTTTCATTTCAATGCAAAATTATTTCCTCCTTTTCAGTTTCACAAGACTGATCTACTCTCCGGTTTCTGGTTAACCTTAGTTTGGTTGGTTCCTGCTTCGTGTCCCTGTGAATACTAAAAGGAGGCTAAAAATAAATGCTTGAAAGCATCAGAAAAAGGTCTGGGGAAACTTAAAAACCCTCATTGTATTTTATGGTTCTAGCCTCCCTCAATTTCCTTCCATTTTTTTTGGTGATTTTTTTTTTCCCCCCTCTTTCTTTGCTATCTGTGCTTACGCTATCTCCCTGACAAGCTCACAAAAGAAACCGGCCATCCAAGCAGATAAGGAAACAGATGTTGTAGAGCGCAAAGGTCAAATAAATACAGACAGCTCGGGAAAAAGGCTTTGCAAAACGGTGGGAAGCTGAATAGGTGAAAAGGAAGGTTTTTTTGGAACGGGATTACAAAGGGGGAATACTTTTCTGCAGAGAAATAACGCACCTTAGCCTCCCAAAAAAATCTCTCAACGACTTCAAGGCAATAAAAGAAAAGGAATAATAACTTGCATTTTGGTAAATGCGAAGCCTTGCTGGGCCTGTGGAGCGCGGGAGCCCAGGCAGCCGCTGCAGCCCTGCGAAACCCTGCCCTGTGCATTTGGTCTTTGATTTCCTCGTCTTTTTATGGCCTCTGCTGCAGGAGGGATAATACGGGAATGCTCCATTCTAGGGAAGCATTTAGTGAAGTGTGCGGTAAGGAGGACTTAAGTTTACCAGTCTAGCTGGCTGCTGACCTGGGGTTGTTGCTTTGCTCCCCGTTTCTGAGTAATGTACCTTATTTCTAGCTTGTTAGGAAAGAGACAAGTCTTAAATTAAAATGCAGTTAATTCCAGCCTCATTAGCCTGGATCTCTACTTCACTGTTCCTTGTCTCGTAGGCAGAGATGGAACTTGTGCTTATTTCATTAAAAATGCAAAATGCCACCAGGTGGTCGCTCTCCGGTACAGGCGGTGACTGGTGCTACAGCGTTTGTCGCGGACGGCTGCAAAACGGTGACCCAGATCCATCCTAACGACTCCATCAGCCCAACCTGCCACCCCTGATGGGACTGGTGACAAGGGGCATCGCTCGGTGCCTGGGTCTCTGTGTCTTTCTTGCGGCTGGGCCGCGTAGCCCAGCCATGCTGATCCCTCCTCGCCCTGCACAGCTCCCAGCCCTCTCCCGGCAGCGTGGGAGGGATGCGGGGCTGGTCTCGGGTCTGCTCCCACCAAACCACAGCGCTTGATGGTTCCCACGTCATTTCGTCATGGCAATAAAAATTAATGAGCAATAAAGCTCTCATCCCTCAATTATTGAACTACGGTTGCGTTCTGAAATGGTGAAGCGCAGGCCTGGGCTGCGTTTAGAAGCTAAAGGAAGGGTAACCTTGCAGAGGTAAAACGCAAAGGGAGATTTAAACCACCTGTGTTTGCTATTTAAATCCCTTCAAACACCAATTATGATTGTCCTGATAAAGACAGGGCAGCATTCGAACAGATGCTGAACACGGTTCCTCTAGCGTGTCCCTAGATAAGGTTACAAAGAAGGTATTGTTGTTCCAGTCGCAGCTGAAATCAAAATCTCAGCAAGTGCAGCTCGGAGGATGAAATGTGGGCTGGCACTGGGGGGCACGGTATGGGGTTTGTTTTTAAAGAATCAGGAAATGCAGAAAGTGAGGTTCCTGAAAGCAGTGACTCCACGTACAGCCTGCACCGAGGCGTCTGGCGAGGGATTTTGCATTCAAACCCGGGGAGGGAGACCTCGTCAGGACTTGCTAATTTTCACGAAGTCAAACACTTGGAATGCACTTCAGGCTTGCATTTTCCTGGAATAATTCAACACAAACACTGTATATTTTTACACGGACATTTGACTTTTCTGTTGTTTGATGAGATCACAGTTTGTCTTCCTCTCATGGTCGCTGCCGTCTTTCCTCTCCTGTGGTTTGCACTCCTGCCCCCAGTGCTACTCATCTGTTATGCTTTGCGTGTTGTTGGTTCTTCAAAGGAAAGCAAACAAAGCTTGCTTAAGCAAGCCCACTTTGCAAGCAGATTTTATTTGGACCAGCTCCTGCATAAAACCGGAATCCAATCTCATCTCCATTGTCATGTATCTCTATTATTTTTCCTCTCATCGCTGCTTTTCCATTTCTTCTTCCTATGCAGTTCTCCTCCTTCGGCAATGTTATTCAAAACTACAGAGAATTCAGACGCCGCTTCTTTTATACTCGTATCTGCTGTGATACTTTATCTCTCAGCTAGATCTCTATTTAACATCTGGCTTTGCCTGGGCTGACAGACACATTCTGTGAGCCGTAAATATTGCAAATCAGGGGTACAGAAATTTTCTTACCCTGTGAATCTAATCGACATTCTTCTCGAATATCTCACTCCACATCTGAAGTCTCTCATTCTTCCAACAACCTCCGGAGCTGCTTTTGGCTGAGATAAAGCAGAAAGCACTGTTTGGATCCACTCCCTTGCTGTGTGTCCCTCTCATGCGGTGCCTGGGGGGGCAGATGGCCCCAACCCCCTGCGCCACAGGAGGCTGGATGCCACTTGGGACCTTTTCTTCACCGTGGACTCTGACAAAGCTGGTGTCTTCCATTTTAGCTGAAGACGTGGCCTGGTAGGATTTGAAATTTGTTTTCTGAGAACTGGAAGCTCAAGGAATTAAAAATCTGTGCAAATTGAACCACTGCTGATCTGCAGGATTTGGGGTTGCTGTGGTGGCTCTCTCCTGTTGATTGAAATACCCAACTGCTAATGGCCATGTCCTGATATGCCAATGTGGGTGCCAAGTGCAGGACCAGAGACCACCTTGAGCTGAGGACCTACCCAGCCTTCTCTTGTTGGGAGGCAGCAGTGTGGTGATGGTGGTGGTCTTGGTCAGGATCAAAGTGCTGATGATGGTTTTCAACACTAACTATGGTCTCTCTTTGCTTCCAGATTAACCAGAAGACCTTTCCCCAGGGCCAGATTAGTGCCACTGACGTGTTTGAGGAGATGGGGACTAACAACTGAAATGGGGTGTGTGACCTGCAAAGCTGAACACCGAGCTGGGAAGAGCGTGGTGATGTCTCTCCAGAGGCATGGGGTCTTTTGAAGCGCAGGTCTCGATGTCCTGCAGAGCTCAGCGTTCCCACGGCAGAGGCTCTATTGCAAAACCTTGTTTTGCTCACGAGCATCCCAGCAAAACAGATTGGCTGGCTTCGTGGCTCTGTCCCTAGCCCCAAGCGATGCCTGTGTCCCTGACTGCCCACCGCCGTCCCTGGGACCCCAGCATGGGGGTACCCAAGAGCCCCTGCCTGACCACGCGTGGTGATCCTGCATCTACCAGCGATAAAAAGCCCTGCGTTAGCAAACCCCAGGTGTTGCAGCGGTGACATTTTTTTGGAGAAGCACCCAGGGAAAGCAGAGCTGTGCGCGGCCAGCTTGATGTTTGCCCTGGGGTCAGCAGTGACCTGCTGAGCCGGTTGCCACCACTGGTGCTTGCGTGGGACACTGTGTCAAGGAGCCGTGCGTGGCTGCACACTCACATGCAGGGACAGATGGGTACCTGGCATGGGAAGTCCCTTTGACTCCTCAAGCGGAGGCCTGTGTCTGTGGCCCTTTTTCTTATACAGCAGGTAAAAATAGAAGCAGCTGAGATGTATCTTAACCAGGGAGAGATCTGGAGGTGGGGGGAGAAAGAAACGCACGTTCAGTTTGAAAGATGCTTTGAAAGGGAGTAAAACTTGCTGCCGGGCTTCCCTCCGAGAGCAAGTCCAATTTCTTTCTGTCTGTCTTTCTTTCGGTGCTGAGTTATTCCTCCATGGCCAGAAGGCTGCAGGCATTTAATTTCTCTTCTTCAAGTCCTTCTTTCAAAAAAGGGCCAAAATGTGTTTTCTTCTAAGACGCGGCAAATGGGAAGCGCACAATGCAGCCGGCTCTGAGCCTCTTTTCTCCTGTCTCGGGGAGAAAGGAATTCACCAAGCCCTAGAGCCTGACTCACTCACTGTGTGAGCATGAATTAACCAGGAATGTTCGAGAATTATTCCTGAATAATTCATGAACCTGAATTAATCATGCATTTTCATGAATTATTCATGAATAACTCATGGAAATGCAAGGTTTATTCATGCTCCAAAAAACCCAAGGCTTTTTCTCTTCTCTTCTGCTCTCCCTCCCTGTAAGAAACAGACCTGAAACAAGCTAAGAGGGGAAAAAATATATTATAGGTATATGGAAAAATAACGGGAATAATAATGCTGAGACAAAACAACCAGGAAAAAGAAAGCAAAAAGCTTTTTTTTTTTTTTTTTTCCTTTTTTCCCCTTTGCAGTGGGGACAGCAGGTGGGAGCTCTCTAAGCCAGACAAAGGAGACCTGAGAAGGAACTGTGGTGAAGGGACAAGCCCAAGGCAAAGAAGTGGCCGGTCACCTCCTCTGCTGGAGCAGGCAGCTGGGACCTGGAGAAACAGGAGACATTTTGCAAGACTCAACACCTGGAGCAGTGTTAACCAGGCAAGGACCGAGCTCTATTGCTATCAGGGTTGCAATATCTTTCTCTCTCTTTCTCTCTCTCTCTCTCTGTGTTTGTGCATCTGTGTAGTTTTGTTGCGTTCATGAAGGTAAATGAGCTGCTGGTAAGTGGGGTAGGAGGGAGCAGCAGCAGCTCTGAAGATCAGTGTTTTTTCTTTAAACGTTAAAGGAAGGAAAAACCCTCTGGAGAGCTTTTTGGGGCTGTTTGGAATAGGGAGTTCTTTGAAACAGGGCTGTGCTTCGGGGAGGGAGAGGTCTCAGCTCTGCGTTTACCCCAATTCCTTGCTCTGTCCCCAGTTCCCCGGGCTCAGGGGAGGGCTGGGTGCAGGGACGGGGACGCGGGGAGCCAGGCAGTTACCACACGGTTAATTTGTATATGGTGCTTCCTTATTAAAAATAAACCCCAGAGTGCGTCTCGGCCGAGAGCAAAGGGTTGGAGTGAGGCAGGTGTGGGTCTGTGCCAGCAGGACGGGCTGGCAGGTCTGGGGAAAGTTGCGGTTCCTGCAGGGAGCTTTGCTGTAGCTGATGGTGGTGGAGGTGGGGAAGGAGAAAAAGTTCTCCAGGGTGAACTGAACCTCCCAAGTGAGAGGAACCAAAACCAGGCTTGACTTTAATGGGGGTGTGGAGGGAAAACAAGAGACTGCAGTAAATTGGGTTGCAGCTGCCTTTCCTGGCAGCTTGTCCCTGTTCTGCCCCTCCTCTCCCTGCCCCAGCTCCGTCCCACGGGCTTTGGGTACCGTGGCCGTTCTCCATGCGTTGCCCAGCACAAGGGCTCAGCCCCAATCCCTGAAACCCTTCTGCCAAATCCTGCTGCAGGATGGTCTGGGGGATGCTCTTCCAGGGCCGTTAGGAGCTCTGGAAGGTGGTCTCTGCCTGGTTTTGTCCCCATCCATGATGTGTTGGTTGAAACCAGGCAAGAAACCCTCCCTGAGCCCAGCAGCCCTTGGCTCCTCAGCTGCCCCTGTGGCTCAGGAGGTGTTGAAAGCCACCACTAGTCTGACTGGGGTCTGATTGCTGAGCACTCCCATTTCTCCAGTGATTTGGGCCTGCAGCTCTCAGGGCAGAAACAGGGTATGCCAGTGGGCAGAGCGGTGACCCAGAACCCAGGAGAGCAGCTCCTTGCAGCTTTGCTGCTTGGCTGCCTTAGATGTGCAGTTCACTGTGCCTCAGTTTCCCCGTGTGTGAAACAGAGGTAATTTGCTGCCTTCCTTATCAAAGCACTTTGGCATTTACTGAAGAAAATAACTGTACAGGCAAAGGAATGATTGTTTCCTGGAATACACCTGGGTCTCTTCGATTCGCTTCTCTGTACTGCCTTGATATCGTACAGATGCAATCCTGCGCTGAAGCAAATTGCTGTAGACCCATTGAAGTCGATTGAGCTGTGCTGGTTCACACGGGCAGAGGAACCAGCCCGTCTCTGCTCAGTGGCTTATCCAGTGTCTGCTCCACGCATCCTGCAAGAGAGCTGGTCCTGCCCGACCCCAGGTGACACGTGTCACGGCTGGAACTGCAGTTCCTCTTCAAATTAAGCTGGGGTACACCAAAGGTACATGGGCCTGTTCCCAGGTCAGTCCCAGGACAACCTCCGAGGGAAGAAGTTTAGGATGAGACAAGAACAGAAGGGTAGGAGTAGGAAAGGGGAGTTAACTGTCAGAAAATTTGCAGGGACAATTATTTTATATCTTCAGGCTGCACTGCCTCAGGTACAGCATCATTGGCTAATCCTCCCAGCCATGGGAGAGCACAAAGCTGTGCCGTGACGCTCCCCTCCTGCTCCCCCCGTACCAGGTGGGCAGCCCCGATGTCAGCTAAGCTCTACGTCCTCATCAGCTGGCCCGACGGCAGCCGGGTGATCAACATCGAGAACATCAAGGAGCCCCGCAAGCCTTTCCACCTCTACGTGGTGGGTGAGCAGGTGCTGGCCCGCTGCCCCGGCTTCAGCGGGCTCTACTGGGGGATGGTGGAAGGCATAAGCGGTGAGTGACACGCCTCTGTCTTGGGCTTTGTAACTTGGGGCTGCTCAGGAGCGACCTTTAGAGAATGGGTTTGGTGCTGAAAAGTCCTCTCTTCCTACAGAGCATAAAGATATTTTAGAGAAGAAGCTGCTGGAAGATAGACAGCTCCTGGAGAAGTTAAGTGCGTAAGGTCTTTTGAAGATTGCACCTTTCTATCTCCGTTGGGAGTTTGGGGTGGGAGGATGCTGAGAGCGTTGTAGTCCTGGCATAAATTTCACAGCCCTACAATCAGGGTACCAAGCTCTGAGCGGGAGGTGGGAGATATACAACATTGGTACCCTGTTGCACATCTTGAGTATCCGCCTTGCTTTCAGAAGAAGAACCGGCCGTCCACAGCATGATGCCACCCCAGCCAAAAAAATCCAGGAAAACCTTCCCAAAATGGACCCCGGGGAATGCATCCAGGAGATACCATGGTGACAGGACTTACCCTGCCAAGCCACTGCTGAGGGCGGCTGAGGCCAGCCTGCCCCATGACGCTGGCAGCTCCTCCATCATCAAGGAGAGACGTGCCCTGGGCAACGTGGCTGGAAGCCCCCGCTCGCTGACGGGGCCCCCCCATCCAGCCAGCGCCTTCACACCCCCATCCACGTTTGTCACCGTGGCCATGCCGGGGACTTCCCAGGGTGAAGAGGACAGGGCTGGTCCAGCAACTAGAGGTAAGAGTGGTTGTAAATTTGGATGTTGGCTTTTAGCTTTCTCCTGCCTCATCCTGAATGGCAGGTTGGGATGGGGACCTTCAAAACTGTCAGGAGACCTCTACTTTGCTCTAGGGCTGTGTGTGCTTTCTCTCAGGGCTACAAAGGTTAGAGATGAAATTTTCTGTTCCTTTCCATCTGGGAGATCTCCTCCAAGAGGGCTGTCTAAAGGGAGATCCCTGAGTGATAACATACGGTGTCTGCTCTACCAGGCACCAACTCTTTTTCCTGGGCTAGCAGTTCTTTCCTCACAAGCCAAAACACAATCCAGCCTGCCTGAATAACCGTGAAATACCCCAAAGCCTTGTGTCTCAGCCAAACCTTCTCGTATTTGCGTATTCCCCTGCTTTTCCAGCCACTACTACGTACATTAAATGCACTGATAAAAATACGCCAGTGCATCATCTACCTGATAGTTAATGGCAGCGTCCAGAGACACATTGGCTCCGCTTGCCTTGCCCACTGTGTCTTTTGTGATGGGAACAGAAGGATCCCTTGAGATACCGCCTTTTTCTAATAACAAGATCCCTACCGTTCAATCCTGGAAAGCATGTCTGGATCACCCTGTTTATGCAAAGGGAGTAATGTGTTGCCACGCAATCTAGCAGAGGTGCTGAGATAATCTGTTTTGGAGGCAAAGGCATTCGGGACCTTTTCAACAGCTGGTTTGTTCAGGTTGTCTCCCATCCCTGCCTGTAGATTATGTTGCCCTGGCGATGAAGAGGAAGTCAGATGGCATCTTGTCCCAATGCCAGCAACGCATCTGTCTCAACAGGTAACACTTGGGAGAACAGTGAGGATGCTGAATGTTTCACACCATATATATTGGTTTAATAGCGTGGAGTCTGTCCACTCTATTTCCATGCCCTGGTGGTGCTCCCTTTCAATAGATGTTAATGTAGACTTAAACCCAAAGTGCAAAAGCTAATGGGAGTTTGTGTGGGTACATACTGAAGAGGAATTGAGTCCCTTGTGCTCTGGAGCCCTGATCCCTTGGTGGGTCAAATGGGAGGTTCCCCATATCTGTATGCCAGGGCTTTTTCTGCATGGAAAGGGGGGTGCGCAGGAGGTTGTCCGCATGAAGAACTTTTGGTAGGTCCTCTGAATCCATTTTATTCCTGCTGTAAATGAAAATGGAATTGGCTTTGCTTTGAATTCCAACCTTTGAATTACAGATAATTCTCACCAAGAATGAATATGAATGTGAACACGAACATGAAGTTTCTTGTGGTAGGCCTTTTTAGCTTGCTTGTTTCTTGCAGCTGTGAAGAGCAAAATCTTGATGCTTTGCAAGAGACGGACGAATTTGAGAGAGTTCAGAAAAATTTTGGTCCTGGTGAAATGGAAAGGTAATTAGCAAAAGAAGGCACTTGTTCTTAACTGTATTTTCCTCCTCAGCACAAGAAAGAGCAGTGAGACCTCAGCTGGGTGAAAAAATGGAGCAATTTTAGAATGAAGATCTGCTGAATGTCTATGTAACCAGAGCCAGGTGCTTCTTTCTGAATATAGAGCTTGGAGTTAGACATGCAAGGAGGCTCTAAAACACTGCAGAAACTGTAAAGGTCTTGCCTGTAACAATCAAAATGACGTCTATCGTGTCTGAACATGCTTGTGTGTTGCTTGCTTTATTGACTGTTACTTTGATGACAAGTATCCAGTGATGAAGCAGCTGCTAGGGACAGTTTTACTGCAAAGAAATAGGTGCCAAAAAATCGTGTGAGGGTACTTGCATTGTCAGTTCTGCATGTCTGTTGTTTCGTACCACAAATACATACCTCCTGGGACTCACGGGACAGGGCTTATATCTTTCTTTAAAACAGAAAAAAAAATTGAACATGGAAGACCCCATGCATGCATGACAAGGGGGGGTTTGAGGGTTAATCTCTGAACATTTCTGGGCTACTGAAAAGTCCAGACCATGTCATTCCTCTCTCCTGCCTTGCTCCTCACCCAGATGTAGCTGGATGGGATGACACTCTAGCAGAGAAGTTGTCCTGTCCCTGCTCGCAGGAGGCCTGTGATCACTGCTTGGGTGGAAGTGCTACATCCTTTATCAATAATGGTGAGGCCATGGTGTCTTCTTGCCTCTACACGTGTTGTACTCTGGGTTTAATTTTTCAGGGCAGAGAAGATAGAGCAGCTGGAGAGGATGGTGTTGGACCTCCAACAGGATGTCCTCTCTCTGAAGAAGAAGGTGCAGAGGCTGGAATCCCTGTCCTTCCAGGAGGAGCTCCACCGACAGCCATGTGAGGTGGTGGAGCTCTTCAACGGCTACACCAAAGAACAGCTCAAAGAGACCATCCGGTTTGACCAGAAAATCAGCACTGCCTGCAAGACACTGCTCTACAAGCTCTTCACATCTGACTACATCCAGAGCCACTCCATCACAGGGCGGAGGGGCAATACTTTCCGAGAGGCAAAGCCCATGATGGATGAACGTTGCATCAAAATCATTAGGGTGCTGTTGAAACAGAAGTTTGGAGATCACCTCAGTGACACAGTGATCACGGAGAAGATACAAAATGTACAGAAAGCCCTGAGGCAGAAGTTTAAGACAGAATGTCTCTGATGCATTATGGACTTGGTGTCTCTTCCTACTACGCTCATTGGTGTACCTCAGCAGCCCTTCCAGAAAAGACGAGTCTCATCTGCTGCTGTTCAGCTGTTTTCCCCCCAGGGAGCCAACCCAAGTGAACCACACGCTAAACAACACAAACCTTTCCCTGCCAAACCTCTGCCTGCATTAATTGAGCGGGAAGTTTGCCTAGCTTGGCTAGGTTTTCGCACATCTGCTAGCACTTTACAAGTTCCTTTCCATCCGGTCTCTGTGCAAACCTCACTGCAGGGTGCATTTAATGATCTCCAGACCTTTTTGATGGACATGCTCAAAAGCTTGAAGGTTCCCTTTGGTTCCAGGTATGGCTCAGTGAGTCAGCTTTGTCCCACCTTGCAGTGGGTTAGGGATGAAGATTGGTTCTGGGGTAGGGAGCGTAACCCCAAAGAAAGCAGGGTTTCCAGCTGCAGGTGGACTTTGGTGTCACCCAACACGACTTCTCTCCACATGCCTGTGGCTGCCCCCTGCAGCCTGTGGGGCAATATTTGTTCTCTTTGCTCCCAGCGACCGTCCTTTCAAAACCAGATTGTTTCCATGGAGAAATCCTGTACATTTTTATGACATAGGAGTGGGGGATGGAGGGCAAAATATGGCCCACTATAGTTACACCTTTCCTTCAAAGATCAGACATATTATGGACACAATCACTATAATTTAAATACCATATTTATGTCCTAGTTAAGAAATTCCAGGTACAACCAGGGATTTTGCTGTGTGAGAGGCGATAGAGAAGGGCTAGAAAGACATGTCTTTTCCTAAATAGTTCAGAGCTGGAGTTTGGGTGGATTAAAAGCATTTTTAACACTAAAAGAATAAGATGCTGACACCAGTCGACTTAACAGAAATGCTGCAAAATACCAAGCATTCCCTTTTAAAGAGGCTTCTCAGACAAGATATTGGTTTTCTAAGTTAAATTTTTAAATTATTCAGGAATGGAAAAGTCAGTAGTTTTGTGTTAATCAAAACATTTGGTTTAATTTATATGTTTTGTTCTGTTTTCAAGTATTTAATTTCTTCACAGCTAGAGAGAAATAATAATGAGAAATAAATGTATTGAAAAACAAGGAGCTGTTTTGAAAGAAAAAAAGAAAAGGGAAATGTGTTATTTTCAGAATTTTCCTCCCCCCTCTGCCATTTTTCTAGTTCAAAAACAAAATCATAAAAGTAGGGTTAATGCTATGAAGCATTTTGATTTTGGTGGGAGATATGCTTGCCAACATTTTTGGCACTATTTTCATCGGATGTGTTTAACAGTCATGCTAAATTGCTGCAGCCAATAACTAAAGATATTCCTTCTGTTTTCCCAGTGCAAATGCTTTTCCTAACTCTCTATTATGCAAACATGCCAGTGATAGTTTCTTGTTTGCGTGGACCTTGACTTGAGCAGCAGCTGGAGCGGGTCTGCTGGGATCACTTAGAGCCAAGAGTGCAGCCGGTCCTTGAAAATACGCCCAAACTGAGCAGAGCTGCCCCAAATGCAGAAACACCCCTTAAAATACAGCTGCTTGCCAGAAACACGTTACCTTCCTGCTGCGGGCAAGACCTTGGGTTGGTATCGCTGCTCAGGGAAACACCCCAGGAGATGCTTTTAATGGTGACTTCTCAAAGAGATGATTGAAGAGGCACAAATAGCCTTATTCTGCAGGGCCTTGCTTTGACATCAGCCCTTGGGGCTTTCGCACACCTTCCCTGCAGATTCTGCTTCTCGTTTCCCCAGCGACATCACAGCCAGGAGGGATGGAGAGGACGGGTTCCTCAGACCCACCCCAGTGAGGGACCACCATCACCTCCTGCGTGACCAGGGCTCAGTCCAAGCCATTTCCCTGGGCACTTATTTTCGCCTTAATCTTCCCTTCCGGTGCTTCATCAGATCCCTCGCCAAGCTGCAGCCCTGAAAGCCAGCTCACAAATGTTATTTATTAAAATATGTGCTGCTGCTGTCCTCCCCTGCTGAGCCCCCTCCGACGAGCTGCAGATCATTACTGCAAAAGGAGGGAGAAAAAAGACAGAGAGGACAGACATGCTGAGGGGAGCGACGCGTCCGGAAACCAGTTGTCTCTAATCAACTCCTCTGGAAGCCGATGAGCCGGGTGACCTTTCTGCTTTGAAAAGCCATTTGATGGCTCCCTCAGAGGTAAACTTCACAGCCTAACATGCTTGCTGATACTCAGGGAGTGCTCCCGGGAAGTAGGTCTGGTGGCGTGGGCTGGTGGATGCTCCCCGGCTTCGTGCACAGCACAGCCATGGCACTAACGAGCCGATGCTCAAACGGGCCCTTCTCAGCAATAAAAGTTGTCCTTAGCTACTCTCAAAGGCTTTGATACAGCGGAGAGGGCTGAAGAAAGGCAACGCGGGCGGCTTTTCGTTAAACTTCGTTTTTAAGGTATTTGTGAACCGGAGGCAGCATTTCCAGGCTAATTGGGAGCACTCGCAGGCGCCGACGATCAAACGTTGCTGTGAGGATGCCGATGCTCTCGCCTCCCTGAACACCAGCTCCAGCTAATCAGCCTCGAGAGGGAAGATCACACAGCGCTGAGATGTGGCATCCCTTCAGGGATGAAGGGGTCAGGGAAGATCGAGGAGGAGGAGGGTTTGTGCCGGAACGACTTCACTTGGGGATGTTCAAAGCTTCTGTCTCTCTTAAAGTCATGAAGGGCAGCTCCATTGAATTGCGTTAACCTCCCACTTTAAAAGAATTACTGTGAGAAGCCGGACAGGTCTTTCTGTGGAGATGAATCGCTCAGCTGAATCTGCAGCATCTTATTAAAAACAATGCTCCTGTTCAGCTTCTGGGCCCTCTGGGTGCAGGAGGACGTGGGCAGCGAAAACTAGGGTCAAAACTCAGGGTGGCCTTCAAGGAAGTTTCTTGGTTCAAAAGCAAGCAGAAATGGGACTTGTCAACTTTTGCAAATATAAGGCAGGCCAGAAATATCCAGTTCTCCCTCCTTTCAGCAGGAACCGGAGCAGCGATGCTGTCCTCAGTGGTTTGCGTGATTGAAGCATGGACCTTACAGGGTTCTGAGGGTCCTTGGTCCCCCAGCACCCCCAAAACGCTGCAATGCGTCACTGCCACCCACCGCAGGGTTACATCTCCTTTCCATAGGAACTGGCTGAAAGGTCTGTGTGGCTCGCAGGCAGCAGTGCTGCCAGAAAAAGAGAGGTTTTCAGGGAAAAATGGGAGCCTTCCCAGCCTGCTGCGTTCTCAGACTTTACGCTTCAGTTGGGCCATGGCGTGAGGCTTCTGCAATTCCCGGTTGCAGAGGTGCTGCTGTCGGGATGGCTGACTTCATGCGGGGGGAAAAAACAGCCAAAACAAGAGGGAAATTCTCTGGTGTTTAACCCTATTTATTTCAATTTTATCGCCTTGACTCTGCCAGGGAGATTCCAGCATAGGGAGATTTTAATTTGCCCATTTTTTCTTGGCTAATAAGAAACACACACCACTAAGTCTCTGGATGTCTGCACCATGTGCGTCCCCTGGAAACTGTGACGTCAGTTTAATGACAACATGCAAACTGTACATACGGTTAAAGGAATAATGTTAAAATATAACTAAATCCCTTCTTGGGTTTTAATCAAGGTTTACAAAGCCTGGCTGGCTTTATGTGGGTCCCAGGAAGATGCTGCAGAGGCCGCCCGATGCTCCAAGCTTGCTTGATGCCCTTGGAAAAGTCTTCTGAGGCAGAATTAGTGGCTCAGTGGGTGGTGGAAGTGTATTGTGCTCTTCATCTGGTTTGAGATCCTCCATCTCCCAGTTGGAGAAACGGGGATGCAACCGATAGATGTATCAGCTGGGGTGGTAAAGAAATACTAAAAGGACAAGCCTTGGTCTGTATGAGCTTGAAGCTGTGCGCCAGCTCCTACCAGCATTCAACGCGCGAATACTCAGAGTCTTGAGAAGATACTTTTTGCTGTTGTTGTTGTTGTTCTGGTAAGCCTTTATCTTATTTAACTTCAAAAAACCAGTGAAACAGAGAAAATGCACATAGAGATGTGGCCCCAGAGCTATGTGTGTGTATTGTATTGGCACTTCCAGAATATTTTTTGGCAAAAGTAATTTTTTTAAAAATAATTTTACATTTCTCTCGAAAGCATATCTGCATTTTTTTTTTTTTGAGAGTGCATACACATACCTGGTAGGTGTGCAAATATATCAGATTTTATAACTTTAAGCAATCTTTCATGTCTCTGCTTCAGTCACATATTCATCACACATCATTTTTTACTGGTATTTGTCTGCAGTACATGATTATATTATTCCTACTCGTATCTCTCTATATCTCCCCATCTATTCAAAGTCAAATGGAACTGGGGAGATCATTATTAAAACACAGAAAGCACAGAAATAAAATTAACCAGATCACCAGTTCTTTGTGTGCTGAATACACTGAGGAAATAAAAGGGACCTTCCACTTCTAATAAGATCTGGATATGAATTGCATCATAAGAGTTTAAACGAATTATATTCAGAGGCCAAAAAGAGAGAAAAGGGAGAGCTCGGAGCCCTCCGACTGCGGGATGACTGCTCTCGTTGTCTTGATGTGCAGCACATCGAAACATGCTGTGAAAGCTGCAGAACCAGGTGTGATGTTCTGCTCAGAAAGTGAGCTTCAGGACTTGCTGAAACACTTGGGTCACAGGTCTACGTGGGACGCAGCCCCTCTCAGTGAAATATTAATCCCACTGAGGTTGCTAGAGCTCTTCCCGCTTCCTCTTGAAGACTCAAGGCTTCACTTCGGTTCTTGGTCAAGTCCCTTGATGGTGGAGGAAGGACCCTGCAGAGGAGCGGTGGCTTCTCATCCCCATGCTTGCCCTACTCCAGTCCTCCCAGGATCCCAGAAATTATTTGGGTTGTGGACATGGTTTCTCAGCTGCTTTGTCTTGGCACTGGAAGATGAAAGCTGGTGAGGAACATGACTCAGTTCATCTTCCTTGTAAAGCCCCAGCATCCTCTTGTCAACAGCATGTCCCAGGACATCTCACTTCTCGTGAGAGACAGTTTGGAGACACGCTTTATTTTAATCCTATGTTTTATTGGGTGGGTTTTTGTGTTTGGCACAGGGAGTTAGCTGAAGCGAAAGGGACTGTGTGCCTAACTCAATAATGGAGAAATTAGCACCCCACAAAACCTAGGCCTGCATGGTGCTTATTGATTGTTTCTCTTAAATATAAGCAGTGTAGCTCAGAGTGTCAGGTATCTGAGGGAAAAGGAGACTGCAGCACCGATGTACTCCTGGTAATGAATAATCGTTAAACTCCAAAGGAGTTTATCATTATTACCATTAATTCTAGTTGCATTGTGCCCAGAGACATGGAAGGTAGAGATAGATGAGTTCGTGACCTACATATTTCAGGCTGGATTTTATCCTGGTATAATATGAGAAAATCAATCATTTCTTAAGTGAGAAGACTGATAAAATCACTGACTTCAGAGGAGCAACATCATTCCTATTACACGTTCAACAAGCTCAGAGGAATGGTGCTGGAGAAGGGTCGAATCCCTCTGCTGTATATCTTAAATTCAGTTTGCCCTCTCTTTCCAGGAGGAAGGAGGGAAGGAGTTAACACAGGTAGGATTCCCCCCTTGTACTAACCGGCTCCTGCCCCGGTTGGACACCTCCCTGTCCCATTTGTTGTTCCCCTGAGGTTTTTCATCCTTTGAAGTCAGAAGAAATTGCCAAAAGTGAAGGAGAGCCATAGAAAGACTCCTCCACCCCACAGGTGGGCCAACAGTCAGAGGTTTAGTGTCATTCCTTTAAAGCGGTTTGGACCAAGAGTAAAATACTGCCATGGTGTGGGAACCGCGCACTTCTTCACACTCCCAAAATTACTCGACCGTGTTCCTTCGTAACTCACCATGTTATGGAAATGCCCCGAGCAAGAGGGCTCATTCCTCTCCTGGAAGATAAAAAGCAAAACTAGCTATAAAACACCCATAAAAAAAGCCTGCGGTAATTTGCCCAGCCCAAAAGGGAGGTGCAAAAGTCTCTTTCTTGGGGGTCTTTGTGTAGTGTATTTCTTAATTCTCTCTTGAGCTGAATCATGAGGAAGTTGGGTTTGCTTTCTACAGAAGTACTGCTTTTCCGTTTGGAGATGTTTCTGTATTTCTTGGCTTAGTGTGGAAGAAATGAATATCAATGTACTCAGGACCCTTCCAATGAGACTGTTAGAGCGAAAGGTGAAATCAGTCAGCTTAATGGGTTGTTTTGGCAGAGGAATTTTACAGCTTATTGTAGTCTTGCTGTTAATTCAACTAGTTCCTATTTATATAATACACGCTGCTGGTTTAGTGTATGCTCTGAAGAGCGGGCTGGGAACAGGTATTTTCAGGAGGTAAAGCCATTTCTGAGAGAATGGGGGCAGACCTGCTTTCTGGTGAATGATTTGAGAGCTGAGCCTGTCTGTCCTGTATTTTTTCTGCAATTCCTGCAGGCCGGGACTCCCCCTCTCGTGCTTGCACAACCTCGAGGGCGGCACTTACAAGGTCACTCAAGAGGCGGCTATTCAAACCAGGTTCAGGTGGGCATTTCCAAAGCACTGAAACAGGGCTGCCTGCAGAGCTCACTTACCTTGTCCGTATTGTTTTATATGTTTTTGAATACTTTTGGAAACTCTGTGGTTTGGAGAGCCAAGTCCTCGCTGCTAATACAAGAAAACGATCATTTGCAGATTCTGATGTGGAGATTCACCCACTTTTATCAGGAACTTGCAGCGGGCTCAGATCTGGCCCCATGTTCATTAAGTGAATGTAGAGAGTAAGGAGGGATGGAGAAGAAACGACCAATAGTGAAAAACCTTTTTTGTAGACAGCTCTGGGGGCGAAGGTTTATTTCCACACTCTTTGCAGATGAAGGCTGATGTTCAGAAGTGCTCAGGAGTAACGCGGAGCTGCTTCTGACCTGAGCACCTACCGGTGAACTGTATTTTGCAGCTTCTGGATGCTCCAACTCCCCTGGGGTCTGATGCAAAGTTGAGCAAACTCAATGGCAGCAACGTTAAATACGTTCTGCTGGTAGAGTTTAACTGGATGTGATCCCTGGACCAAAAGAGCAATTCAAAGTCGTATCTACATGCTGTTCTCTCGGAAAAATAACCCACTAACCCTGCCTGCCCCTGCAAAACTGAGTTATAAATCTGGAGTAATCTTTGATGACAAATGGCCTGGAAAGTGGGAAAGGAGGAAGCTCGTGTTCTCTTGCGAGAAGAAAGATAAGTTAATTCTCGATTAGGAAAGACAGCAAATGGAGGGGCTTCCAGCTGCACGGACATTATCCTGACATTGCCTGTTAAAGTTAAATGCCTAATAACGACAGTTACCATGAATTAGCTACAGAATCTGTTTTATTGTGTTCCATAGTCCCCAGGGCCGACGTGTCAGAAATTTTTAAAGAGAATAAAACCGTAGAACGGGAGGCCTCCACACAGGCTTGTTTCTAGTTTGTAATGCCTGGTTATTAAGAGTATCACACAGCCAAAATATCACACATGATACCCATATTGTTCAAATTCATCTTCAGCATGCTCTGTCTTAATGAATAACTGCATGGAGAAGAGGATGGGTCCCCAGATGACAGATAGAAACATACCTGAGCGCAGGAATTGTTTTTTCATTTATAGGCTGAAAACTGGGATGATGTTTTTGGTAAGCTCGTGAACTGCTGGCCCTTCCCATCTGTTTCACAGCATGCCAATGCAAGGTCTGATTTTCATTGCTGAAGTCAGTGGGAGTTTTGTTCACTACCTCCGACCATCAGAAGTCCAGATCCAAGAAAAAAAAAAAGTTACCAGAACTCAGCAGGATTCCATTTTCAGTCCCCGGATTTCAATTTGCCAACAACAATCCATAGGAAAAATGCAAATACGATTTTTCCCGCAGACAGAAATGAGAGAGGGTGCTGAGAGCTCTCGTGTTACTCGATCGCTTTAAAGCCTTGCCTGCAGAAAGTGAGTTGGTGAAATTCTGCTTGAAATGTACTGGCTGCATTTACAGGCAAGGAGATGAGATGAGTAAACCTTCCTCAGCTTGGAATAGCCTCCCCCAGACCTTCATGGTTATCCACTTAAACGCAAGGGCGAGATGTTTTTTTTCCTGGCTCGTCTGTGAATTCACCCTGTGTACTTGTTTAGCGATCCACTTCATCGCGGAAAAAAAGAATCAAAGAGGTTTCAGCTCTTTCCCCCACCCCAGCCTTTTCTGTCTTGTAATGTTAATGAGTGATAATGCTTCATGATTTTTTTCACAGGCTATTGCTGCTGAAAATTGCTTTGGTGCACTGGGACTCGTATTAACTGGGTATATCAAGAGCTTTCTGCAAAGCAGAGGAATAAAGACCAAGGAAGTGTTGTGGCTAGAAATCCTATAATGGTCTGACCTTTATCTTGTCTCAGACTCAGCTTTTAAAGAGTGGGTCCTGTCGCCCCTCGCCAGGCACGTGAGGGATGAGCTGCACAGCTCCCTCCCTTCCCCGGTGCACCGTAACTCACACATCCAAAAGGCAACACTTTCCACCCAAATTGAGGAGTCGTCGGGAACTGGCAGCTTTTGCTTGTCATGATTAACAAAGCTTAGGTCCGTAAAATAAAAGGCTGGTGAATGTATTACCTGGGGTGCAATTAGTTGTGCGGAGAGGCTGGGGCAGCTCCGCGGCTCCATCCCTGCAACCTCCTCACTGCCGCTGCGAGTGTGTCGGGCTCTGGGTAGGGGAGAGATCTCTGGGATTTGGGTATCCGATATTTCTTTTGAAATGGTGCTAGCGGAGGCATTAGTGCAGCCAGGAGAAATGGGAAGGACTCTCTGAGGTACCAAATTGTTTGTCTGGGATGAGTCTGCGACAGAGCAAACCCCAACCTCTGCTCCAGGCTCCAGGAAAGAAGATGGTTTGTATGCGGCAGCGTTATCCCCAGCACGTGCATCACCGTGGCAGGGAGCCGACGGCCAGAGCCTGTGCAGGGACGTGAGGGAAGATACTTTCTGCAATCCTCTTGCCCTCCATACAGAACCATCAAGTCCTCCACGCACCCCTCCTCACCCCCACAGCACCAGCACGTGCGTACATACACGCAGACACCGGGATTTCCTTCCCAGAACCTTTGGCTTCTTTCACTTACTTCAAGTCCCCAGCTTTTGTAGTCCCGTGGGGGACTTGAGATAGGAGTGGCTCTGCAAGTGACACTCTACAGCCAGATTCAAACCCATCGAGGTAACCGGTGTCCCATAAGCGCTATGGAAGCGGTGAGAAACAGGGATGGCGTCACTGAGCGCGGACTTTTTTGCCTTCCCATTTTGGCACTGAGAAAACGCTTTTGGCCTCTTCTGTCCTTCAGCGTTTCCCGAGGGGGCTGGACGCAGGTGTGTCACAGCACCGCGTAAACAAAACGAGAGCTATCTAATGCGTGGGTGAGATGTAATACCTTCACTGTCCATGTCCATTTGGAAGGACACTTTAAAGCAGCTTTATCCCAAGCTTGCAGAGGCACTGCCAAGGGATTTCTAGCCTCACAGTGTACCATCTCTGAAGAGATCGCATCTCTGGATGTTAAATAGCCTTCAAGGGAACAGGAGCAGCTGCAAGATGTTTTTGTAGACCAAAGGTGCAGTTCTGACAGCACTAAATCTAAAAAGTCAACAAGCAGATTAAACAGTACGGTTTAGCTCTTAGAGCTGCCACTGAAATTGCCTACGAGAGACCATAATTGAAAGGAAAGACGATATTTCTAAATCTCACAAGGTTTGGAGGCTGTGTACGAACGCAGACTGGGTGATGGTGTGCATGTGTTGGTGCGTGCGTGTCTGTCCTACGATGAACCACTTAACCTTTCTTGTAAGCATCCACGGATCATCTTGTTCAATATTACTATAGTGATGAGCACTTGCTTGCATCAAAATGTAAACCAAGCTTATTAATTATTTATTACATTGACATCCTTTTACTTTGCCCACTTGTCTGTGTGGAGAAGGTTGAGTATGTGTCTGGTTTGGGTTTTTGGTTACTATTTTTTTATTATCTCATGCAACATCCTGTAGGTGATGAGCATTTACATCCCGTACTTGGAAAAATGGTGATCTGAAGTGTCTGTCGTCCACCATCTGCTACCAGATTAGGAGTCTGGCCTTGGTCAGCACCATCTAAGATTCAGTTCAGCCTCTGAATATTGAAATACTCTCCCCAAGGTTTGGGGGTTTCTGTGGAAAGCCCCAGCCCTGCTGTGCGGTCTGTGTTTAGCAAAGTGGATTCCAGCGCTTCCTGCCCGCAGTGGTTTTGGGTGGCCCACAGCCCTGCGCACTGCAGTGGCGTGTGTCGAGGGGGATGGATTTCTAGATGAGAAAGCACAGCTATGAACCAAAAAGATAGAGCCGGAACCAGACCCCAGTGGCTAATTGAGCTGCTGGCTGCCAGCTGGACAGGAGGTCAATGGCGAGATACACCACAATAACTCTATAAAGAAGGGAGACACGTGTTGCACGTGCAAATATGATTGGAAACGCCACTGCGAACTCATTCTTCAGGAAAAGGGCAGAGCAACAGCAAGTGCTCTCCCTTTTCATCTACCCAGAATAGAATAGATTTTGCTCAAGGTGCCAATCTTTATTTCTCAGAAACAATTTTACTTCTTCTTTCTTCCCTGGACATAAATGCATCTGTTTTCTTTTGTTATTCAGAAAAAAATGAGGAAACTCATTTTTTCCCACTGTTCAACTTTGATAAAACTATAGCTTAGAAAACTCTACATATTAATAGTGTGAATCACTTAAGTGAGGTACATTATGTTTTCAATTTCCATGATGCTTTTAGTGTAGGCAACTTATCAGGGGCTGCCGTTTAATCCGTTGTAGCAATCTTGAACATTAAAGCCAGGTTATTTCAGCAAGGGATGCATTCCTTTCACTGGGGAGGTTAATATCACCCGTGATTATATTTGACATTTGGGCCTGGCATATTATTTTTCATAGTGTGTCTGAACGCAACTACCCACTCTTCGCATGAACAGTGTTTGAAGTGGGTACATTTCAAATATCTGCACACATCCATGAGTGTCATCCTAACAGCCTCATCGCTGTAAATAAGAAAAGACAATTTAATGAACAAAATGGGGAGGGTGAATTCAGGAAATTAAATTTTCTGTAGTGGGTAAGCAAGCAAAGGATAAACATCGTTGTTGTGCATGCCTGCTGAAGAAACTAGAGAAGGGGAGCGGGTGCTGTGCTCCTTGGAGGAGCACCTCCAGAGCATCATCACTCAAAAGCATCCCTGCAGAAACGCTGCTGAATACAGCTGATGTGCAGCTGGGCCTCCCAGCTTCTTGCAGAGGTTCCTTTCATAATACGACCCACAACATGGCTTAGAGATCTGCTCTCACCGAATAACAAGGATGTATTTGGAGAGAGACGTCCAGAAGTTGATGTCTCAGATTGAGGAATACTTCACATCCTTCGAAGCCAATGGACTCCAGCTGGCTGTCAGCTGGAGTATAAGCCTAAAAGGACTCTTCAGAGCTGAAGATGGGAAAATTCACCTTGATTCTCAGTCCTGGCCTGGTGAAGATGGTAATTCTCAGTTAAGGTAAAAGCCTTTCATTTAGCAGTCAAGGGAGCCTTTGTCATGGACATCAATGAATCATCCATGTCTCCACATGAACAGATCTGTCAACTTCAGCTGTCAATTCTCTGTTTGAATCCCGCTTGCTCTCTTTCGTCTTTGGTAAGAACAGGCTATTGAAGGTGAAGCTCTAGACACCTTTCTTGGACATGGATGACTTGGGGAACTTTCTGCCACAAGATCTTGGCAAGACCTCGAGTTGAGCAAGATCTTAACGAAGCCAGGGCCTTTTTACTTAAAATGTTAGCTCTCTGGTCTCGTTGCTGTCATTAACTAACTGTTTGCAATGGGTGCAAGCCAGCAGGGCCTTGATGTAGCCTTTGGATGTTGTTACTGTGGGTTTTTTTAAATCACCGCTGTCCTATTTCTGGCTTTGTTTGTTCAGCCTTAGAGCCTTAGTTGTGTCTTAATGAACTATGAAAACAGAGCAGTGGACTGAAAAGGAAGAATAGGACATGAGGAGACAGCAGTTCAGGAGAGGAAAAGAGTAAGTGGAATTAAATTACCACCAATTTCTGAGGCATGACAGTGCATTAGTGGATTTCATGGAGGATTCAAACAACTGATCCTGAAAAAATTCTCTTCCCAAAATTCCATGTCATCAAACATCATTTCCACAGTCCTCTCCTTTGATTTATTTTCAAAGGTAGCTGATAATGCTCCCATAATCTCTTCTGCCTTTGTCTTTTATCTGTTCGTAACACTGTGACTATAGTGGAGGAAAGACCCCACGCAGCAAGGGCAGCAATTCTACCCTTCGTTTAATGCAGTGCAGGTAATTTGAGACAAACAGGACTGTGCAGGACTACAGTATCAGACCTAAGCAGCTAACAAAAAAAAAAAGAATACCCAGTTTCCAGGCTCTCCGAACACTACCTGGGTAAAGACATCAATACACGGGATCATATAGCCTTTGCTATCTAGCATAGCCCAGTGCTCCTCAGGGAGACCGTTGGATAACAGAGGGTCTCCTGCAAGTGGAAGCCCTACTTGACAAATCTGAGTAGAGCTAATAAAAATGTAGAGCTTCATCAAAATGAAGCCATTTGGATTAATTGCAAAACTCCCTGAACTCATCAGAGCTAGGATTTTGGCCTGAAATTCCCCTATTGCTCTTAGAGATATATTAATATAGTCACAGAGTTATAGAAAACGGGGCTGGCAGAGGACATCAGGCTGCCACAGAAATCCACCCCTCCATCTACCTGTATCTGATCTATCATTTCCTATCCTGTTTTCATAAATCTCATAAACTTGGAGACTTCACTGGTCCCCATGCAATTGGCTCCATTGCTTCAGTGTCCTTACTGCTAGGGAGGTTCCTTCAATACCTAACTCCTACCTGGCGTGGGTTAGGGGAGCTCCAGAGGTGAGTTCAGGATACAGATAGCCTTGCCTGTCTTTTCAGAAGTGGTCGAGTGGAATAATTTATGTTTTATAAGACGTACCTTTGGGCTACCTAATGGCTTTCTATGCATCAGCCCCAAATTTTTAAATACACCTGTTTTCCCCTGTGACACAGCATTGCTTAAACAGAGCTGCTCATGGAGGAGACCAGTTCCAGTCAGGTGAACCCCACATTGTAAAATGCACCTCTGGACGTCCTCTCCCCTCCTCCTTGTCCCCAAACTCATATGCATCTGCATTCAGACGCGGAACTGCTGTACTCATATTGTGGGGTTTTTATGACTGCAGTTTTGTTTAACGTTGCCCCTGAAGAGCTCTGTAGTGTTTCTCAGAGCTCCAAGTACAAGAGCTCCTTGAATCTTTCCCCTAAGTGTTCTTATTGCTGTCGGAAAAGAATATTAGAAGAGTGTGGTCCTGACTTCCACTCTCTCATTTGGACTCTTTGAATCATGTTTTACAGCATCCCACTCCCATTACCGCCAGCTCTGCTTTCCTGGCGTTCCTTCTGCAGCATCTCCTACAGCGGGAGGACTAATGAGTTTTGATGTCCTGCAGGTTTGTATCCTGTATCCCATAGTTGTCCCCTTTTATTTCAGTAACCTGGATCCTGTATCCTGCCCTTGGTCATCCCGTCTAGATGAGACAGGGCAGAGGGAGGGCTACTCTCCGGCCACACGGATGCAAACTGGTCCACCAGCATACGCTGACTGGCCAGCAGCATGTTGCCAACAGAACATGCAAGGGATGAAATTTTCTGGTTCGTTTAATTTGCTTTACTCGAGCCATACCTCTCACGAAACTGATATTTGAGACCCTTCCTTCCTTTCTTCTAGCCATCCTTCCACCCCAAACTGAATAATTTTAAAAAGTTATTAGTGAACTGAACAGAAAAAGTAGCTGGATCAACCAGCACAGCTGCAGAAACATCATCGCCTTTGGAAACCAGGATAAAAATCAAGTTGCAAAGATTTTGAAAGTACAGGGAGGGGATTCACCAGCAAACGATGCTACAAATAATTCCTACCAGGGGATGCTTGTGAATGCCATTTGATTAGGACTCATCAGCATTGTGGGGTGGAACAGCTGGGCTTGTTAATGAAAATGCCTTTTCTATCAACATGCAACTATTTTGCAAGGCAGGGTTATTTTAAACAAAATAGTTATCTATGAAGAAAAGAAAAGATTTCTCTAATATCGCAACATCTGATTGTGATATAAGGGAGTGAAATGTCATTTCGAAAGGACTTTTCAGAAGGAAAGTGGTTATTTATGGGCACACTTCATAAAAAGGGATCAGAACAATTGTCTGAATTGAAGAGAAGCTCACTCATTTTTTCTCTCCCTTCCTTCTCCCGGGGCAAACAGCTGCTCTTGGGCTGTGGAGCTCTCTGCAGACCAGCAGTGCCGCCGCACCAGTGGCAGGCTACACAGGTGAAAGCTGCCATCGCTCCCCCTCGTTAAGAACAGTCCCCAGGGGAGAATGAGTCCTCAAAGGCAAGGATGGGAACTTCCCCACTAGGTGTCAAAACCATCAGAAGGATGAGGCCATTATTTAATTTCAAACTTATTTGGTTAGGGGAGGAAACTCTTGAGGTGGTAGTGAATTAAGAACATCTGAGAGTCTCCAATGCTGGTGACTTCCCCAGGTTTCTGTGCTCGAGCTGAGGGGCTGGGGTTACCATCCAGGGGGTCCAACACAGGAGCTTTTCCCCCCCATTCGTCTCCGAGTGGTGCCACCAGCAAGCCCTGCCGTGCTCCATCACCCCTGCTGCAAGGGTGGGCTGTGTTCCCCCAGACCCGCGCTGAGCCCAGTGCTGAAGGAGCACATCCTCCTCCTCGGGCATCCTGCACTTCTCCAGCTGCCGGGCTCAAAGCAGGTCGCTATTTTTCTAAGCGCTTTAGTGAGCTTCGCACTAGTCACGGGCTGAGTTACTGAGAGGCTGAGCTCTGCTTGACCGAGCCTTCCACATTCTGGGAAATGAGATAAACGCTGGCACAGGCTTTGCATTGCTAATTAGCACATATCAAATGAGCTGGTATCCCGCGCAACAGGCACTGGTGATGTGCTAACAACACTGGCTGGTTTTGCCTGGTGATAACTGGGATCGGGGCAGGGATAACTGGGATCAATATTATTGAACATCTCTCCTGCATAAAACCTGTCTGGCGTGGAGGGGGCACGGTGATGAGGTGGGACATCACCACCTCGCCTTCGCTTCTGAATAGTGCACCCAAACCTCACTCCCAGGCCAAGGAGCTGCAGGATATTTTTACCACGGAGATGTGCAACAGCAGCGGGTGTTTTCAGGCCATGGTGTGGACTCAGCTTGTTTTCTCTCAAGCTGTTCCCAAAACCACCCCAGAGTCCTGATTGCTCCCACCTCGCCCAAACAGATTTGTGCCCGCAGCTTGGCTGGAGAGCGTTTGGTGTCATCCCCATAACTCGTCTTGCAGCAGGAGTGAAGCCAAAAAGTCTACTTAAAACATAATGGAGGGGAATGGTCCTGACAATTCACTTAAAGCCAGGACCGTGAGACAAAAATCCTGCAGCAAATGTTATACGGGCGGTACTTACTAGGTAAAAAAACAGTGTAATGACGGCACTTTCTTTGAGAATTAATTTGAGCCCATTTAATTGCCCAGGGAGAGCTAAGGGTGAGCGCGGCACTGTGTGCTTAGATCTTCACACTGCCTTTCATTTTTGACTGTTCAAACCCAGCACCACTTTGAACTGTTTTTTTGTACAAATAAGAGGGAAAACAACAGTAAGTCCTTCATCACGAAGTACAGAAACATAATTCTTCTCTCAGGCTTCTTTGTAAGTCATCATATATTATGGCTGCAAAAGCGAACACTAGTCCACCTGTGTGCCCACTAAATCATATTAAGCTCCCATAAAATACAGTGCTCTCCCCACGGACACAAAGGTCTTGTTGAGAAGCCCAAGGATACCATGAATTGACCGAAGAAGTGAAGGGCTTTACATTTTTTAAAAATAATCTTTCTTTTTTGAAATCCACCAAATGGAAGCCCTGTCCCTCCCTCCTCAGAGCCATCTGCTTCCTATTGCCGGTAACAAAGGCCAGGCTTTTTAGCTCCAGCCGCCAATTTTACTGTGCATTATTTGCTGGCTAATCAGGGCTGCTTCACTTGGGAAAATAACTGTTTCCACGTGCAAGCCTGGCCACAACGTACTTTGCTGCAGCTGCTTGACTGCTGTACGTGCACGACCGCACCTGTGTGCCAGATGCAAACAGCTGTGAAAACCGCGCTGCACAAATGCAAGTGTTTTCTTTTTTGGTTATTCCTTCCTTAATCCTGACGGTTTGGGTGTTTGGTCATCTGCTACGTGAGATGGTCCCCGGGGCCGTGCCGAGGAAGCTGGGTTGAACAAGCCTGTGGATGCAGTGGGTTGAGGTGAGCCGTTCCCCGAGGTGAGAGCTGGGGTTGCTTGGGGTGAGAGAGGCAAAGCCCAGGCTGGGGGTTTCCTATGGGGAGAAAAGTGTGAGCGACCCACACATCAGGCTTTATCTTCCAGGATCTGGCAGCGCAGCCCCATCCGAAAGCTGGCTGGGGTCTGGTGAGCAGATGAGGCGGAGAACAGGAGATGGAGATTCCCAAGGGAGGGGTACCTCGGGAAGAACTTGCCTGTGCTCAAAAATGTAAGTAGCTTCCTCAGTCTTGCAGGGAGGTGATGGGCTTTGCTTTAACCACAGCTGCAAATCCAGGTCAGAGCCAGGGTCCTGCCTGTTTGCCACCAGGCATCACAACTGCAGTGCAGACAAGACTGGTATCTCCTCATCCCACCTTCACCGACCAAAGAGGAACGGCCCAAAGTCCTCAGGGCATCTGTGCTAGCAGCGGTGAGGAGAAACCGAGCCTTGGATCCTGCCCTCCTCCTGTCCGGCCATGGCCACCTGGGCTCTTCCCAAAGCGGGGCTGGTCCCTGGGCTCCTGCCTCCATCACCTTCTCCGAAGGGCTGGATTGTTCTCCATCCTCCCAACGCTGACCCCAAGACGAGGAGATCACCATTTCAGTCTCTCCCTTCTCCTCTCCTCTGACCACCACTTCTTCCCCAAAGGCTGGGGCAGAACATTAAGGTCATAGAGTTCTCCAAGAGCAGAAAAATATTTTATAGATGTAATTTTCACCATTTAAAGTCATGCTGCCACGAGATCAATAATTACCAAGAAGCAAAAGTAGTTATAATCCTCTGACACACTGAGGTTTTGTTCAGCTAAAGGAGAGCAAAGATGTTTGTGGTGGTGGTGGTTTTTGGGGGAGGTCTTGGTTTGTGGGTTGTTTTTTTTTTACAGCTTATCTGGATCTCTCCGTGTTTCTCTGCCCTGGCATAAGTACCTCGTAATGACAACATATGAACAGCTTCTGCTGGAGGGTTTTGTAGCTGCATTCGGTCATCACCAGCAATTATTACAGCATCTATTACTTCTATTTAGATGGAAAACTAAAAAACCTGGTGCTAGAACTCAGACTATTTCCCCTCTTTTCCTCCAAAGCCTAAGCCAATGAGGACAAGTGCATCCCAAGATCTATCTGGGTGGTGGTGGAGCCTGAAAGGGACTTAAATACTCAAGGCTTGCGTAGGAGCTACCAAACCCACCATTTGGTACTTTTTGTAATGAGACTTTGAGATGGGAGGCGGCTGAAGTGGAGTTCAGGAGACAGGGGCTCTTTTCAAGGCACATTTGGGTGGGTTGTGTGATGGCTGCCTGCCTCAGTTTCCCCTTTGGGAGAAGAACTGCTACTAAAAAGCTAGTTCAGGTGAAGTAGGGGGTGAGATATGTCAGTCTCACCATCCTGGTTCAGGAAGCTTTATTTGTTGGCGATATCAGCTTCATTTTACACGAGGGAGCATTTATTGAGTGTGTCAGACCAATTCAAGCAGGAGAGTCCTTGGTAGCATCGCACCCAGCAAGTAAGGCAGATGTCATTTTTTTTTCCCCCTCTTGTGTTATTCTTAATCCCGCCAAGTCCTAGGAAGGGATAGAAGCAGCTAAAACTTTCTCTGCGTGCCGTGAATAGACGTTATTAGAGCAAGCTGGAAACGGTACCTCCTCGCATGTCAATATTTGACTGGAGGTGATGTGGGGGCGGCATCGATCGCGCTTCGGCTTTGATGCATTGTCGCTTCAAAGCACGAAACTCCCCGAATAGTTCAGGCTCCGCGCAGATGTTGGCAGGTGATTATAAATCCATGCAGAGACGGGGAAAAACCAGTCTTTGGGGAGAGCTTCAAAGCTGAAGCTGAGAATATTGCAAATGTTATGAAATATTTCAAAGTCTGTCAAACGGGAGGTATGCTTTTAGATTAGGTTAAGGAACGTGTGGGCTAATTTTGTAAGACTCTCCAGCACTTCTTGTGGATTATGGATTCTCTTTTAATCTTTAAATAGCTGCACTTTTCTTTTCGTTTTCAATAAAAAAAAAAAAAAGAAACCAACCAAAAAACCAACCCACGTCTAAGAGACCTGACAAAAACAAATGTTTCTCCATACGCTTAGTTTGAAGGCAACTAAGGGCAACCCATTTGGGTTTGACGGCAACCCAAATGGCTGCAGTCAGGGAATTACACAGAGCCTTTTACTAAGGCAAACGGGCAAATAGGTCTAACGAGGGGTTCCCAGCTTGCCCCGCGTGGATCCCGCACCAGTCTTTGCGCAGGGAAGGAACCAGTGCCAGGGGATGGCTCCCGTTTCGCTCCGCTTCCTTATTCACCTTCATCTTCTCAGCCCCATGTTTTCCCAGGCAGGTGAGGGATGCTCCTGCAGGAATGCTGTGCTCCTGTGGGATTGCAGGAGAGGGAGCCAGTCACGGGTAGAAAGGAGCGGAGGGTTTTTGGCAAATTTGGCAGCATGGGAGAATTAATTATTCTGAAAAAATTAAATTTGAATGGGAGATTTTGATTCTCGCGAAACAGTCAAACCCACAGCAAATCACGCTCCCAAGATAGTTTTGGACAAGGTTGTTGAACAGGATAAATCCTTAATGGGGTGAGCCAAGTAGTTTGTATATCCCTGAGGTGCAAAATATTCCTGGTCCTGAAGTGCAGGAAAAAACCTCAAGAAAATATTTTCGACCTACTGTTGCTTTCAGGATCATCTCCTGAGATACTTACGTGCCAAAAAAAGAAACGAGTTTGTCTAAGTTCATTTTGCAATTTGTTTTAAGTACTTGAAAGCATTCGTTAAAGGCAGAGGTAACGCAACCACAGCTCATGCCGAACTGCTGGGTTTTTTTTTAATCTCAACTCTTACGACTTCTTTTTAAATCCGAAATTCAGCCAGTAGGTGAGTGACTGTCCTGTATTCCAGCTGCAGTAACTCGTCTCTCCTGGTGGAAATAAAATGTACCTTCAAAAGAAGGAGGTTTTTAAATTGATGCATACAAAGAAGTTGGGCAGAAAATAATGGTCTTTGCACACAAAGGCTTTTGTGACTTCCCAAAAAATGTCTATTCACGCTCCAAAGGGAGTGAAAAGGAAAATCTCAGAAATTGCTACTTAGTTACAACCCCTCTTCCAATCTTTGTTCTTTTGGGAAAATGTCACTTTAATTACAATCTAATTTTTGAGCAGAATTTTCTCCATTTTGTGAAACAAAAAAAAGAAAAAAAAAAAGAAAAAAAGAAGAGAAACCCCAAACAATTCCCTCTCCTTCAAGAAAAATTCCTTTTAAAGCACCAACAACTTTGGATAGGGGAACCAACAGCCAGCAGAGTCCCTGCTTCCTATACTGCCTCCGTAAAGAAGGGAAGTGACGGCACTCTAGTAACACCTTTCTTCTTGCTACTTGGAAAACTGGATTTTGTCCGACACGGCACGGCGCGCACGGCATTGCAATGAGGGAAGGCAGGGAGCCAGCTCTGCAGCTGGTTGGGATAACAGCGTGCAATAACCCTTATGGGAGTAAACACAGGATCAACGTTTTCCACCTGTACTCTCTCTCTTTTTTTTTTTTTTTTAAGGAAACTAATTTTTTGATTTTACAAAATCTGGTCAAGACAGCTTCCTTTGGAGAATTTGGGGGCTTTATTATAAATGTCAGGCTTATTTTGCTTAGGCTGATCCCCCTTCCTCCCCAGTGCCTTCACTATCAGCTATGGTCATGTAGCCGAGCTGGGGTATCGTATGAGTATTTAGAGTTGGTTTTTTTTAATTTCTCCAGTGTAAATCCGGACATTTCCACAGCGAGGTGGGCCCGGGTGATGCTGAAGAGCCAGGAATTGGGTCAGGACGGGGGGGGTGAGCCCTGCCTGCCGCGGGAAGGGCAGCACGCTTGCTGCCAGTTTTCAGAAGCAAGAAAAATGTGCTTGAGTTTTCCGGTTCAATTCTTCCTTTGTTCAGAAGACGTCAGGAATATGTTAACATCGCTTGGGCATCCAGACGCAATTTAACAAATGCAGCGCTTTATTATTAATAATAGACTGGCAGACTTGAACGATCCTCGGGTGTCTCTTTACCAACCCAAAACTGCTGGTCTGTACCTACTACTGCTAAATCCTTCGTGTAAAGGGAAAACAAACAAAAAGAGTTTTAAACTTTTGATTCCTTCCACACTCCACCAGCCTGTTGGAAGAATATAAAATCCAAGATCTCCACCAGGCAAACAACACCTGAGGTAAGCTGAGACTAACTGGGACTCTGATGGATGAGGCATGTCCCTGGGAAGGAGGAAGAGGAGGGGATGCTGCCTGTGGTCCTGCGCGGCTTTGGATGAATTACTGGACATTTTGGGGTCGTTGTGACCGAGGTCTATTTTTCATACAGCCTTTCAGCTGGTCTCCTGGGAGACCCCCAGCCTTGGCCAACAGCCGAGGGAGGATTTCTCCTTTCGCTGGCAGTTTGCTGGGCTGGTTTGTCTCCCTCCCTGCTAGGAGTGGGCGTTGAATTTACAATGTGAATTTTCTGGCGGCGGGTTCCAGCTGCTCATTACTCTTTTTTTTTTTCTTTTAGTACCTTTCTCTGCTAAATTAAAAAAAAATCCTAGCAGGTTATCACATGGGGGTAAATAGGCTCTGGTGTTCACCCACGACGCCACATTTCTTCCTCTTCCCTGCGTTTGCTGAAGATCATCATCTCACTCATCAGCCTCGCAGGAGCAGCATAGACCTCAGAGAGGAGCCTGGACCTTCTTCATCTCCAGCAGAGCTTCTCCCTTAATTATCATAGAATTATAGAATGCTTAAGGATTGGAATGGACTTTAAAGATCACCTAGTTCTAACTTCGGCTGTGACTCGCCCACCTTCCAACCATACCCACCTTCACCACAATAGATTCCAACTGCCCTGCTTCTTGCCATGAGTGACGCCCGTAAATATTGCTTTTTTAAACTGCCTCTGCCCTCCAGCCAGATGCAGCACCCCTCTAATTTTAGTCCTGTGAGTCACACCGCAGATTTTTGACTGGGAAGTATTTATTGCCTATTAGCCAGTGTAGAAGCCCGCTCCACACATCCCAAGGACCAACAGGGCTGCTTCTGCTCCAGCTTCATTAGCGGTGTCAGTGCAAATATATGAACAGCTTTGGACTTGCAGGGAAAGATTTTTCGCGGCGTGCATGACCACAGCCAACAGCTCCACTAATTAAAGCATAGTGAAGGACCGACTGTTAATGGAGTGCCAAGTGAAACATTTCTCTAGTGTTTTTTTTCCTTCTCCTTTTCCTTTCCGCATACAGAAAAAAATGAGTGGGCTTCTTGAACCTCCTCATTGTAAGCTAATGTGTTTCTTGCTTAAAAACCTGTCAAAATCAAGAGGAAAGAATAAAAATTTTGATGTTCAGCTACGTGCTTTTTTTTTTTCTTCCTTTAAACCAAAGCATTGTTTTAAATGATTTCAACCATCAAAGCTTATTTAGCAGAGATTAAAATTCAAGACAAGTTTAAGAAAAGATAAAGAACCGTTTAGCTTTTTTTTTTTAATTTCAGTTGTCTTTGTGGGAGTTAGTGCGAATGAAATAGAAAAATACATTCGGGTACAAGTGGTGGGAGAGAGCAGAAAACTGGAATTTGAGCCTAAAAATCAACACGTACCTATATAGCTCTGATTTTATTTTATTTTATTTTTTTCAGGAATCCTATATTTAAGATACTTAAGGAGCCCGAGACATCACAGAGATGATGAAAAAGTGAAATATCCTGCTTTATAGTAGCTCTAGACCTAGGGAAGCAGATACTGCTTCTTTTGAAGGCAGTTTGCAGCATGGGAACTTCGGTTTGGTCTCTGCGTCAGCTTGCAAACCCGACCTCGTAGGCACCTTCCGTATATTTAGGCATTTAAAGGTCCCAAGCAAGGGTCGTTGTGCAGGAGTGCACGAAAACGCTCGTTCGGGAGTGCATTTTGCAATACTTGCTGGATTCCTTTTCAGTTAGTAAAAAAGCATTTCTCACAGCGGTGAGTCTTGCACTTTTCCTGGGTTTCCAAAATGAGTTCATGAGCCTTCAATAAGGGAAACCACGTGAATCACTAAAATATAATATTTGCTGATGAGTCTCTGTTGTGAAGCTCGCTCGCAGGCTGCGAGATGCACAGAAACTCCAAAACAACATTTTCTCCTGATGACTGGTTGCAAACAGAGGGATAATAAGGCTCAGCCTTATGGCTTTCCCTGCCTGCTGCTTGCAGAGGTGGGAACAAGGTCCTCGGCAAGAGCCTCTTAAATCTGATTCACAGCCAACAGGTTGAGGAGATCCGCAGCAGGTTGGTTGATGCTGGTGCATGAAATGACATTTCCTCGGTCCTGGAGGGCGAATTGGCCTGAAAGTCCCTCGAGGAGGTTTTACAGCTCTTCCCTAGGGATTTCCAATAACAAGAGCTGTTCCCATCTCAGCCAAAGGCAAGCAGCACTAATGCTTATATTTTTGTTTAGATTTCCTACCACTGGTGCAAACCAAGGACACGCTTCAGCGACGCACCGGCGGCTCCGCTCCTCAAACACCCCTGGGTGGGATCCTGGGAGCAGATACAGGAAACCAGCCGTGGTCCTCTCTTCATCCGAGCGGCGAAGGAGCTCGGGGCTAAGATAAACACACCTGCATGCATTCAGATGCGAAGATGCGCAGGAATAATGTCAACGTTCGCAGCGTAAGGAAAGTATGTAAATGCACCGGTGTTTATGCAAGGATGCTAACAAGGATGTGCAGAATGCAAACCTGCAGGGGATAAGATTAACATAGCATGTATTTATGCTGCAGAGAAACCCCAGCAAGTATTTCCCTCCACTTTAAAGTGAAAGACTTATAAAGGCATAAAGCAGATTCATTGCCCAAGTTTGCTGCGTTCTGCCACAAGAAACTCTCAGCAGGAGGATGGGACTCAGCCCACCCTGAGCACAGAAACCTGCAAGATGGGAGCTGGGGAAAGAAATAAGGCTGGATCAGGTACAGTTAACTAATGAATTAACTCTCCCCTCCCTCCCTCCTCCCTCCTCCTTCCTCCTCCTCCTCCTCCCCCTCCTCCTCCTCCCCAGCCTATAAGTGGCAGCATCCTGGGAGGGAGCAGAGCTGCTCCTGGGTTGAGGTGATGGGGTGGCTGGTTGTTTTGCCAAGATTTTGGGCAGGGTTCATTTAAGTGAATACAGGCCAGGCTCTGAAGGGACAGAAGGTTTTTAGTATTGCTTTTTCTACCTTGAAGTGTTGCCTTTAAGCCACCAGGAAGGTCTTTAAAAGCCTCTGTGGGAGAATAGGGAAAGCAAAGCCTCTTCTCCCCTGAGCAGCAGCATGAGCTTATTGTGCAATCAGGTAATGCTTTAAAGGGTTACTTGGTGTTAAAAGTCGATATTCTGTGCAATTTTCTGCTGGGGAAGAAGCATTTTATGGGCTGTAGCTACAGCCAAAGCCCTGTGTTTGCATCTGGAGTTGGAAAGGTTTACCTCTTCTTCTCTTGTCCTGTCTCCTACAAAAGGAAAAAGAAAATTAAATAGGGACTATTCATCCTGGTAACAATAAGTGAAAGTGTCCCTGTTTTTCCTTAGGTTGTCTCTGGAGTTAATTGTGTGATCGGCTAATCCAAGTGCTCTTGGAAGGAGCAGTGATTTGGGTCTACGCAGCCCATTTGTGCAATACCTGTTACTAACGTTGTCAGAGGGCAGTGCTTTTAAAAAGACGGTCTTGGCTTTGGTTCTGTTGATGCTGGCTGATGTGTTTGTTATCTTCCCAGGGGACTGTCCAGATGTGGAGATCCCTGAAAAAATAGGTCTTCATCTGAGAGGAACTTGATTTCTCATCAAACAAAAAATGGCCTTGAGGTGGGTGTTCCGGCTCCTAGCAAAATGCTGTCCTGCCTCTTTGAATTTTGTGTTGAGGTACAATCCTTGGTATGTGTGTGTCATTCCCTGGAAAATAATATGGAGAAGTCTTTCATCCAGAAACCCATAGAAACGTATTAGCTATTTTCTTCAGTGATAAAGTTTTTCCTTCTTAAAATTTAATTTGATGGGCGCGTGCATTGTTCCAGCAGTGAAAAAGTTTAATTCTCTCAAATTCCTTCATTTTTCTAAGTAATTCTTCTGTGCTTTGGGTGTTTTCTAACAGCTCCTACTTCAGCAGCCTTTCCAAACAGCTCAGTGAATAGCCCCTCAAAAGTTGAAAAGCAGATGATGGAGCTTACAAGGACAGTTTCACCCCTCACTGAAGCACAGTTAGGTCAGAGAAGGGATGCAGCGTCCCTTTGGCCATGCACCACCAGGATCCCTCCGGCTGCATGGGACTGCAAACTGGAAAACCTTGACGGAAAGAGAGTTTTTGGGGTGAGGGGAGATGTGAACAAGGCGGGTGGCTAATGAGTGGACTGGAAGTTGGCAGGAGCCCGAGTACAAATGTTGCCATGGAGCCCGTAAGGAATCCAGTGATCCCACCTATTCGCTATGGAAACCAGCAGCTGGATTCGGAGGATGCGCGGGGCGGGTGTATCCGAATCTGGCGCCGTGTTGAAATTGCAGATCCCGGCTCTCTGGGAGCCGAGCACGGAGACCTGAAGGAGCATCCTGTGCAGGGAAAATTAATTAATCCACCCGAGTGAAATCCCCATTGTAAAATATTCTTTTCCGCCTGGGCCTATTGACAGTTGGAGCCTGCAGGGTCCGCGAGCAGCCCGAGGATGACAACCAACGAAAAACTGGGGAGCAAAATGAGGGAAGAAAAACCCAGTAGTGTTTGCTTGATAAAACTTAGTGCAGATGCTGCATGGGAGTCAAGAGAAATAAAACAAGCAAATATAAGGTGCCATGGGACGGAAGGGAGAAGTGAGCGTTTTTCTAATCCCTGAATTTGACAGCCAGTTTATATGAAATAAGCTCTGAAGGCTCCTGCCTTCCCCAAGGTATTTTCTTTCTAAATAGATCTATAGATACGCTAATTAGCCAAAGGAGAAGCACAGGAGTTAATCCCTAATCATGTAAATGTGTTGTTTAAATTAATTAATGCACGTGGCACTTGTGCTCTAGTGATAGGCACCCTAAGGAAAGACAGACACGAATGAGAATAATCATATTTAACAGTCCACTCCCATTTATCCCTCTAAACGTTAATGGTGCCAAACCTTTCCATAATCTTTCTCCATAATTCATTGTTGCTTGGCAGTGCCGTGTTACAAATTAGCTGGAATCATAGGCTGGAAATGATAGTTTTGCAAAAAAAAAAAAAAAAAGAATATGTTTACTTGATGACTCAGTGAAGGGATGTAAACAAGGGGGAAGCAAAGCACTATTTTCTGTTTTGGCTGGTTTGGGAATCTCTGCCCTCTGAGAGGGTGCTGGGACCTGCACCCCATGGATGGGTGCAGGCTGGAGCTGGGCATCTACGGTTTGGGTGCTGACAGGGCTTTGCCCTTCTACGTGCTCAGCCATGCCAGGGGGACTGCGAGAACAAGCGGAGAGAGTGGGAAGAAGAAAACAAGTCACCAAAGACTGTATTTTCAACCATTAAAAAATTCTTCCCTTAATAAGGGCCTTATTGACCTTCTTAAAACAGCTACCCAAGCCACGATCCCAGCCTCGTGCGAGCGGGGTAAAAGAAAGATCCAATTTCTGCTGTTTTTTACCAAATGTTAGCGTTTCAGCTCAGACATTCACCGCGAAGGGTAATAAACAGGACGTGTTTATATAAACCTGAGAGGACTGTAATGTCCTTGCCATGCCGTTTCTGAGAACTGGAAGCACCGCATCAGAAATAAAAGCCACTTTGTTAAGGAAAGGGCAGAAAAGGAGTGTGGAGCGAGGCAGGTGAGGCCGATGGTGGGGTGGTGAGGCGGCGCGGGGATGAGCCCTGCAGAGCAACCAGCGTGGAAAAGGGCTCACAGGCAAGGTCTGGCTCCTTGGAGCAAGCTGTGTTTTCTATTGGCAAGATAAAAATATCCACAAATGGTATGACGGAGGCATCTGTGGCGCTACTGCTTACCTCTTGGACTGGGCGAAGGCTGCTTTTATTAAAAGGCAAGGCGCTGTCGGGTTTGTTTGAGGCCTCTTTGGAGGGATGGGATGTTTGCAGAGGTGGTTTTTTCAAGAGGTTTTTACTGACCAGCAGCAAACATGCCTTTATTGCAGCCCGTCGCGTTGGGGTTTGGAGCTCCAAGGCCGGGGATGATGCTCAGGGCAGAGGATGCACAAGTTACACAGAGCAAAGCCCTTGAGGTGATGGTGGGTCCTGCAGGGCTCGTGGTCCACGAAGACCTTCACGCTTGTCCTCATGTAGCACGAAATACCTCCCAGACTGATGGTACTTCTGCAGCATAAATGCAATTACTTGAAAGAGTTGAAGAAGTAATTAGAAAAGAGGCAGGAGCTGATGAAACAGCAGAAGCCAGCATATGACACAGCTGTGAAAGTGGGATTTTTTTGTCCTTGCTCTCCCATGGAACTGGTGGATAGGGCTGAGGGCTCCCAAGGAGCCATGTGGCGGTGGTAGCCCAGGGAAGCTGAGGTTCATGGCTTTTGGGGTACATTTGCTTTGACTACCGTATACCTGACTGCAAGGTACCGTGCTGCTCAAGAACTGATCAGTACAGTTGTTAAATACCATTTTTCGGGAAACTCTTTGGAAATAGGCTGCCCGGGATTTGGGGTAAGTGCTGGAGGCAAACGCACTTGGAGCTCTTTGGCCTCGTGGGCCAAATCCATCTATCATAAATCACAATTTTAATTTTTTTTTTTTGAACCTGTTTTCCCTTCCTTTCCTGGGGCACTCGCACTGCGGCTTCCTCGAGAGCTTTCTCCTTCTCCTAGAAAGCAGGCAAAAAAAAAAATGCTCTTCACAAATCAGTCAGGGTTTCACGGCATTTCTCAGACTGATGAAGAAGAAGGGTTTGCGATAACAAATCGCGACTTTTTTTTTATCTGGCTCCGCAGCATCACGGTGTAAACCCCGGCCACAACCTGCGTTGGCTGAGCTGCTGCGGCTGCCTTGCCGCCGACACTCGTGGTGTTGCTCACTGCAATTAGAAGTTGATTTTTCTTAATTCATTGGGGGTGAAAAATAAGTTTTTAAAGAAATAAAAATCTGAGTTTTCTGTGACTTGTTTTCCCCTCTGGTTGCTACGGTAACTGTTTTGTCAGGCCCCCGGTTTGGATGTTTGAGTGAGTGAAGGTTTAATTTTGCTTCAGCAAATTAGCCCGTGCCTCTGAGTGTGACTTCCTCCGGTGGAAAATTCCTGCTGTAACTTCCTACTGCTTCAGAGAACATCCTTGGTAAAGATCTCAGCTCTCTGATTTCACCTCGGAGCGTGAAACCTTTCATTTGTCCGTTTACTGGACTGACTGCGATTCATTTCTCTCTTTTGAAGAGAGAAATCTCTCTCTCCCCAAGCTTGTGCCCGTATGGTTATTTAAAATCACAGCCAGCTCTGAAATGAGGCTTTAGTGATAAAAAAGACTTAAGATGTACTGAAAGTAAGTGGATTGCATGGGAGAAACTCACGAGTCTGCTCTGAAGTCCAAGGGCATCAGTGAAAAACCATGTCTGCAGGAACGTGCTGCTTCACCCAAACTAAACCAAACTTGCCTCTGCCCTACCCTGAGCAGTGGTCAACCTCACTGGCAGCGCAGGACTGCAATGGACTTGAAGTTGGAATTACTTTGCTGTTCTTCCTAAACTGATCAAGAACTATGTCAAAATAAGCCGCCGCCTTTTTTTTTTTCCTGGAAGGAGGCCTTTCAGACTTTTTTGGAGTTTAATTGCTCTGAAGCTTAGAAAGGTAGTGCTAGTCTCCTGCTGAAATGCCTTCATGGCAGGTTTATTGCTGTTTGTTTAACCGAACTGTAGCGCGGCAGACCCCGAGAGGCCAGAAAGTTGCTGAACAGCTTGGGAAGGAATCTGAAAACCTAATATTATATGCTGAAAATACAGGATTCCATTCCTTGGTCTCTCCTGTACACACATACCCCACAAGAAGCCCTCTTCACTGCAGTCCCTCGCAGCCACGGTACTTCCCAGCCACCCGCCCGGTTCTCCAACTTTATCCAAGAGAAGCGTTCAGAGGAAAAAGTGGTGAAGGTATGAGCCCATTAAGAGGAGAAGGGCATTTTTATACGCTGGCAGCGAAGCTGAAAGTCAAGAATTCTGTTTTAACAGGCCATTGCGTGCTCAGCCTTGAGGCTAAAATCCACCCCCCAGCAAGCTCTGGAGCACTATTACAGTCTATGACAGAGACTCTTGTCTGCTTGAGAATTTGCATTTTCCTTCCCAGTTTATAATTCCCCTGAGTGGGTAAGAACAAGCTAATTCTTCCCCAACAAAACTTTCTTTGTAATGTCAGTGTCGACAAAAAATGTGGAGTTTTTGTCTTTTCTTTCCCCCCACCTGTGCCAAAAGCCCCAAGAACAGTTTCTCCTGCTTTCCGAGCACCTTCACGCCTAATTTACACCCAGTTTCCAACCGGGAAAAGTTGAAGAGGCAAAGCGAGGAGCCCCTTGCCACCAGCAGCCTTTCCCAGCTCGGTGCATCCTCTCGCATGGCGTTTCGTGGCCGCTGATGAGCGATGGAGCTCTGCCACCTTGTGGGACTGTAACCCTGTCACTTCATCCGCCTGGCACCCGCTGGGTGATGTACCCAAAGGGTCCCTTTCCTTACCTGATACCTTATAGAAAGTTCCGAAATACCCCAAACCGTGACACATTGGAAAACATCACTAGAAATCCTTTGATTGTGGCTCAACTATCACGGGGAATACACTTTGATGCTGAAAAGGTACAATTTCAGTGCAACTTCTTGGGAGAAATGTGATGTTTGTATTGACTCCGGTGCTCTTCCCTGATGGCTTTTTAGGATTCTGTGTTCCCGTGCAGGCTCATGGGGGATGTGAGGGACAAGGCAAGGTCTACAGATCAGGACTGGAGGGTACATGGTGTCTTGATGCTCTTGCTGGTTTGGGGAGGTAGAATCCCACAATGCTGCGGCACCGGGGCATCGTGGGGGTTCCCGTGTGCTGACCTGGAGCTCACACCACCCGTGGGAAGGTCTGGCAGTTGCCTCCCTATATCTCCCTCAGCTTCTGCTCCAATGGCAGATGCGAAACCGGAGATATTTCCTGCTGCAAAACGATGCCGTTCTCAGGGATGCAGCCAGCAACAAGTGCTGCCCAGTGTGATCCTGCCCTGGAGATGCTGAAATGAGGGTAGGATGAAGATGAAGGAGCAGGACAGGGTCCTGCACTGCCTGTGAGGATTGAAAGAGAAAGGGGATAGGGAGTCCCGTCCTTGGGGCTTACATTGTGGGGAATGGAGCAGCCGGGAAGGACCCTGGTCTGAGCTGCGGGCTCCGCAGGCAGGCAGCCGTGGTGGCTCTGGCTGCTGGAGGGGGCTGGAAGCTGGGTTTAACCCCCATCCTGCAGCACTACAAGGGCTGGTATTGCCTGGTGAGGTTTTGACAGGCCGTGCAGCCCCCAGCTTCATCCTCCTTCCCGGCCCGCAGCACCTCCCTGCAAGCAACAATTAGCATTAATATTCAAATTGTCTTTTTGAGCCTTGAAAAGGCAAATAAAAGGGAAAGAACTAGCAGGGCTGCTGAGATTCACTAATTGGCACTTCCTTCCCTTGCCTGTCTGCTCACTTACGGACCGACAGCGCTTTGAACAGCGATATAATTGAATTGTCAAGTGGCAGGAGATACTTCGGTGGCCGTGCCCGGCTCTGCCGTTGGTCGCCGATTTGCGGCGTTTAGCTACAGGAGTGTGCTGCTGGCTCTCAGCTCTGCAGAGGTGGCAGGTTGCTGGTCACTGCTAGCACCAAGCGTGACTGCCACAGCCCTGCAAGGGACAGGCTGCCACCCGCCCACGTCCCCCAGGAGTGAATTTGTTGGAGCTGTGCTGACCACGCGCGGCAAGCGATGCTGGTGCAATGGAGTTTCATCTCAAGGTTCAAGTCACTGTCGTGTGTTTTGGTCTGATGTTTAATCAGTGGGTCCGAGCTCCCGCTTCAAACTCCGAAATCTCTTGCTGATGGAAGATGGGAGGGCCCTGGGCACGAGATGGAGGTACAGAAGCAGGACATCAGGCTTGCTGGTAGCTCCAGTTTGGTTTGCCTTATGACTTTATGTACTGATTCTTTTTGACAAGGCTGTTTTGGACTCGGCATCTGCTAAAGTCTCTGTAAGAGCACCAAAGAGTTTTGCCAGACAAAGGCTACTGAACCAAGCGAGCTCTTCCTTGGAGCCACCTCTAGCCTTCTCCAGCAGAGTTTAGGCAAGTGCTTAAAATGACACGTGCGCTTCCCAAATCAGGGCCAGAGAGGCTGATGTTTTCAGTGAGTGCAGAACATGCCACCCTCTGCCTTCGCAGGCGGATCGAGAGGGGCGAGCTGGAGCTGCCTGTGTCCACCTCAGTCACCGGTGGATCTTTAGAAGTCCTCAAATTCCAGCAATCCCTCAGAAGTCCCTCAGGCTTCGAAGATTCCTTCATCCCACATGTAGGATGCCTTTGAGGATCTCTCAGGGAGTTTTATGAATCTGATCTATTGGGCAGCAAACAAATACTCTGGCGACTATTCTGAAATAAAACTTTATTTTAGCAGCAGCTTATCTGCCCTGGGAGTGACAGAGATAGATAGTCTCCTGTTTCTTCAAGTTTACCACCTGGGAAACTTTGCAGCAATAAATAGTCGTGAGCTGCTATTCTGGATGTGTATGGCTGGTTTCAGAACCGTGTGACAGGTTAAAAATAAATAAAAATAACTCTTCGTGTCAAAGAACCTGTTTCTGATCTCTGCTGCCTTCCACCTACAGGACTTGCAGGAGAATAAACTCCTACGGACTTGATTTGCTTTAAAACAATATAGTTGCTAGATTTGGAAGAAAGAAATCTGCTCTGATTTTGCTTAGGTGGTTGCTATTCTTTGCTCTGCTCTTTTGGAAAGGGATGAGTCACCCCCCGCAACCGGTATGTTCTCAGAAAACGTTCCAATTTGACTAAAAAGTCAACAAAATTAGTTTCCAGCCAACTATAGATAATTTGTGATATCAAGCCTCGTTTGTGACAATACGGAATATAAAAACGCTCCCCCCACCTCCCCCCCTAAACCAGGAGGAGTTGTAATTCATAAAGGAAATAAAGCAAACGAGAGCTTGAGTTAACACCACCAAACTGTAGGCTAATCTGCAGGATTATCCTTTCGGTATTGATCTCGAGAAAAAGAGGAGCAGCTGCAGAATCCTCTCAGGGCAGAATAATTGCGTCTGAAAGCTTGTTTGCCAACTGATCTGTGTCCAGAGCAAAGGAATTATTTTGGCCTTTGGTGGGGGGGGGTGTGAAATGTCAGACATGATAAGTTAGTTTGCTGCTGGGACGATGCCGGGAGAGCCTGGCAGCAGGCTGAGCTCTGCCTACCTGCGCATCGCTGAAAACCAGCTGATTTCCCTGCAAAAAAAAAGCTTTTTTTTTGTTTGTTTTTAAGCCCTTGGAAAAGCCCTACTGTCCTGTTCCCTTCTTAGCTGTTTCTTGGAGAGAACTGATTTCACTCTGCAAAATCCTCCTGGCACTGCTGGAAACGACGGTGCTCACACCCCTCTGCTCCCACATTCAGCTGGGGGTGGTGGGGGGAAAGGCGTCCTGTCCCCGCGGTGGGGACAGCAGTGTGACATTGGGGTGACAGACGGTCTGTGAGAAGCACGGAGGATGCTCCAGGGTTGGGCTCAGAGGAGTCAGGGCAGAGCATAGACGTGGGTGATGCTGACTGTCGGCCTAAACTGAGCTGAGATTTGGGCTGGAACTGGGAAATTGGTATTTTATGCTGTGTGTAAGCAAAGGGAGGAGGAGCGGAACAGGGCTGCAGGCGGGGGCAGCTGGAGGAGGGCTGCGCTCGGGCGCGCATCTGGGGGAGATGCTGTGTGGTCCCTTTGTGCCATCCAACAAACCTGGCTCTGTTGCGGCTCTGGGGCTGTAGGAAGACGGAGCAGGAAGGAATATTGCCTGTCCTGGAAGTGGGAGCGCCACAAAGCCTGCATTGAGGGAGCGGGGCTAAGCCGAGAGGGTCCTTTTTGTCCTTGGAAAACTTCCCCAGCAAGTCCGAGGTGCTTTGGAGTCGTCTTCGCTTGCTAAAGGGATGCATTCACGGAGCCTGACCTCATTTCCCCCGTAGCACACACCGGTGTGTATACTCTCCGCTTTATTAATCTGAAAGCGTTATCGATCTCCCATTTGTTTGAACAAGTTCCCCGCAGATCTTTCCCAGGCGGGGGCTGCACTGCTCTCTTTCCTCATGCGTCCCAAAAATAAACCAGCTCAAAATTGACTTCAGAGTCATTTATTACTGTTCTTTTCAAACCCCCCTCGGAACAGAAGCGCAGGTCGGACTCCTTCAGCACTAATCCTGTTGTCTGCGGCTGGTTTTGTTGCAGTCCTTACCTGGGTGGCAGCTTCCCCGGGGCCATGGGGACACTGCCAAGCCACTGCTTGCTCCGGCTCCTGCTGCATCCCTGGTCACCCGAGGTCTGTGTGACCCTTGTCATGGCTGCTTGGCTGGAAAAACTGCCCTGGCCTTTCAGTGTGGTTTGGATTCCTCTCCCCCTCTCCTGAAATGGGTCTGGACGGGGGACCCTCTCCATCCAGCCCACCACCCGAGGGGCACAAGGAAGGAGGAACAGCAGATGCAAATCGAAAAGCCATCTAGGGAGGGTGAACGTGCAACTTAACGGTGCAGAGGGAGCCAAAGATGAGCAGAACGGAATTTTTTGACTCTAAGCCATGAAGTTACTCAGCCATCCTCCTCCTCTCTCCTTTCCTGCTGCGAAAGCTCTGTGTGGTGCCCGAGGAGACGCAGATGTAGGGATTCATCCGTTTGCCATCAGCTAGTCCTGGAAGAGGATTTGTATGAGACTAAAAATGTCAGTGTTCCTGGAGGAGGAACGGGGTTAAAATCCCATCTGGAGTTTGTAGAGCGGTGTTCAGAATTCAAGCGGTGGCACTGAGAGAACAGTGTCCCCTCAAGTCATCACATATGACCAGGAGAGCAGGGCAGGGGACCTGGAGACCAACCTGGCTCAAAAACGTTGTGTGAGAATCTTGCAGCTCTAGGGGAGTTTTAGGCAGGAAAAGGGAAAGGCAGGCATCTTCCTGGCCACCTAGCTCTGGATCTGTGTGTAGGGCTTGTCTCTGGTGTGTTGGCATGGCAGAGCTCTCTTAATTCTGCTGGGGACAAAGAAGAGCACGTTGGGGTGGTACGGGGCGGCGATGGGGACCGCAGTCACTGGGGTTCGTGGTCTTCATCAGAGAGAAGCGGGAATTTCTGCAGTGACAAGTTAACGCTGGAAAATTCAGCTCAGAGAAGCACAGAGGAGGCTGCCTGAAGGTGTTTCAGCCACTGTCCTGTAACTTCAGCCAGAGGAGAAACCACCGGGCAGGACGTACTTTGCAGCACGTCAAGCTTGAGGCCAGCTTTGAGCCTCTTCTAAGAGCAAAGCTTTTCAGAGCGGGGACGAAACCGGGTGTCCCAGGCTCTCGGGTCTGTGCACCTCATCAGCCCTCACACGCAATGGAGTTATTTCCATCCTTTCTGTTGGGTTGCTGCTGAGAGCATCCCCGTGCCGGACACCGTGTCCCTTACATCAATAGATGGCAGCAACTTCCCGGGTGCTGGTGGAGGAGCCTTTGCTCAGAAGAGCTGCAATAGTTATCTGGAGTTCAGCTTTTCTCTTGCCTGCCTTTCTCCCTGTTTCTCAGCCCAGCCTCCTGCCACAACCCAAACTGTAGGTGGCAGCAGGAAAAAGATTTTCCGATTTCTTTGTGACTTCTGCTCTGCGTAGTATTTTCCTGCTAATGGCTGCTGGCTGAAGGAGCCCATTGGCTCTGGGGTTTCTGGCCGTCTCACAGCCCTGCCTTGTCTTCAGGCCAGTTTGTAGGCTTTGCTGAACGGGATGGAGTGAGTTTTCTGTGTGTCCTCCAGCTCTGAGTGATCTGGGTGGTGTGTCCATGGGTGGTGTGTCCATGGGAGACACCTGTAAGTGCCTGCGGGGGAGCAGAGGGGGACGCTCCCACCAAACTTCACATCAGAGCAGTCCAAAAGTTTTTGGTCCAAACTGGTGCATCACGGTCAAGAGATGTGGCTGCAGGAGACAGTTCAAGCAATAGTTGTGCTGGCAGAGAGGTTGTGGCATCCTCCACCCTTGGAGATTTTCAAAACTCGACTGGCCAAGGCTCAGACGTCACAGAACCATAGAACATGTTGGGTTGGAAGAGAGATTTAAAGGCCATCTAGTCCACCCCCCCTGCAGTAAGCAGGGACATCTTCAACTAGATCAGATTGCTCAGAGCCTCGTCAAGCCTGGCCTTGAATGTCTCCAGGGATGGGGCCTCCACCACCTCTCTGGGCAACCTGTTCCAGTGTCTCACCACCCTCATTGTAAAGAACTTCTTCCTAATGTCTGATCTAAACCTGCCCTGCTCTAGTTTAAAACCATTGACCCTCATCCTCTCAGTACATGCCCTTGCAAACATCCTGAGTTAACTTTGAACTTAGCCCTGGTTGGAACAGGAGGATGGATCAGGGATATCCAGAGGTTTTTTGTGTTTTTGTCAGCCCGATCTCCCACTCTCTGGTCTGTGTGTGCTAATTGTACTCATCTGGGTTATTGTAAGGTGTTTTTCTCTGCATTGTAACTGATTGTATGGGGTCTGTTACCCCTTCTTGAGTTGGGATAGATGAGTCTTCAGAAGCACCATCTGGGCTATTTGACACCTTGCAAATCACTGTCCTAGATGTGTCAGCAGGACCCCGAGGTCATGTCCGTACGTGTCTCCCAGGTACAGCCATGCCGAGGCTTCCTAAAGTGCTTTTTGAGGCTCTATTTGGTGAATTAGTCTAAAGCTTCACTCTTGGTTGATGTAACGGGAGTTTAGCAAGCTGGTGTCCTAAGGAACATGGGTCATTTGAAGCATATACTGCTCAGTGGAGGATGAAATTTTAACACAGTACGTGCCGGATATGAAAAAAATCAAGATTAAGGTGAATCATAGAAGAAGCTGCCTCAAAATGAGAGCTATTAGCTACTAGAGTAACTCATGGGGACCGAACATTCAGGCTATTTAATGCGCCATAAATTACATGGGGAATTCTCATGCTTTAACTCAGTAGTCACTTGATTTAAATCTGCTTCTCTCCTCGGCTTCCTATAATTACAGTGTAGCTATCAGCCACATCCCCAGCCACCTGCAGCGCCTGTTCCCGGTGAAAGCGACTCCCAGATGTTCGACACCTCTCAGCGCTGGGTCCCGCATCTATGGAGTCCCTGTCGCCGAGCTGCCCGTCCCTGCTCCCACCCCGCCAGCGGCTCTTGAACCGCCCGGCTGCTTTTCACACTCTGTCTCTCTCTCTCTTTGTAGAGCTGGGAAAGGATCCAGAGCAGCTGTGTTAGGACCTGTCAATCTCAAATTGCAAAGTCATAAGGAGGGAAAATAATCATCGTAATAATAATAATAAAGTCATCAGCTTGTCTTACCCTCCAAAGGAAAAAAAGGCTTTGGTTGGAGGTTTGCATTAGTTATAATTTTCTCCAAGCTGATTTCTCCCTGTGATGCCACTATACAGACTATAAACGATACTCAGGCAAAATCTCCTCTGACATTCATCTCTGTTTACAGAGCTCATCCAAAAACAAGAGGCCTTTTCTTCACTTTATTCAGCATCACCACGACTCGGTTGCCAAGGCATCAGCCTTTGATTCCTGCAGTTTGGCTCTAACCAGTGATGCCTGACACCTCCTGATCACCGCGAGGTACGAGCTCGGCCACCCCAGCACCGACCCCGCAGCCGAGCAGCTCCGCGTCCCCATGGTGGGACAGCCACCTCCACCACTCGGCCTTGGTGGGCTCCTTCCCGAGCCACACATAAGGACCCGCCTTCAAGCTTGATTTGTCAAGGGCAAAAAAGCGGGTGGAAAAGACCCTGGCAAAATGATATTTTGTCGGAGCTTGTGCGTATATGGCTGGTCAACCACAATCACCGTCGTTCTCCTGGCTGAGTTGAAAGGACTGGTCAGTAAGACCTTGAAACGGGGGGTGATGTAGTGTTGATGTGTTGGGAGCAAAGCTGAGGTTGTTTCTAGCTCTCCTGTCTGTTCACTGTTCTCTCCCACACCCTCGCCACCTTCACCACCTGATGCACATCTGTCCTCAAATACCCAGGGGTTTTCTAACAACTAACAAGATAATTTCTAGCTGCAAAACCCACCACCCCGAGTCAATCACCCACAGGAGGGCTGAGCTGTTCTCGGACGAGAGGTCTGTTAGCAGCCCCTCCTAAGACCCCATCTATGTGTTAACTGCTAAAGCTGCTAACGTTTATTAATATCTCCGAATCCAAGTCTGATCGATGGAAAAAGATGCTTCTCCTTTTCCGGTTTTCCGCCAAAAAAAAAAAGAAACATCATCTAAGCTGCACAGCACGCTAAGGGAAAGGAGCGGAGAGAAGCGAGTCGGGAAGGGGACAGACAGTGCATCTTGATGCCTTTAAGTCGCTCAGATGAAGTTCATTTCTCCTTGTCTGTACAAGGCTGGACTCTTTGCATTTTCATGGTAAATTTGTTTACCGAGCCGTTGTTGAAATTCTGGAAGCAGAGAAAATGCATTTGCTCCATAACCTTTCCGGATCTGACAAGTCCTATAAAATCTATTAAAGCCTTTAATGAAATCCCCGCTCAGAGCCAGCTCCCATGAATGAATGTGGAATCGGAATTTAAATTAAAATGTTGTTTTTGTAGTCTGTGGGCTTTAGCCTTGACAGAAATTAAAGGGACAGTTCACATTCTGGGGTATGTTGCTCTCTCCCTTTAGTTTTGTACCACCACAAAATGCCTCCCCTCGCAGAGGATGGGTATTTGAATCTCTTTTCCTCTCACGGAGAATGTGGCTGGTTGGGAGCACCCAGCTGCAAGCACAAAACCTGGTATACTGGATAATTTCAATTAGAAAAGGGTAAATTGGTTAATAGGCAGCACTGTCCTTTAAATAGGATGCAGAGCTCTCGTTAGCAAATGGAGGGGTGTTGGGTCTAATCTCCCTCTTTGAGGTGCACAGAGCTGGCCAGGCACAGCATGCCCTTGCCACAGGGGTGACCACCCTTGCCCATGGTCAAGGGCATCCTCAAACCCTTTCCTGTCCCTCTGCCATCAGTCACTCAAGGACATGCCATGGCTCGGCCCCTGGGTCTTGGTGCTACGGAGACACTTCCAAGCAAGCCTCGGTAAGGAGCCTGATGTAAATCCATTGGATGTGCTTGGCTTTGCATACCCAAGGATTTAATTTCCATATGTAAATACAGGTCTGCATGTGCAGGGGGTGTGCAAGCAATTAATTATTTTTGATCTTTTTCTGCACTGAGCAAAGCGAAATATCCCACGGTGAAACATGTGCCTCTGAGCCTCAAAAATAAAAGGCTGCTCAGGGCTTTGATGGCCTTCTCCTAAGCTTGGACCCTGCACCAGCTTAACACAGCACGGTTCAGGGATGGGCCAGGGTTACGCAGGTCTCTGATACCTTCTTCCCCCAGTGAAAATTTGCCAGGATTTGCTGGGTTTGGCTTCCCATGGGCCGGTGCCACCAGCTGTCCCCGCTGTCTCTTGGTGTGTGTTTTGCAACAAGAAGTGACAAAGTCTGCATTTGTTTCCTTGTGCAGGTTTGGCATAATTTGGTTTTACGCGTTTGCTCACAACTGCATCAGCTCTTGCCGTTTGCTGCGAGGAGTCAGCTCTTTACCTGGGAGAAGGAAACCATCCATCCCCCTTTCCCGGGAGCCAAAAGGACCCTCCCAGCTGCAGCCGCTCATCCCTGGGCTGGGAGCTGATGAGAGGAGGCTGCAAAAGGTACCCAATTTGCTCTGTTTTGGGGATTTGAACTTTCAGTTGCTCTTTTCACAGCTTGCAATGCCTTTTGTTTGTGTTTGTCCCTTTGCAAGGGTTTTTTTTTTTTCATCCAGAAAGGCCCTTGGCACCTGTGCTTCAGCCTGGATTTATGCCATGCGATGGGCTCCCCTTGCCCCGTGGCTGGCTGAGGAGTCCCACCTCGCATCCAAAAAGGTGTCGAGGGTGCCCTGTGGTCCTGACCTGGGGTTGAGGGTTATTCAGCTGCTTCTGTCTTTCCTTTTCATGAGGGCTGCTTCCAGAAACGCATCCCCATCTCCCTGAACCCGCACCGCTCCATGTTAGGCTACAGGGGCTCAGCACAGGATGGTAGCTATTATGAACAAGGCATTACAAGGAGGGTCGCAGATCACAAATAACCGCATAATAAACACATGTAAACAGCCATTTGGTTCATGGCTGATAAACTTTCATGGTCCATTTTATCACTGCGCGTGCAGAGGAGGAGGGCTCAGGATGCTGCTGGTCAGCCGTGGACCAGCGCTCGCCCTTCTGCCCAGCCAGAGGTTTGGGTGCGATGCTGAACCATGCGCTCATTTGGTCTGTGCTCCAGTTCCTCCAGGCTGGGAGGAGAGCTCTGCCTCCAAAGTGTGGCATAAGACCAAAGAAAAAGGCGATTTCTAATATGGGTGATCCAGTTCCGGGTTCCCCGGTTCAAGAAGGATGGGAAACTGCTGGAGAGGGAACAGCAAAGGGCTGCCAAGATGATGAGGGGACTGGAACACCTCTCTGATGAAGAAAGGCTGAGGGATTTGGGTCTCTTCAGTCTGGAAAAAAGATGACTGAGGGGGCATCTTATCAACGCTTATAAATACTTAAAGGGTGGGTGTCAGGAGGATGGGGCCAGGCTCTTTTTAGTGGTGCCCGGTGACAGGACAAGAGGTAACGGGCACAAACTTGACGATAGGAAGTTCCACCTAAACATGAGGAGGAACTTCTTTACCCTGAGGGTGGCAGAGCCCTGGCACAGGCTGCCCAGAGAGGTGGGGGAGTCTCCGTCTCTGGAGACATTCCAAACCCGCCTGGACGTGTTCCTGTGCCGCCTGCTGTGGGTGACCCTGCGCTGGCATGGGGGTTGGACTAGATGATCTCCAGAGGTCCCTTCCCGCTCCTGCCATTCTGTGATCCTACAGAAAGAGGTTTCATTCTGCAGGATGCTCAGCACACAAGCAATAGAGGAGGCAGGTCCTCTCCCAAGGAGCAGAAAACAATCGCTGCTTGCATTAAAAGCTCTCTGGGGCAGGAGAGCAGCAGTGGGCTGAGCACACCCATGGGCACAGGGATTCTCCCCAGCTTCATAGCACTCCTGGCTCCTGCAACAGGGCCAAGCTTGGGAAGAGTCTCTCCAGAAGGGAGGATCTTGGAAGCCAGGAGAAGGCGAGAGTCTGTTTTCAGTGCAGAAAAGCAGGGGAACTCATTAGTGCAATGTGAAGGGAAACAGAAAATGCTTAAATTTGTTGGCAAAATGGCAGGAGGAGGGAAGGAAATGCTCTTTCCACGTCAACGCGTTGTTGGAAGGATGGTGAAAAGTTTGTTTTGTTTTGGTGGCCGTCAAGCCTTTGCATTTTTCTTCTCTTTCCCTTTTCTTTAACTCAGGTTATTACAAAGCAATCCATGCTGTTTCTGAGAAAAATATCATTAAGTTCCATTTTGAAATGTCAAAACAAAATGTTTTGGCATTTCTGAAGCGAAACATTTCATTAAAAATGCTGCATCTGAGTGTTTTGACATTTTTTTTTAAATCTGCTCTCTTCCTCCCATTTTCTCAACCTAAATTTGTTAATATTTTTAGTCCTTGTAAAACTTAATTTTCCGTCAAACGTAGTAGTAGATAAAAAAAAAAAAAAACAAACAAAACAAAAACGAAAAAAACACCCACAACAGCATAAAATTGCTGCCTTGTGTATTTTGAAAGCTATGAGCAATGGGAAACCTGGGCAGCTGAGGTCGCCACTGTCTTACAACCTCAGTTGTCATTTCCATGGCGCAAAAAGAATGTGTAATCATGTAATTTTGCAGTAGGAGCTTTATTCGCTTTTTTTATTCACTTAAAATCACAGTGGTAAGAATACCCCAGATGCAAAAACTGACCCGGTGGTGGGGAGCACAGCCGAAGCAGGTTGGGAGCTGGGTGACAATGATGATGATGATGTCCCCTTGCCTTCCTCCTACTCCCTTGCTGCACCCCTGCTTCAAACACTGGCTGCGTTGGAGCACCCAAACGGCTGCAGGAATTGTCTTGGCGCTTTGGCCGGGAGAGCATGGGGATGTTCAAAGGGGACGGGCAGCCCTGCGATACATCAGGGTGGGCCGCTCGCACTGTGCTGGGTGTTTGTCACCTGCCAGCAGCAGCCCCCCCTCCAGCCAGAGCAAACTGCCGATGCTCGGAGGCTGCTCAAATCGCCGCCGACTCGAATGCGATCAAAACCTGCCTTTAAAGTGATGCTTTTTGTGCAGGGGAGGGAAGAGCTGGCGGGGCAAGTCGCTTGTGGCAGAGCGCGTAGTCGCCTACAAAGGCTGGAGGTGTTTGTCAAAGGGGACAGGGAAGGCTCCGAAGCCAAGAGATGCTTTCAGGAGGAGAGCGAGCGAGTGCGTGCGTGCTCCGGTCTGTGCCCCATCACTCGGAGATGAAAGGATGTGAGACGCTGTTGTACGGGTGCTGCCGCAGCCTGCGGTAATTGTGCGCCCTTCCCCTGCCAAAGCCTTAACACGGGCTAAATTAAAATGAAAAACGTAAGAAAAGGTGGAGTCCTTATATTTGCTTTCAAATCACCTGACTCCAGGAGTTCAGGTCCTGATGAGCATGGCCGATACGGGCTGAAAATAAAGAGCACTGCTTGCTTGGCTGCTATTGCTGGATGAGACAGAAACTGAGTTTACGCTTCCTTTACCCACTTGTCACAGCACCTCCCAGTTATCTGCTGGCAGCCAAACCAGTACTCCCACCAAGAGGTCTGACCAGAGGAGAGGCTTAAGCCAAGCAACACCAGTTCTAGCTGGGGATGATGGAAAAAGGTAGTTTTGTTGCCGAAACACAAAGGCAGGCGGGATCCTGCCTGTCTCTGCCCGCTGCAGCAGGCAGGAGTGTGCGGGGGCTGGCCGGGTCGTGAGCCAGGCCCTGCTTAGTTTGGTGCCGTTTCAAGGATTTGGATGAACCAGGCGAGGCTGAGCAGGTTCAATTTGTGAGCGTTGGTTTCCTGGGAAAAATATCCTGTAGCCTTACAAGTGTCCATCTGGAGGTTTTCCCAGGACTTCAGAAAGACCCAGAAGCTGCCTCGGCGGTACGAAATATTGACAATAATCCTAATCTGCTAAAGAAAGATCAATTTTTTTTTTTTTTTTTTTTAAAATCCAGATCAGTCAGTTATCTTCATGCAAAAAAAACCTGTGCTTGTTCTTGCTGGGAAAATGATGGGTGGCCTGGCTTGGCTTGGGGACTGTGGTCCCAGCTCTCAGCTCCTGTTTCAGCATCGGCCAGGCTGGCTGGGCAAGCCAGGAGACATCGACATATGTCCTGTCAACTAGATACACGCAGAGGGGCAAAACTCTTCTTGGTTTGTAAAAAAAAAAAAAAAAAAAGCCCTTTTTTTTTTCTTCTTCTATAGCTGAACGTTTAACTCCCCGGTGGTGGGAGATCGGGATCTCAACACCAGAGAGCTCCCTGAAAACACCCCGCATCGCTGTTTGAGGGAACACAGTCCCATTCAAGGCTGAGTTTTTCCAGCACGCACAAACTTATTTTTGCATGGAGGTAACCAGCTGGCAGTAGGGGTGTCCAGCTGAAACCCTCGCAGAGGTGAGACACCGGTGGTTTTTACAGGGGCAAGCTCAGGTGTTGGGACAGATCCAGGCTGGGACAACCCATGGTGGGTTCATTCAAGGGGCAAAACTCCCTCTGGTCTCCTCATCCTTTGGGTGATTGCATTATTTTGGACAAATACAGTCACTCTTCCAGCCTCTCTGGTGACTAATTGCCTTCTCAGGGCTGTAGCACCTTTGTCCTGCATCGCCCTGCCCCAGACCTCTGGACAAAACACCTTTAAAGGTCCCTTCCAACCCAAGCCATTCTTTGGCCGTGCTCATCCAGAACCCGCATGTCTCCTCGAGGCCCTCCACTTCTCCTCTTTTCTAATCAAACATTAAGAAAAAAGGGCGGAAGGGAGGTGGTGGTTCAGGAACATAAAGTCCCACAAAGAAAATTATCTTCCTTTCACTTGAGTTTTTTTGAAAGCTGCTGGGTTGCAAAGGCGGTTCTGTTGATTGCAGTTTCAGTCTCTGACTATGCAGTAATGGAAGCATCAGAAATCATCAAGCTTCCTTCCTCAATTTGAGTTTGCCCTTCATCCCGTGGTTTCAGGCTAAGGAGAAAATGGTCATTTGGAAGAGGAAGGGGGGGGGGAACCAATATTGTTTATCTCCCTTAAAGTCACAGCTCTATTTGCCATTCCCATTTTACCGCCTGGCCACTTGAGAGATAATTAGTGACTGTCTCGTACGTGAGCGATAAAACCTTTCACAGGGAAACTTTTCCCCGGGCTGAAAAGTACTTTTCTGCCCTTCCTGCAGAAAGAGGAGAGGCCAGGGGGTTCCTCAAACCGGGAGTTGCCAGGTAAGAAGATGACACCGGCTGTGAAGAGGCTTTGAGAAGGGCTGTCAGACCCGGCTCAGTGTGTGCTGTGCTAAGGGTTGGCATCGGCGAGCAAGAAATAAGAGGTCTTTTTGGGGAAAAGCCAGCAGGTTGTTGGGCTGGGGATGTACCAAACTCGGTCCTGACCAGAAGCTGTGAACAGAGGAGGAAAGTTCCTCTTGGAACAGGAGGTTTTGCTGATGGATGTGAACTTGCTCATCCTCTCCCTTTCACTGTCCTCATCCTCTAATAGTTGGGATCACTTGGGAGGGGACTAAGCATTCAAAACAACTCCTTTATGTTTACTCTCGCTGGGGCAAAAGTACCGTCTCTATTTTAAAGCTTTGTAATACGCGTGCACATCTATATACCCACAGGGATTTATAGACACTTGCGTAGATAAGGCTGATGAAAAGTTCACAAAGCAGGGGCAAAACAATTGCAAACCCCAATTTTAGGGCATCGCAGCTAAGCAAAGCTTGGGATTTTGGGGTACTGGACCTGCAAAGGGTGACTCGGATGCCTTGGCACCTCGTCCCTGTGGGAAAGGCAAAGCTTTGACCATCCTAATGTGCCCGGGATGCTGCTCCTGCTCTCCCCAGTGCCCTGGGCGGCCGATGCGGCTGCACCTCTCCCAAAGGCTGAGCCCTTTTCTTTTCTCTCTCTCCTTTCTATTTTTTTTATTTATTTTTTTTGTTTGAAAAACCTCCAATCTGTTTGCACTTCTCCCCCCTTCCCTGTCACCATCCCTTAGGCCTTCTGGGGAAAGAAAGAAACAGCCTCTCTGTTTTTAATCAACCTAATTAGTGTATCTTTAATACAATTAAAGGGAAATTTTACCGCTCCCNACGGGGAGGGGGGGGGAAAGGGGCTCGCACAAAGCCGGGGCTGCACGCTCCGGGTCAGGGGGGGTCGCGTTGTTCATCCCTTTTTTCTTCTATTCTTCATCCCCTCTTCTGCATCTTGCTTTTTTTCTTTTTTTCCTTCTTCTTTTTTAATTTTTTATTATTTTTTTTTATTTTACAGGTCTTGGGGGTGTTTGGGCTGGTTGGGGGTTAGCGTCTGTTTTTGTGGCAGGTAGGGGGGTTTATTCCTAGAC
>VWZL01005400.1:793544-821812 GCA_013396915.1 Stercorarius parasiticus | reverse complement strand
GCAGGTAGGGGGTTTTATTCCTAGACACCTTCCCGGGTGGGTTTTTCTCCCCTCATGGGTCTGAGCGGGGTGGGTTATAGCCCTGCAGCTCCTGCCCCCGGGATGCTGCGTGGGGAGCTGGGGGGGTCGCGCTGTGCCCGGCTGCTTCCATGATTCCCATGCGGAAAAATCTTGTCTAAAACCAGAGGGAACAGCCCTGTCCTGTGCCAGCATCCTACAGACCGTCCAGGCTCAGCACCAGTGGGACCAGTCCTGTCCTACACCTCACCAGCAGGTTGGGGAGCGCGAGGTACCAGCTGGTGCAGCAGCACCTGAAGAGCAAGAGCATTTTGGGGGGTTTTTGGGTGTTTTGTTCTTGCAGTAAAGGCAGATGGCTGCTGGAGCCCCAAAACCTGATTGAATGCTGCAAAACGAATGCCCAGCCCGGAGACCTGCTTAATTAGTGAAGGTTCGTTTGCAAACTCCTGAGAGGTGTTGAGGGATCTGGGCTGGGATGCCCAGAGTGGGGCTTCCTGGGGGGATTGAAGCTGGGAGGGAACTGGGAAGGAAGATGCAGGACACGACCTTCTCCCCGTCTTTTTCCGCACGGGTGTTAAGAGTTTGCTGGCAGAGGCGAGAGCGAAGCGCTGGGTGCTGTGGGGCTGGGGGCTGACCCTGCGCAGTGCCTGGCCGGCATCCCGGCACGGGGCAATGCTCCGGGAACCCCACCGCAGCCGGCGACCGAGCTGTGCTCCAAAAAGTCCTGCCAGCAGCTCGTTATGTCAGTGCAAACACAATTAGTAGCTTTGCTGCTGCCTTTTCGAGGTAGACGGGCGAGACTTCTCCTCTCTGCGTTTCTCCCCGGCTGGCCCACGACTACAGGGTCCTGCCTTTATGGATCACCGAGTCCCTGCGCTTTCTTAATGAACCTGTGTTTAATGCTTGACTTCTCTGTGTCATGTTTAATTACAGCAGCTGTAACTTCCTCGTTGGTTGGCTTGAACTAATATCTAAGTGCTTCTGAGCTTTAGAGCCTTGTTATTCTTCTATAATTAGAGTTTTAAGGCTGGTGTGAGCCATCTCTATAAAATAGGCGGCCATTTGCCATGCATGCTTATTGCAAGGCTTCGGGTTTCCCAAAGATGGGAAAGAGACGCTGTTCTTTAAAATCTTGCAGGTTTAGGTGGAAGGAAAAGTGGGCCCAAGGTGCAAGAGGTGACAGCTGCGCTCTGTGGATTGATGGCAGTGGAGCATCTCGCTGGGCGTTTCAAAACTCAAATATGACCAAGGAATAGAGACAAAAACATTCCTCAGGGTATATCTGACACAGGAGCATGGGTTTTCTTTTGCTTAAGGTTGAGTTTGCCTCCTTTCATCTCTGAATACACTGCTTTTCCCCTGAGAAGGGCTGGGGTTGGGAGGACTTGGGGTCTTCACTGCCTCCTCATGTCCCCTCTGCTTTGGTCTGTGGCTGGTGACCCTCCTGGGAAAGGGAGACGAAAGTGAGACAAGGGACAGGGATGAGCATCGGCCAGCACAAATGATCTTAGAAACCTGAGGTGACACTGTGCCTCCCTGGGAGACGCAGGGCGAGACAGCAGCCAACTTGCAAAACAAGTGGCCTTTTAGGACCTGCCAAGTCAGGAGAGAAGGGAGCTTTGAGAGGGTAGAGATCGCCCCATTTATACCACATCTGCACTCCCAGCAGAGGGGCCACGAACGTTCGCCCTCTCAATCTCTCCCTCTATATTCACTGCCTTTTCAAGAAAGGTTTTTATTCTGGTGAAAGTGAAGGGATTGATGTCTTTTTCTTAACTTTATGTTGGGGTACCTGTGTTGTCCGGGCAGCTGCGGGAGGAGCTCGGGCACATGGACCCGCAGCCCATCTGGAGGGGTTTGTGCTGCCCATGGTGGGGGGTTGAGCCGTGGTGACTCCCCAGCTCTGTCCTTGCTCTGCCTGGGGGGTCTGGGGAGGGGAAACGGGGACTTCTTAGCTCAGGGACAGCTCTAGTCCCTGTGAGCATGGTGGGTTCTCTGGCAATGGCATTGCAGAGACAGTGCCACCACCAGAGGCGAGGTGAAGAGAAGAGCAATAACAAGTCTTGTTTTTATTAAACTCATGCACTTTTTGAATTCCTACAACTGGAATTCCTACAGTTGTATTCCTACAACAATAACGTTGTACCCGAAAGGCCATTGAGTGAGTCCCATTGCCCCAGACTAGGCAGAAAAGGCCACAGCCTGTGGTGGATGTTGAGCCACCGCTGGGGTACGGTCTCAGCTGTGGGTACCTGTGAGACTGCAGCCCCAGGGCAACCCAGATCCCATGGGATGGGACAAAAACCTGGGACAAGACAGAGCTGGAGCCGTCAGGGTAGCGCTGGGCTCACAGGGATTGGGGCAGCTGGACACAGGGCACCCCATGGGCCAAAATGCAGCATCTCCTCAGCGTGGCTTAGGGCCATCCCCTCGTCCCTTTGGAAAGCAGTTCCTTAGAAGAAAAGGGCAGCCTGCTGATCCGTCCCATCAAAACAGGCATCAGTTTGTGCTGTAAAACTTCCCATACAGGCCACAGGCCACATTTGGAGGCAAGATCCCAAATCCAGCAGAGCTCAGGCTGAGCCCGTGGTGTGGGACCCGGCACTCGTGGCCATGGAGAAGCTCGTATCCTCCCAAGATCCCCACCTTACTATTTGTGCCGAGCATTAAGAGGGCTTTTTCCAGCGAGAAGAGGATGGCGAGGAGTGACAGTCTCTGAATTGCAGTTTGAAACGTTTACAGCCCAGTCAATCCTAATTCATTATTAGCTGTAATTGTTTCAAAGAAAGTGTCCACTGTTATGTAAAATGCAGTCCCAGATGCTCCTAATGGTTCAGGCTCTCTGATTGCTGTAATTTGCAAAGCTTTTCCCTTTTTTTTTTTTTTTTTTCCCTCCTCCCTCTGTAGTTATGATGTGCCTTTTATGAGCCATCGAGGAAGAAAGAGAGAAAAGCACGCCATTAGAGGAAAATAATAATGTTGTACCTGAAAGGCCATTAGTGAGTCTCACATGAAAGTATGCACCTGGTCTGTGCCCAGCCTGGCCCGGACGCTCCCCGGCACCCGGACACCGCTTGGGGACACACGGACCCTGGGGACGGGGACATGCGGGGCCCAGGGCTGGCTCTGCTTGCAGGGAGCAGGGCTACGACCTGGATGTGCATCCCGAAACGATGCTGCACTCATGCAGGCATCGGGATATGTAAATAACCAGTGCGCTTCGCAATTAATTTTCACAATTAGACGCAGGCTCTGCACAGATGAGAAATCAGCTGGGGCGGAGCAGCTTTTGGCCAGCAAATTTAATNAGCAAATTTAATGGGGGGGGGTGGGATTTTGCTGGTTTTGTCTCTTCCTTGACATGAAGAGGCTTTCCCACTTCCATCCTCTGATGGTGCTTTGTACAAAGGCAGAGCTGCAGGGATGTCTCTCGCCGGGATACCCAAGCTGTGCGCTACGGGGCATTTCAAAGCTCTTATTGCTTGCTGTCTTTCGCCTCCGCCTTTGCTTTCAGCTCAGGTGTCTGCTGTAGCCCGTGTCGATCCTGTCACCAGGAGCTTCTTAAGTCCATAATATCAACCTAATTTAAGGAAGGCTTTACTTGATAAGACAGGTTTCAGCCCCTGCTGCGTGCAGAGGAGAGAAATGATGGGTGGTTTGGTGTTTCCATCACACCCTGCACAAGGCTGACCTCCCATGGGATGAGGCACGGTCCTTGGGCTGAGTTTGCCTGGATGAACTGCGCCAGATCTACGGTTGGGATCAGACAAAAGAGGCACTTTTAGTGCTTTTTTGGAGGTTCTTTTAGGAAAAAAAAAAAATAATACCCAAAACTCATTGTGGAAGAGGCTAGAGGACATGAAAGCTGAGATTAAGTACAGTGTCTCCTGTGTCCGGCAGATGCTGCGTCCGTAAATTATCTGGGAGTGAAGTACTCAATGGATTGCGCTGGGGTTTCCCTCTTTCCGAGGCCAGGCTGGGGGGGGAGCAGCAAGGCAGAGGAGCAAAGGCCAGGAGGAGTGAGCCAGGGTGGTGGGAAGGGAGGGCTGCCCTTTCACCTCTCCTCTCCCCCTTCTCCTCCAAAACTCTCTGCCCCGCGACCCAGCCCTGCGGCTTCCCACCAGACAGCCCTGCCCTGGCCCCCTCCCCAGCACCCGCTCCCCAGAGACAGGCTTTGTCTGGGGAAGATTGAGAGGGCTGGTGGAGCGGGGTGGCCACCTTACCCTTCACCTCCGAGGAGGGTGGTCCTCCGGGGTCATTGCCGGGGGCAAGCAGGGCAGTGCGCGATGGTATTGTCTGCTCAGGAGCCTCGGGATGGGCTTCTAATGGGGGAGAAAGGCACATAGCATCTATACCCATCCCTTGCATTTTCCAGCACCCATCACAACACCTTGCATACCGCAGCACCCATCCCGTGCGTTTTCCAGCACCCATCCCCATCCCTTGTGTTTTCCAGCACCCATTCCCATCCTTTGTGTTTTCCAGCACCCATCACAACACCTTGCATATCGCAGCACCCATCCCTTGTTTTTTCCAGCACCGATCCCCTTCCCTTGCGTTTTCCAGCACCCATCCCCATCCCTTGCGTTTTCCAGCACCCATCCCCAGCACCTGCATCTCACAGCCCCCATCCCAGCCCCTTGCATTTCTCCCCCCATCCCGGTGCCGGAGATTTCCCGGTGCTGGGAATAGAGGCGTAACTCTTACTCATAGGAAGGGTTTCATATGGGTTAACTCAGGGGCTGGCTGTCCATCTCTGGCAATTAGCAACATGCATGGGCTTGGAAGTGTCAATTAGGCTCTCGAGATGTTGTTTACTCGTTAACACAAGGTCTCTAATTACCCTGACCTGATGCTCTAGGGGTGCTGAAGTTGGCTAATCAAATGTACATCCTTCAAAACAAACTTACGGCTCAATATTGAGGGAAAATGCCTTTTCCGCAGCCAGGCCTGTGTTGTTTGGGGATTTACAGCAGCATCACGCTCTCCATCCCTGCGGAGGGATGGGGAGGAGGGGGCGAGCGGCCGGGCTGTCTGGGTGTTTCGCACGCTGCCGGAGCAGCCAGCGGGGCTGAGATTGTTTTGTTGCCTCCCGTGGCCGCGGCTGCGCAGGGCCGGCAGCCCTGGCTCCTGCGGGATGTGTTAATGCAGGTCGCGGCGTGGCCGGACTCGCCGGCCCCGGCAGGAGTGGGGACGGATGCGGTGACAGCAGACAGTCGGCTTGCCAGCGTCAGGCAGGGCTGCGCAGGGAGGTGGGGGGGATGTGGTTGGAGAGCTTTGCTTTGCAATCCACCGAAATGATGATTTTGGGGGGTGAGGTGAAACACTCTGAACCCCCTGAATCAGAGCTAGAAAATGGATACCGCAATGGTGAGCGCAACGGTCACATAGGAACCAAAGCAGCCTTTCTTATTTGATTTTTTTTCTTTTCCCTTCTGTCTCAATTAACTCTCTTTATTATTTCATCACGGAAATTGTTTGTGCCTTTAACGAACAGGAGGAACATTTGCAAATGCCTTTTTGTCTGAAGGCAAAGCTGCTTGGTGTCACTGAACTTCAAGGGATCGCTCCCTGTTTCCGCTCCTCTCCCTTTCTCTGCTGAGGCAGAACGTAGCATAACTTAAAAGTCAGTGATTCAGACTGCAATTATAACCTAAAAGCACAAATAAAAGATAAGCTGGCATCCTACTGTTCCCCATTTGCATCTGTGTCACATGGGATGAAGGGAAAAATAAAATCTGCTTTTATAAAGTGTGGAGCCAGAGAATCTCGTCCAGCAGAAAGAAGAAAATAAACAGATCCCCTGAGGCACCGGCTGTTTGAGTTGCAAATGACAACTCGGTTGGACACAGGTTGGCCACCCTCCACGCACGGGGCCGTGCCATCAGCCTGACGCTGGTAAAGAGCCACCTTGTGCTGGGTTTTGCACACCCCCTGAGCACCACGTACCCCAGTGCAGGGGTTTCCCATTGCTCCCCCTATATTTGCCATAATTCCCAATGGTGAGGAGGGCTCGGTGGGGCTGCCGTGGTTTGTCCATCTCCCATCGGACGACCATCCCACATGGGTCCTCAGGACCGGCACCTCTAACGTTATCCTCTCTTTTGGGGAGCAACGGCTCATTTTAGCATCAGCAGAGATTTCTAGTGCTTCTGTCTTGGTTAGATTGAAAAATCACCTCCTAGGGTGTTTGAGGTTTCTCTGTTTAGAGATGGTTGGGAACTCACTGGGGCCCTGTAAGCGCTTCTTGCTGAAAATAAACAGGGTTTTGAGACAATGAGCTTTTTTTTTTTTTTTTTTTTTTTTTTTCCAGAATGTGATGGGCTTCTAACAGAAAAAAGAATCCAAGGAGGAGGCAGAAGGAGGAGGGTGTTGGCTGAGATAATGAAGAAAATCTAAGGTATCCTATTCGGGAGCTGGGCAGGGGGGGCTGTGCTGTGTGTCTCTTGGGCTGGAGGGGAACCGAAACGCTGCGACTAAGGCTCAGCTGCAAGAATTTGTCTTCCAGCCTGGGAGCAGATCGTTTCCCAGCCAGGCGCTGAGCTGGACGTGGGGAGCCACATCAATACGGAAAATGCTCTAGGCTGGTCTCCTTAACTTGGCTCTGTCCTTTGCAACCTCCTGCGTTCCCAGAGACCTACCCCGATGCTTTATAAAAGCAGGTTTTATTTTTCCCTGCCCCTATCCGAGACCCTTCAGCGCTGCGTATACTCATGGCAGACTGTGGCTGTGGCGTGGGGGTCTTTCCCTAAAATCGTGCAATGTTTTACTTGGTGTTTCCATGTGCCCAAGCCCCGCGGTGCAGCCGGAGGGGCTCCTGCCAGCCTGCCCGGCCCCGGAAAGCGGAGCAGCTGTGCCGGGGATGCTCTGAACAAAGTGCCTCTCCTGGTGCCGGCAGCCTGCGATTTGCATACAGATGCATAGGAAATCCTGCCGGGTCCAGGCTTCGAGGGGGAAGGGGACCACTGGTGCGGGCAAGGAGGTGAGGCCGGACAATGTGCGGCCCCCGAAATCTCCACCTCGTCATGCCAGGCTGGGGGAGCCCATCAGTGAGGGCGTCCCCACGGACACCCTGGTGTGTGGGGGATCAGGAGCAGCCTCCAGCCCAACAAGCCGGGGGGTGCAGGATGTTCCCCACGATGCAGCACCATCCTGCCCTGTCTGTCTGTCCATCCTTTCTCCCTTTCTCTTCTTCCTCCTCATCCCTTCTTCATCAGCCTGTTCTCAGGCTTTTCCCCTCCTGCTGCCCTTTGTTGAAGAGCCAGGGTAACGCTTTAAAATGATGTTCCGACCCTGTTCATTTGCTGTCCAACAGCTCTGGGTGCTCTGCCCTATCTCACCCAGGACACAACCCCACCCGACTGTGCAAACGTGTAAAACCCCGTCCCTACCGCCCCTGCACCTCGAGTCCCTGTCCCGTGCCGAAGGTGGGCGTTCACCAGTGGATTTTGCAGCTAAGGAGGGTTGAACAAACCATCCATCATCAAGAGGGGAAAAACGACAGCCTGTGATCCCCTCACGCCCACGCAGCAGAGGAACTCCAACTGGAGACTGCCACGGTCCATAAACAGTCTGTTTGCTTTATTTTAAAGAAAAGTTATCCATCAAATCTGTTTGAATAGCAAATAAACGCAGGGAAGCTGTGAGCGGCCGTGGAGGGTCCTTGGGCAGAAGGAGAGGATGAATTTGTCAAACCCGCTGTTTGTACAGCTGGATCCCCGAGCATTTTGCAGCACCGAGAAAGCTGAGGTTGCATATGAATGAAACACCAAATTCGTTGCCCACTTTTTGCCTGCCCTTCCCTGGATGCCGATGGCTCTGTGTCGCCTTTGCTGCTGGACTCCAAACCCCGCTTGACATGAGGCTGGCGATGGAGGGACTAGTGATGGAGGGACGCGGGGCAACGCGGGGCAGCACACGTTGACTGCCCAAATTTTGCAGAGGGCTGGGAGAGGTAAAACACCGGAGCCACAAACGTTGCATCTCAATGAGGAGCTCAGCAACCCCCTCTCCTACCAGCGTGCAACTAAAGAGAACAAAAACCCAACGCCGCGGAGGTGCTGGAAATGAGACAGCTTCCTCGCCGTCCTTGCAGCTCCCATTATCAAATATCGTCCACGGCATCCCAAATGCGTGACCTCGGCAAACGGCAAATTGAGTCTGTTTATCACGTGGCTCCTTAAGAGGTGCTTGCCTGGTGAATGGCCTTGGCATACATTAAGTGAATAAACCACCCCATTGTTTGGCTCCTTCAGCCGCTCTGCTCGGTTGACCCATTCAATAACTGTTTGTTTGCACAGATTTCCCCGTACAAGTGCAACAAGCTGAACCCTGGATCTGAGCAGATGTGTTTGGAGTAGACTCTCTCTCTTCGCTTCCTTCCCATCAAGGTGTATTGTTGCGTCTTTTGAGAGCTCAAGCTCTCACCAGCGTGACTCATTCAGGCAAAATTTCTGTGTCGTTTTCAGGGACCCTCAAGGGTTTCCAGGCATGATTTACCTCTTCTGTGGCCATATTTTGAGCCTCAAACCTTATCCAAAACTTCCCCCTAAGAGGGTGTCTTTATGTTTTACCACTGCATATCCGTGCATGAGAAAACAGGGAATGCAATGGGACACGGGAAAGGTGTGCAACCGCTGTTTGAAGGCAGAAGTGAATCAGATGTGTCAGCAACTCCTCTCCGAGGCTGCTTTGCTCCAGAGAAGGTGCCCTGAAGTCCTCTGGGGCTGTGTCTATCGTAGACATCCTTTGCCTTGACCTCGCAGCACTGTGTCCGAGCCCTTCCCTGCAGCCTGGAGCTTTTCCAGAGGGGTTTTAGGGATAGAAAAGCCCCAGCCTGCACTTTTGGGATGCCGGGTAGACCAAACCGTCCCTGTGGCTCGAACTTCTAATTGGCAAAAAGAGAAATGATGTTAAACCCCTGTGCAAGGGAAGATCCCTGCAAGCACCTTTGTTTCAGGAGCCCCATTTTTCAGATGTGGGGTCTGGAGGATTTTCACAAAGGTAGCGCTTCTCCATTTGAAAACCGCTGACAGTTTACCTACAAAATTGTCCGATATACAGAACCCACTGCTTGTAGCTCGTGTCTTCTACCCAGAAGTACCAAAGCGCTGTGTAAATGTCATGAATTCAGGCTGATCAGGCACAATCTTTCCTTGAATGGCTCAAAGATTCATGGAAAAATAGTCTCCAGCAGTAAAAGTGAAGGGATGTCCCCATGTATTTAAAAAACGTGGGTAACTTTGGGTATGGAGTAAGGGTACATCCCTCAAAACAAAGAAACGGTGGCAAGCTCTGGAGTGGTGATGCTGCTGCCTGAAACCAAAGTCAGCTCAAGGTTAGCTAAAAATACAGCAGGCACGTTCTGTGGGACTGTGGATGCCAAGACCCAATAAGCTATTAAAAGTTCTGGAGATTTTAAATCCTTTTTTCCATTGATGTATCACATGAATCACAAATACCCTCAAACGAGCCATTTGTGCATCACCCTCCAGACGGAGCTGACAGGGGGATAAACCAAACGCATGCAAATATTATTTCAGGGCAGGCTGAGATTGGATGGGGTGAAAGAGAAAAGTTAAACATAGAAGCATATTTATTGCTGCATAATTTTGTCAGCTTTCTGCTGGCAGCGAGAGACCAAACTTCGGAGGAGCCTGACCTCCGGATTATCCGAGGGAAGACATGTGCTTGCTGTTTCGGAGTCACCATCTGTGAGGGAGATTTCGGGGAGCGAAGACGCGTGGCAGGGAGATGGCTGCATCAGCCCAGGACCGCTGGGACCCTCAATTCCTGAGCATCCTCCCAGCCATGCCCGTGCATTTATCACCGCAATGAGTTCGTATTTTTCGGGGGGAGGTGACTCTTCAGCTTTTCTATTTCTTCCCCACCAACCCTTCAGCCCTGCTCCGGGGGCCTTTCCCCCCTCCTGCAATCAGCCCCGGCGGGTCCATTTGCTTTTGTCTCCCATTAATTGCTTGCTACTTTTCACTGCCTGCTCCTCCCCCTTTTAAAGATAAATTTTAAAGCCCAAGCGGGGTGGAGAATGGCTGAGCCCGCTGTTATTTTTGACATTCGCCCCAGTGACAGCTGGACCTTGCAAGGCTGGGGCCGTTCGCACACAAAGCCTATTAGCTGTGCCCACTCACTTAATGAGGCCTGAAGTCTGGAAGGAAAATTTCCTCCCCGAAGTGTGGCAGAGCTCTTTGTCATTGTAAACAGGAGCTGCTCGCCGAGCCCGGCCTTGCCTTTCTCCTTCCTGCCACCGTGGCTTTTCTATTTACTCAGGAAACAAAAGCGGAGCCGTGTCAGCATGCCGGGAAGAAAATGCACCCAGCTACCGGGGTTCACACGCACGCAGGGACACGTGCGCCCGCCTCTGCCACCCACCTACCTCGGCCAGGGCTCCCCGGTGTCACCGGCACCAAGGGGACACCCGGGCACGGGCTGCGGGACGGGGAGGGAAGGATGCCCCTGGGATTTGCAGATCCATACCAACCGCTCCCCATAGGAACCAGCTGTACAGGTCGGAGCAGCAGTGGGAAGGAGAGTGGGATGTTTCCTCCAAAATCCTTTACCAAACCATAGCGATGTGGGGCTCCAGAAATTCCCGTGTTAGCCACCAAGTTGGTTTTGAGGGTTATTTTCTTCCACAAATTTCTCTAGTGATTTTTTGCATGCGCGTCGTTTTTCCCTCGTGCAAGGAGCTTCCTTCCCAGCTCTACAAATAATTCGCAAAGGAATATCGCCTTCTGCCTCTTTTGAACTTGCAGTCTGCCTGGCTTTGTGGCATTGTAAGCCCCAACGTGTCCCATTTTATGCCCATTTGCAAGGGGAGTCACCGTCCAACTGAATAAAACCCTAAGTGCCTATAAAGCATTTTAGAAATAGAAACGCTCTTGGTGTAACATGTTTATTGAGGCTATTAGCAATATGCAAGCAAAAAGCAAGGAAAAAAAACCCCAGCTGGTCTCCCTGAGCAAGGCCACCTCGCAGATGGTCCTCCCTTGGGCTGAGGGTGACCAGACACTTGACATAGACCCTGTCACTAAGGGTGAGCGAAGTTACTAGGATGAAAGCTTTGGAATATAGGTCTTGATTGGAGTAAGAAGGTGAAATCTCTAGGTCTCATGATTTGCGGCGTAACCTTCAATGTCAGCCAGGTGTAAATAAGTGTCACTACCGAAGCCTAAAGAGTGTTTAAATATTGGAGTGCGTGCGAGGGCAGGCTGAGGCTGCTGCAAGCGTCACACGGCGCCGATTTGCTTTTGTGGTTCAAGTGAGCAGAGGATGGCTTGAGAGCTGGACCTCGGAGGAGTCCTCATGCCATTGCTTTCCTGGGCTGGCCCCAGCGAAAACTTCCGAGAGGCTTCAGAAAAGGAGCTCCCAACCTGCAACGTCTCTGTATCTGCTGGCACCCCTTCCCCCGCTTCTTTTTTGCTCCTTCTTCTCCAGGGATTTGCTTGCTGGTTTTTAAATATTTGCATATTTCAGTGCTTTCTTTTTGTTGGTAACCAAGGCTGTTTGGTAAAAGCTGAGACATGCTCTAAATGTAAGTCAGGCAAAAAATTACCTTTTTTGTGTGCTTTGCAATTATCACAGCAAAATGATTCCTTTCTTCCTTCCGTAGTCAGTAATTTATTTTTTAACAGCAAAACTAAAACGCTACTTCAAGAACGCCGGGTTAATGCCATTCTTGTTTTCCCTGTGAAGTTAAGCTGGCTTCGTGACTGAAGTGTTTGTCTTCAATTTATAAAATTGCTTGTGGGTATGTCCCACTTTGGGAAGACACAAGAGGCATTCACAAGCGAGAAAATCTCAGGTTCCAAATTGGTTGTTTAGTAACAAAGGGAGGGAAAAGACCAATCTTCATCCTGTGTTTTCAACTTGCCTTTGCCAGTGTTTCTAAAGTGGCTTTTCCCTGTTTGCTTCATAAATCCTAAGGCGTAAAACTGACTGTCTCGGGAAACACACTGAGCTTTGATCACCAGTCTCAGCATCTCCTTCTTGCTCCTCCGGTTCCCTGCGCTGACACCAGCCCAGGAGCGTGAGGACTCCTGCACACACCTTGTGGCAGACTCTCCTGAGCAATGCTTTGTCAAGGGATGACGGAAGGAGAAGTGGAATAGATAATGTTGATGAGAAATCACTAAGTCTTTCCCTTCCCACAAGCCGTGATTGCCTTTTGGCCCATTTGAAGTTCACCCTGTTCTGGGGATCAGGGAAAGAGATTTTCTACCCTTGCTTGGCTTTGTGTGAGCTGCTGGGACTGCAGCAGCTCTGGTGGAGCTCCTTATTGACCATCCCAACTCCTGCTAGTGTGGGCCAAGACCACCTCTTTGCAGCAGCTTAGTCTATCTGATGGGTAGTCAGGTCTTGAGAGACAACGATGGTTTGGCAATTTAGTGAGTGTCCAGTTCAGGGAAATGTGTGTAAATGCTGATTGCAGGGTAGGAATGTGAAGGCCTGGGCTATAAGAGCTAAAGCGTAGGTTTACCGATTGCTTGAGCAAGCTTTCCAGATACTCTGACAGCTCCTGCATGTCCAGCACATGTGAAAGCCTCTCAGTCACATTTCTCCATAAATCCTTGAAAATTTTCCTTAATGGCAAAGGAGAACCTTCCTGTTGCACACAATCACCTGGTGACAAGGAGCCTGCTGGGGTCCCCTTTTCTTCTTGTGGTTCTGTGTAATTTGGGGGCTGGATTTTGACATGGAGAAGACTGCAGAAGCCCCTCTTCCCTCTGGTGCCAGCTTGTCCCTCTGTGAGGGTTGGATTAGGACACAGCAAAGGAGCTGCAGACATGGGGGAGGAGGTTGTGCTACAAACCAAGGTGGGGGCCAGGAGCCTTTCTCCACCACTGTGGCCTTTCCGTCTCAATGTCCTTCTAATATCTGCTAATCAGCTTTTCATTTGTAGTCTCCGTTTTAATTCACTTGTGTTCATACCTCCGACATTAAGTTGGCAAGCTTGCACCTGTGTAAGTCAGGACTGGGCAAATGGCTCCAGGAGTGTCTGCGAGCTTGGCATGTGTCAAGGGGATTTGCATTTTGAAGACGGAGCTAATCCTTTTTCTATGGTCCGCACTCATAGGCAGCTGCCCAGAAGCATTTTGCCTGTCCTCTCCTCCACCCTCCCTATTGACGGGGATTTCAGAACAAAGAGGGCAGCGGGTCAGGGGTGGGAGCACCAACCTGGCGCGCAGGAGACCTGGCTCCAGTCCTCTGCTCTCCCACAGCCTCCCAAGGTGACCCTGGGTAAGTCTCACAGACTACATCTACACGGGCGCCAGAGCAGGCTTCTGCATGCTAACACCAACCCATCCGTGAAGCTGGCCTCCAGCCCAGCTCCAGTGCCGGTGGCCAGGCCAGGTCAGGAGAGCTGCTGGGGGGGACACAGCTGGAAAGGAATAAATGCATAAACCCCTTACCAGCACTTCCAACCAGCCTTTTGAAATTTGAAATGCATCTACTCAGTATCGCTGGGGCTGTATTTTGGGAGCTCTGTGAAAAGCTGGGCACGTGTTTCTGCTCCTCTGGTCTGCAGAGCCTTCGAAATAGCTGACACGGAGCGAGGGTTAGATTTCATATCATCTCAGCTTAAAGATGCACATACTGCAGAGGTTGCTCCGAGGCCAGCAGCTGACAGGGGAGATGTCCAGAGTCCCTGGATGAGACCGCGATTTTCAAAGCCAACTGCAGGATGCAGATACTCAGCACTCACTGATATAAATCGGAGTGTTAAATCTAAGTATCCAGCTGGCTTTGCCAAGTGAACAAAATTCTTGTGAATATCCCTTTTGCCACTGTTTCATTAAGAATATCAACGTCAAGATCAAGGAGGTGGGAGAATTGAATGCCAAGAAATATGGCTGGATTTGACTTTTGTGCTTCATTTACAGAGGCCAGGATGATCTTTCTGAAGTACGGGGTGATTATTTGCACCCACGCTGTGAAACGACTCTCTTTTACGTAGTTGTGACGAGGGGTTTGGAAGCCAAGGAGGAGTTTTTAGACCATTTCCAGCCTCTTCTGTGTGACTCTGCAGTTACCTGACAAGACACCCTAAGACTCAAAGAGGCCGAGCTCCCTGCTCACCTCTTGTGGAAGAAGGAGGACCTGCAATCCCAATTTCTGGTCCGTAAGTGCTTCCCTTTCCAACAAATCAGCATTTTCCAATGCTGCAGGGCGGAGAAGGGAATGTTTCCCTTAGAAAATCTCCCACCAACTTTACAGCTACAGACCACACCATGTCCATCACTAGGTCATGGAGGTATTTGCAGGTGTTTGGTCTCTGACCTCTCCTCTTGGAGTGGGAAGACTTGCACCAAAGCAAGCGGTCCTCACCTCCATGTCGGTCACGGGGAAAAAATCCCAGTGCTGACAATCTTTGGTATGATTTTTTTTGTATCACAAGGTTGGTTGGGCAGGTGGATGCTGCCAGAGCAGGGAAACCACCCAGCATGGCCCGGGCAGGTGGGCTTCTGTTGGCCATGCAGGAATGCAGGTTCCCCCCTAAGCGGGGAAGAAAATAGGGTTGGGTTGCATTTGAAATAAGACTTGTGCAAAAATTTGCATAATAACATGTAAAAAAATGTGATGGGAAACTAAATATAGTGCAGTGCTATTTTACCAACCTCTGGTTAATCAAAGTTAACTGCATTATAATGTAACATGTGTTGTCTCACTGCATATCAAATTTCCATTCTTCCTAACCATGTATCTGAAAGGCGGCTCTACAAAGAAGTACAGTGGAAAACCAAATCCCAACCATGCTACACCTCAAATCATCACTAAACTTGCTTCTATGCTGATATAAAAGTTTTAGTTCTTTATTTTAAGTCTCACCGTGGCATTTGAAGCAAACCAGGGTGGAAGGGCTGGGTGGAAGAACTAGCAGGAGGAAACACCCTTTTCCAGTTCTCTGGGAAAAGCCAGATTTGTCTGTCATGCCGGGAACAGAAATATAAGTATTTACTTGAACCAAACCCACAATTTTCTATAGAAAGAAAGTTTTCAGGTAAAGCCTTTCAGCCTGCTCTATTTAATCTGCAATGTCTTGAGTCTCTCAGAGGAGTGTTGTCACTATGTGAGCGTTAGCCAAGACTTGTCCTACAGGAAAGTCAGTAAAGAAAGGATCACCAATCTTATCTTTGATTTTTTTTTTCTTTCTCTTTTTTTTTTTTTTTTTAAGAAATTTGCCCTCTAATTCTCAAATCTTTCCATTTTCTCCTCCTGCAATTTCCATCATCAACCGTGACCCCTATCCTACCAAGTTCTTGCTATGGCTCCCAGGCAGGATCGTACATTCTTCTATGTTATCTTGATTTAAAAAGCAGAGGTTTTATTGCAGATCAGACACCGGGCTGTTACCCTGTGCAAGCCTCGCTAGCCCAGTGAATCCCAAACTCTTGTTAATATTCGTATCGGAGCTAACGGCGGCGTTGGAGGCTCCGATGGGCTCTGTTCCGTTAGGTCCCATACAAACACGTGCGGGAAAGACGCGGGTCCCCGTGTGCCGAGCGAAGCTCTCCCCTTTTTGAGCCGATAGTTGATCGACCGCCCTCAGACGGGGTTTTTTACACCACGAGGACCGCCGGCGTTCGGCACGTTCCTGGAAACACCCTGCTCTCCCCGTTCAAAGCCCCTGTGGGTTGAACTCCTCCACGGCTGCTGTTAATAGGTTAATGAGACCCTCGTCTGGCAGAGTTAGAGTGCCTGGCTTTCTAAGATAAAACTATCCAGCGACATTAGGAGGTTGGGCCTCTTTATGACTGAACGCCATTCATCCTGAGTACACAAGAGCTCGCAAATTTAATAAGCAGAATCCATTTCAGCCCCGTGGCCTGCCATGGCAACAGGAGAGAGGGGCTCCAGCCTCCGCTGCTCAGGCATCATTATCTCCAGGGCCATCTGCTCCAGAGAAGCACAATCCCAAACTCATTTAAATAGAGCCAGCCTGAAATATGTGACGATTTTTCCCAGTCTCCCCCCGCCTCCCACCCCCGCTGGCTCCCCCCGCTCCCCGCGCGTGGCTACACCTCCACACACAAGCGGGAGGAGATGTAATATTCAAAGGGTGAGGAGAGGGTACGGGAGATAAGATTATAGCGATAATGAACTGAGGGAAGGCGAACGGGGGAGGGAGGAACTTTCCTCCTTTGGCTGCCATTCCCTGAGAAAGCAAGAGGTCGCAATAAATTATAAATGTATTTTTCAAATCATCTTGGAAGAAATATTTCATAAACAATGATTCATCACCCTCCCCAGAACTCATCCTCTCTGGAACAATTAAGTGGTGAAGAAAACTAACCCAGCTAATTCATTTCTTTCCCTGCTTTCTGACTGACGGTGCACTGTCCTCGTCATAAAAGGATACAATAAATTACCATGTCCCTCAACGTGTTCACCCTTCCGAAGTGAGGACATTTTGGAAAGTAAATGGGAGGGGTTAGGGGTGAGGGGGTTCAGTCCTTGTGAGGCTCAGACAATTTGCACCCCCCAATTCCTGTGCTGCCTTGTGTCTAGGGGCTCCCAAGGCAGGGTTTGGGACAGGGACCCATAACAAGCTCGCTGAGACGGGTGGCCTCAAGTGCATCCCCGAAGGGGACAGGAGGGGACGTGGGCTTTGACAGGTGGACATAAACAACAGCCTGCAAAGTCGCACCATGCCTCTGCTTCTGCACGAAGTAATTTTTAATGCATCTGTTTTACTTTGGACGTACCTCACTGCTCACAGCGGAGGCTGCAGGAGCCGTAAGGAGCGGCGTGAGCCAAAGCAGGGGCAGCGGGGGATGCCGGCGGGCGGTTTTACAAGGCATTGCCCCAACAGCGTGTCAAGTTTGGGGAGCGCTTCAGGCTGTAGCTGGGAGGAGATGGCCAAGAGCAAGCAGCAGGGAGACATCCCGGTTGGCATCCAGGCTGGGAAGGGTGTTTCTCTGCCCGGTCCCTCCACCACGGCTCTGCACCATGGGAGAGATGTCGCGGACAGAGGGGAAAGAAGTTACTGCAGGAATTTCTGAAAGATGTCATTTCTCATTTGTTTTCTGTCAGGGTCTTCTGACCTCCGCTCGCTGGGTCACAGGAGTAAATCTGTCATGGGCTAAAAGATGGGTTTCCTCTGCCGAGGTGGAGGCAGCGCCCGTCTGCTGAGCATCCCTGTCCCTCCCGAGACAGTAAATGGGTCTGGAAGCACGTGCCCTGCCTGTTCTTGTGTTCCTGGCTCCGCATCCACACAGCACACATACACCGCACAGCACGAGCGCGCGTGTACATGCCCAGAGGCGCCGAGGCTGCGGATGGGCTGCCCCATTAGCTTGGGAGTAACGTGCAGTGGGATGCTCGGCTTTGCCGGCTGCCTGCTCCTGCGTACACGGTGCCGGAGTCTCTTTCACCCTGAAGCTCCTGCCTGCCAAGTTTCCCGGCTCCACTCCGAGGCACGTGGAGTTCATGCGGATTATACGGAGCAAGGCTGTGGTAAGTCAATGAGATCAAATGAAAGTGTAGAAATGCATTTGGGAGGGGTGAAATGAAATCATATATATTCATTACCTTTCTTTAGTGATGTTAAGCCTCCCGGCGCCCATAACACCCTGTATACGCCGTCATCAGTCACCTGCAGCGGAGGCAGCCACCTCTGGGAGACAGCGTGGCAGATGGCCAGAAAGCCAGCGCAGCATCGCCGAGGCGGGGAGGTGATGAATGCCTGCAAGGATGGACAGCCCTGCCCTGGCCCCAGGGAGAGTTGAAGGAGACAGAACGGCATTATACGTCTTGGAAAGTGGAAGTTTTCCACCATCAACGGGGCCCTGGGATATTTCAGGGTCTGCTTTTCGCAAGAGTAATGCTTGCTCGGGTGAGGAAATCCTGCTTGCTGTTGGTGCACATCCCTGGGCAATGCAACCACACACGGGCATGACATCCCGCGTGACCAAAGTGCCCAGTGTCCCCTCCTGGAGGCTGAAACTGCTTTGGTCACGTCCCTTTGCACGGATATAATCTTTGAGTGTTCACTAACTCAAATTGTCCAGTCATTGATTAGGAACGCAGACTCAGCAGTCCCTGGGTGATAAATGGCATATGACATATTAACGTATATCGAAAGCCTCTATTGCTTTGAAATCTTTTTAGGTTGATAAATTGGAGGATCTACCACAAAATCCATAATAATGTGTTTTTCTCTGTAGCTCAGTTAGAAATGATAAGGTACCAAGTGTTATCAGAGATGAATAAGCTTCAAAGTATTTGCAGAAGTATTTTAATTTATTAAATCTGCAGAACAGTTGAAAAATTCATAAGAACGATTTCTCTGTGAGTTTCTCAGCTTTTTCTTTTCCCGGGCTGGCTAACACCACACGAAGATCTTAATCTATCCAGGCCTTTGAGCTCGCATCCTAGACTGAGATTTGACCAACAAACAAATAAACAAACAAAAACTCTTTATGAAGACACAAGTTCAATTCCTGTTTTCTTATTTAGAAGAAAAATTATTTCCTCTAAAGAAATTTCAGACCTTGTTATCTCCTCATGTAAATCCTTGTCAGAAATGTCCCAGGAAGTGGTATTTGCGGTAACAAGCAGGTTCACTCCAGATGAAAGGAAAACCAGGTGTCATGGCAGGCAGACTGATGTCGCAAATTCCATCTGATCCTCTGTGAAATCTCAGCCTGGAGTTTCATGGACCTCCGTTCCCCAGCCAGCCTAGACTCTCACCTTAAGCACATGCATTCAATTATTTAGCGAGGAAAATGGGCTCCCGTAACTAATAAAATACCTGATTTAGCCCCTTAATCCCATTCTAACATCTTTAAACCAGTGCCAACACAGGTGAGACCTCTGGGAGAGGAAAGCTAAACATTGCTCTCTGCCTCGTGGCTGGCTTTCAAACGTACATTTCATTCCATCTCTGTTGTTCGGAATTAATGTTGCAAGGAGAGCGGCGGAGAGCTTTTCTAGGGAAGCACGGCAAATGCCCAGCTCCAGCGGAAACCAGCCTAGCACCGAGCAGATCCGCCGTAACACGAGTAATTCAGCCTGGATGGCAGAGGCTGGGCTTGCTTTTTTTTTTTTTTTTTTTTTTTTAATGCTCGCGTGNNNGCTGTTAGCAACAGGAGAAAACCAACTCATGGGTCAAAGCTCTCGGAGCAAATCTTTCTGCCTTATTTTTCAGGTTTTAAGAGATAAAGCCCGGCAGGTGGGAAGGAAGAGATTGAACAGGGCAGTTTTTCATTCTTCCATAAGCAAATTCTTGGCCGCAATCTCTCCAACTCCTGGTGCGGTGGCCTAACGTAACTAGACAGCACAGCCCGAAATCTTTCCTGCATAATTGTGTGCTTCACTGGACTGACTCTGGGAATGAATTTAGCTCACCCGAGGCTCAGCTGGAGATGGGGTGGCTTTTGAGGAGCTTACACTCTGTCCTGGCGCATCACCCCTCATTGATTGATCATCTATTCTGCAGACTCTGACAAGAGGTATGGAATTATCATTAAAGATGCCCCTCAGAAAGGCCCCAAGCCATTTTCTATCAGATTTACACTGTATTGGGAGGAGTGAGGCAACTACCGTCTCCCTTCGCACCCCGTCATCTAATTCTGCGGCTGATGGAGCTGTCTGGGGCTAAAGGGACGGCCCGGAGGAAAACCTGTGCTGAGAACCAGGTCTGGGCAAGCCTGGGAGATCAGCAGATACTGGTGATTTGGCTTTAGTCTGATACAACTCAGCCCTCAATTTTGATCACATTAGCAAGAGTTTTTTAAAAAAAAAAAAAAAAAAAAAGCAGGAAATTTGACATTTTCTGACTAGAAATAAACCCCATTTGGATTGCTTGTAGTGAAGAAGCGTGGGGTTAAAAGCCCAGGAAAATTTGGGGCAGGCTATCGTTATAAATGTACCTAACATCCTTCCCGCTAGCTATTTCACACGCAGCCTCGTTTTCTTGCATATTTTCTATTTTTATTTCCCTTAATGGGTTTCAGCCGTGATATTTGTAAGAGCGCTTTCCCGTGCGGAGCAGCTGCCATTGCCATGCTGTCAGCCCGGTTGCCATGGCTGATATGCCGGGCTCCTGCCAGAATTTTGTTGGTCAACGAGCCGCTGTCAACGCCGTCGGGCAGCGTGTTTCCATAGCTATCGGTAAAGAAGGGGCATCTTCAGGTGACGTGATGCTGAATCTCCTTTTTTAAAGGACTCGGCCCAAATGTACTCACAGGTCTGTAGTCTTTAATGTGACTATTTAGCACCCTAACAGCTGAACTCTCTCCAAATTAGCCGGAAAAGCAAGCGTGACGATTTTTAACGCGGCGCCGGTAGAGCAGCTCGTTTGTGCTAATCAAAAGGGAGCGATCAGCTTGAAAACGTCCCCTCTTAATTTAATTCATGGACTTCAAAAATAAGTTTCTTCAGACGCAGGTGCCTTGAGAACATCCATTTTTAACTCATTTGAAGTAGTGAATTCCTCTCACCGGACTTAATCAGAGACAGGTATTAAAACAAATTGAGGAACAAGATCTTAGAAGAAAAGTGGTTTTATTAGGAAAGGACTGTAGGGCTTTTTAATTAATGCCAGAACAGCTGTCCTTAAACTGTTTCTCTCTTATGAGCAGATTATCCCAGCGAAGGCTAAGAGGCCACGAAAAACAAGGAGCAAGTTCTGTTCGGAGCTTCTGGTCCCCGTCTGCACCGCTGTCATCAGAAACCAGGGAGCATTTGTCTGGTTCTCCCTTGGATTGCAACATATTTCTGTTTCCTTACAATATAGACTCGTCCCAGTTTGTTTCTAAGCGAATTGCTTTTTTGTTCGTGTTGCATATTCCCTAAACAGTCGTATTAGTGGTGACAGCATGTCATCTTGATGGTGTTATGACAGTATGACGCCAAACTAGTATTAACATAACATTTCTTTTTAAATCTTGTCTGAAAACATATTGTTCTCCCTTGCCAGCGCTTCTCTGTTTCTCTCACCCTTTACCATGGGTTTCGGGTTGCCTTTTTTGTTTTAACTCAGTTGTCGCAAGCGGGCTGATGCGCGGCGCATACGGAGGCATTTTGCTGGTAATTCAGGTGATGAGGCGAAGGGAGAGAAGAATGAACGCGTTTGCCCAAGGCTGTCCAGAAGCCTCTGCTGGGGGGAAGCCCCAAGCCCACACTTCCCTGGCAAACATCTTCTTCCCTCTTACGCTTCACCTTACTCAGATTTATCGAGTTTAGATTTATGAAGTTTAGGTTTCAAGATCCCCATTGCTACCGCGGAATTATTTATAGTTTTTCTACCTTTTCTTCTACAACCTCAATTAAAAGGTGGGCTCTGATGTCCCCCAAATGGTGAAGCCAGTCTTAAATCCAGAAAGCTCGTGAAGAGAGGAGAGCCGTAACTCGGGGGACGAGGAGCTCTCTGTGTGCACGAGTGGGATGAGCGGATGCTCTTACGTCGTTTGAACGTCCTGCTTTTCTGGTGTGAGGTCTGCGAAATGCTGGCTCAGAGATTGAGCTGTTTTGGCTGGGAAATCAAAATTGTTTGCTAAATAACAGACATTTTTTTAGAAGGAAANTTTGAGAAAGAGTTTTTTAATGTTAAAAATGAGCAATGGGAGTGCAGAAATCACTTCCAGTCCCTGTGACACGCAGGCAGTGAGATGCACGCTCCTGGGCATCCCAGGGAGAACAAATTGCCAAGGAGGAGCTGCAGTCATCGAAACAGAGGAAAATCCAAGTGGCCTTTCCTGCAGTCCCGCCACTGGAGGCAGGAGCCTGGCTGGCAGACACCGGCTGACCCAGACCCCCCCCGAGCAAAGTGCTTTTCCCTCGCTGGTGGAGACGACCGGGAGAAGGTGACACTGAGATCTGCAGCTCGGCACCGGGGGCTGCCGGGGAGCCCTGAGGCCGGAGGAATTGCTCAGCCTCCCCGTGCCACCGAGCTGGCAAAACCTGGGGGCATCTTCCCCTGTCCCCTCTCACCTCCCCGGGTCGGGGGGCAAATACGCTCTGGACCAGCTTGGCTCAGCGTGTTGGTGTCTGCAGGGTTCTCCTGGCTCTCAGCCCATTAGTGACAAAGGGAGGATGGGAGGGGGTCCTGTGATATGACGCACAGTAAAGCTCCCCGACAGCCCACCGATGGGGGTGAAACACCTCCTTTCCTCTCCAACGGCCTGTGGATGAGCACAGACCCCCGTCCCCATCCCCCTGGACATCTGCCCCCCACAGCTCCTCCTGCCCCTTTGCCCCCAGCCCCTTCCTCGCAGCAAACCTTTGCTCAGGTTTTAGTTTTGCCTGTTTGCTTTCCCAGCCCTCCTCCTGCTCCCTGACCTGACAAGCGCTCCTTTTAGCAGAGTATTAATTATCATCGCAGTGCTGGGACTAGTAATTATCCCTCCCTTGTGCTTTATGGGCTTCCCAGCACGGCTTGCGACGAGGACAGGGTGAAGCGGCTCAGCTGGCGAGGGGCTCGTGGTGTGTGCCTCGGAGCTGTGGTAATTGTCCTGTGCCAGCGAGGAGGGAACGAGGGGAAGAAGAAGGAAAAGGAGAAAATCACCTCTTTGGAGTCAATGGTGAATCAGAGAACTCGGCTTGTAGCCTTTAACCCAGGTGTTTTCCTCCCAGTGACTCCCAGAGTTTGTGACAGAGGATAGAAAAAAAGAAGTAACCTTAGGCCATCTACCAGGAGATGGAGAAGCCCAGGAGGGTTCAGAGGACCATGATGATGTTTGCCAGCGCTGAGAAACTCCCCTGTAACAAGCAGCATGAGAAAAAATCCTGATGGAGACCTACTGAGGGGTATAAGGAGAAGATCGCAGGGATGTGGGTACACCCGCACGTTCCTCTGTGGGTTATTTCTTCGGGGCAACCGCAGCAGGCTTTGCTTTTGGTGGGGGGATCACTCACTTTTCTTCACAGGGCTCACGTGTGCTGGCACAACCAGGCACAGCAGCCCCCATTCAGCTGTTTCACTGATACTAACTACCATGATAGTGCTCATTTTACAAGGTCTGTCCAAAATAATTCATACCGATTTAGTGCATTGCATTTCACCGAGTATTTTACATGAAAAACTCTGTGTTTAACTCTCCCCCGTTGCACCAGCAGAGTACTTTTGTAGTACCTTGCTGTACTTCTATGCCAAAATTGCTTGGTGACCGGCCAGCCAAGGCTGCTGCTGCGAGATGCTCGTCACCGGCCCATGGACCTGCCTTGGGAGGCGAAGGCCATGGCGAGCCCAGCGAGGAGGCACGGCGTGGGATAGCAGAGCTGGAGAGCATCAACATGGGAGCCCGGATGCCTTCCAAGGAACGGCGCTACCACCGCTGCCGGAAACGTGACAGGTCTCAGTCATAAATAGGGCAAAACAAAAAAAAAAAAAATACTCCTCTCTGGCCAAACCTGTGAATTTTTCTTCGGCAAAATGACAACACTCTGCTAGTGAAAATTGCCTTTCGTTACAGCAGGGAGGGGAAAAGGAGATGAAAATTCAATAAGCTGTGCTTTTCTTCCCTTTATGTCCTTTTCGCAAATCTGTAAGGATTCTTTCTGTCTTTTGTCCCTCCAGCAGTGAGAAGGTTTATTTCAATTTATTGTGTATTGGTCTAGGAATTTAGGGATCTCAAGCAAATCACAGCCCCAGTCTGGCAAACACTGCTAGCAGACGTAGAAAGAGGCAGGGTGTGCTCTGAGCACCTTTTACTCAAAATAGAGAAGCCAAAAGTCAGAGGGAAAACGGACGAAGAGACTTTCCCATGGCCACCCTCAAAAAATCAGTGGCAGAGCAGTGGCAGAGCATGAAATGCTGATCTCCCACCTCCTAGATCCTTGTGAAAAACTCTTCACTTGCGGATTCTTTTTCCGGTATGAAGGAGTAATTGTAGCAACGGAGCTGGGATGTGGATGTCCGAAGCTAGAGAGCAGCATCCTGCCCTTGCCTCTGCTCTGCCCCATTCCAGACATTGGGACAAATTGCGTGTGTGACACCTGAGGCCATGCGGGTGTGCACCGACCCACTCGCTGGTTGCCGATGGACATTCCCACATGCAGCATCTTGGAATTTGTGGGATCGAACTCTGCAGGTTTTCCCTGTGCCGGTGCAGAGGACAGGAGGTGCTCGACTTCTGCATGCCAGCACAGGTAAGCCTTGGAGGACGCTTATTCCACAGAGATGGACTCTGCAAGTAAATCCTCACCCCATCCAGGCTGGAAACCTTTCCCATGGGGAATTAGGCAGAGTCATTTGCCCATCGTTAATGGGAGCAAACGAAAATATGGCCATCAAGGTGGTGATCATCCCTGCAAATATAGCTGTCCTGAGAAACTTAATCCTCAAACACATCGGCGTTGCACCTCTGCCTTTGCAGCGAGGGAACTTTGAGCGTCTTCTCTGACACAGTGGAGCCAGCTGGGCTTTCGGACTCCGGGTTAAGGAAGACGATACTTAGATCTTAGCTCTGCCAGTAACTCTCTATGTAACCTTGGTCAAATCACTTGCCACTTTGAAGGGGGTGGAAGAGGATTCAGTGGAGCAGCTACTGAGGGTGGGCAGCCCCAGCTTTCCATGCGCTTGGAGGAGCACCAAACCGAGCTGCTGAGAGCGCCAGCACGGCGTCAGCCTCCTCCCGCCGCTGGTTTGGGGCAGCCCTGGATACCAGGCAGTCTGCACTGACTGTCACTTTCTTGGCTGCTCCCTCTCCGGCTCAGCAAAGACAGTCCACATACGGTCCTGAATCACCACGTGCCTCAATTTCCCTGTCCGTTAAATGAGGCTAATCATCACTTTCAGTTTTGAGTTGCCAGCGTCGCAGTGCCACGCAGAACCTGACAGAAAAGGGCTTTCTCAATGAGGATGAGCAACACCCTGGAGCTGAGCAGCTCCCCTGGTCGGGCATCCCTCACCCATGGTGGCTTTGCTGATTTCGGGCACATGCACGTCCCTCCCATACACCAGATAATGAACTGGCTCAGGAAACCGCATCCATCCTCCATCATGCACGAAGGCAGATTGCTCACGGGCGGAGGAAATCTCCTGGAGAGTGAACCTTGTCAGCAAAAATGCAAATATTTGGAGACAAAGTGTTCATTACAGCAGAACTTGATTTCAGGGTCAACCCTTTTTGCAGCAAATTGTTAGCCAGCTAAAATGTTTATTGTCACCACACTCTGGCAGTTTTGACAGTACCTATCAAGTTGAGCTTGACAGTATCTGCATAGTGCTTCTGCGGCTTTCCCTCGCACAGCGATGAGAGAGAGGCGCTGGAGGAAGAGATGGAAGACGGAAGAACAGGCCACAGATAACTGGAAGTAGCCCCTTCTGTGTGAAAAAGCCAGGGGTGCTGTGGCCCGGGGGAGCCGTTTAAGAGGAGGAAAATATAAGGCAGGCTGTTGGTGATACGGTGGTGGGCTGCACACTGAAACACCTGGGCAGATTTTTGGTTGGTTGGTTGGGTTTTTTTTTTCCGATGTAAAACTGCGCACATGGAATAAACTCCCCCCGGTCTGGCAGTGCATCAGCAGAAATCACGGCCTACAAAAAGACGGTATTTCCTTTGGTTTTTTTCTATGCGAGCCACGCGGCTTTCCAGGACCCACGGGAACCATCCCGATATCGGTGGAATTTCAGTGATTTTTCTCCATTCTCATTTGCGCTCTCTTCAGCCCCGGGGTTGAATCTGCTCCCCTTAACACCTGCGCGGGACTAATGCCAGTAGCACCTGGGAAGAAGATCACACCGCTGGCAAGCCCAGAGCCCAGCGGGATAGAACTCCTACATCTTTGCAGTGTGCTCTGAGACCAGAGGACGGAGGGAGCCGGGGCCAGCTCTGCCTCGGCGGTGAAAGGGAGCGATGGGGAGGCAGCAGCAGGTCTTTGAGAGAAAACAAGATGCTGATGAAAACCCCCAGAAGGGATGGGAATGGGAGCTGCAGCCACAGGCCCTTCTCCAGCACATTTTGGGGCTCCCTCTGCTAGAAAAAAAAGACGGAAGTTTCCAGCTCAAGGATGGACTAGTTTTACTCTGCTTTTTGCTCCTCCAGGTCTTTACCGTTTCCCCAGCTAACACACGGGGAAGGTGGGCCAGTCTGGAGCCGCTGTGAATGGGTTTGGTTTCCTCGCTTGCTGGAGCTGAGTGAAGGCTGTTTCATCTCAACAGGCTGCTCCCAACACCCCTTAATTTGAGATCTCCTGCATGCAGGAGGCAATGGAGTTGAGTGACCTTGCTGAATCGCAGCCGCTGCAGCTGCGGAACAGGGGAGGAAAAGAAAAGAGGGGAGGAGGAAGAGGCACTTTGCTGTCTCCCATTAAAGCCCCAAGAGGCTGAAGATGAGAGAGCGAAAGTTTCAAATTGCCAGAACGTAATTCTGAAAGTCATTTTCCAAGCGCAGAGCTCTCCGCAATGTCACCTCTCATCTTCCAAGGTGGGGATTGAAGGGACAATAAAGCACAGAATATTCTGCAAAGACAGAGCTGCTAATTCAAAGATGGAAGAGGTGCCAGTCCCCAAACAGGCTGTCTCACACCCCCTTCTGCCGGGAGATCTGTGCAGTCAGATGTAGCTGTACAGGGGGACCAGTTCCAGCTCCTTTCCCGAGCTGTATCCAGCCCGGATGAGAGATCCGGCTGAGCTAAGCATGGCTTACGCAGGTCCTTCTAAGAGCAAGGATCTAAAAAAAAAGCCCACCTGTTCAGCAGTTACACTTTTAATTTGGCTCAAACTCCTGACTTCCAATTCAATCCCATGATGATGGATAATGGTTATTACTATTATTATTTTCTTAGCCCTCCCTGAGACCAGCAGAAGACACGATGGGTGTACAGGAGAAAAGGTGCACTTTAATATGCACACAGCCCCGCCCCAACCCAGCAAAGCTGTTCCTCCCCGCTCCCTCTTCCAGCTCTCTGCCTTCAAAGAAATCTGGATTAAGGAGTTAGATGTATTCAGCAAAGAGTTCGGCCCAGGAGCTCGCACCAAAGAGTGAATTAGCCTCTTGTTCTACACACTTTGCCAACATTTATTCCAGTTACATCCCCTCTTATGTTTATGAAATAAAAAATTACCCAAATATACAGGCATGCCCTGCTGAGATAAATTGCATTCAACTCTCCTTCAGTTAGTATCAGCTTTGTCCTGGGCTCCTTATTGCTGGTGCCACCTGTCCCGCCGAGCACAGGCTTTTCCCCTTTCCCTTTCCCAAATTACCCGAGCTGAGGCTTGGTGGGCTCACCCCCTCTCTGCAAATGCACTTATTTACCCACTCAGGTCAGGGTGCAGAGTTTTCACATTGAAAATCAGGCTTTTTGCCAGGCGAGCTCTCCTCTCTCCCACTTTTCGAAATGGCACTTTCCCCTCTCTGCAGGCCAGGGCTGACCCACAGAAAGATCTGGCCTTGTTTCTATCCAGGGTAATGAGCAGAGTGCGGTGGGTCACACAACCTAGAGAAGGCACTTTGCCCTTCGAACTAATAGGGTAACACAGTTCAGTGCTATCATACATATTAATCACAATCCTGGTTAGTTTTCTATTATTATTATTATTATTATTATTTCCTGGTAACTATTTCCCTGCTTTTCCATCTGGGAGGACAGTGAGAGTGTTCCTCACTGGCCTGTAGCCAGCCTTCTCCAGCTGGGATCAGTTCAGTCCAATGTTGCCATCTGTCCTTTGAGGCAGAGGGACATCCTCTTCCATTTCGGATCTCTCCCAGAAGCAATTCCCGTTTTCCCTTCCCCCATGCACCCTGGACTCGACCAAGTTGTCCAAAGAGCTGTGTGTGGCCATCGTTAGACTCGGGCATGCAAGAGGTACAGTGAGCTACCCACTGGGCTGCCCAGAGCCCCTGCCAGCCCATGGACTGCCCGCACAGCTGTGGGCATGTCCCCCTGCCCAGCCCCGGGGTGAGCTGGGGGGACTGTCACTCCGCAAACAGATACGGGGTCTTTTGGGGTCTCCCTGACATAATGGAGGTGGATGGGGCTCCCTGGGGATCCTTTCCTTGGGGGGGGTGGGGATTCTCCCCCCACCTGTCCATTGGGATGTGCATGTTGTCACTTCATCTCGCTCCTAATTAAAGGCAGAAGTGAGGTGCTGAGCCCCCAACCGCTGGGGAGGACGGGTCCCCTTCCCCAGCTTCTACCCACCCTGCCCAGCCCGGGGCGGGGGGACGACGGGACCAGACCATTGTGCGGGGCCCCCGCGGATTGGCCGCCGAGTGCGCTGCAGTGATTTTGCGGCGAGGTCCCATTGGCCGCCGCCGCGCATAAGTTTTTGCTCCGGACAG